>JBBIGA010000011.1:11948596-11976216 GCA_037576975.1 Alestes dentex
GTCAAAATAAAAGTCCATACCAACAACATCTAAACAAAGGCTGTATGACAGAAATGGACAACCAGAAATAAACATATGTAAATTAGGACTGAACTAGCTGAAGGGCAGAACATTTACATAATGTGCATGCAATTGTAATGGACGAGGTTGGACAGAGGAGTAATGTTTTGGGAGAGACAAAGTGTGGTTAAATAACACCCTAAATACATTTAGAACTACAAATTAACTTTCTTCTGTCTAATCTTTTTTAATATATATATCCCAACTCCCTCCTTTACTGGGCTTGGGACCGGCAAAAGTGATCCCAAAGAGACACTCTGGTGGAGTTACTTTTTTTTTTTTTAATTGCTTAAGTGTATAAGTCACAGTAAACAAATGAAAAGTGAACATTTTAACCATAACATTTATTTGTATAAAATCTACATTAACAATCAAAACGGACCAAAAAAGAACAATAGAAAAAAAACTGTCAATAGCAATGTGAAAAAATGAGGCCCCCCCACATACACCCAGGCTGTGCTGGCTCACAGAAAGAGTGGGTCATCGTCATTTTGGTCCATTTTCTTTATGTTAGGTTCAGCAACTGAGGGGACTGACTTAAATGATTAAGCAGCTGATTCTGCAAAAAGTTGAAGAACATCATCAGGCAGCTTGTGCTCATAGCAAGACTCACCAGACCATATCGGATGTACAGGATGGAGTTAAGGCTCTGCAAGGACATCTGATTTCTAAGTTTACTTTTTACCACACTCATCTGGCTAAATACTCGCTCTACTTCAGCATTCGAGTGGGGAAAGGACAACACGGACACAGCAGCCATGGTAAGTTCGTGAAACGGGTTGATCTCAGCTGCATCCAGCTGAACTTACAAATCTCACTCCAGAAGCCCAGTGTGTTTTTTGTCTCATTCCTTTTACTGAGAGGGATGGCACAGCATTGCTGGACAATCCTGACTATCTCAACAGAGGAGTAGGCAAGGAGCTCAGCTAGTTTTACTATTTCTCCTGGGTTCTTATTGTGCTTTAGAGTTTCCTCCACATTGAAAATGGACATGTACTGCAGTGCTTCAATGTTGTCTGGCAATCTCACCTTCAATTGATTAGTGAGGGAGAGCGTGAAGGCTATACACCACTTTCTGACATTGTTTTCATCCTCAGGCGCAAGGTGGAGCTCATCTGCTTTTAACTCAAAAACGGTAAACAAGATACAGTTTGGGACTGAAGTATCCTAAAATTTTGTTCATAACTATTAAATCTTGCTCCAAGGCAGCAGCGACAAAAGCGCAGAAATGGGCTGGAGCCGCAGCGTCACCGAGCACCGCCAGGAGCAGCCGGGTGCACTGGGATCCGGAACACTCGGGGATTCCACACGAGAACAGCACAGCCGTCGTCAGCGGCGCTCACAGCGTTCCGAACCGCCTCAGATCTGTTTTCTGGAGGAAAAACACAGGCAGCTCAGCCCAGCTCTCTTGGCCGTGGCTGAATGTAACCTCCCCCTACTTCCTACCCCCGTCAACAAAATGTTGATCACTGTCCACCCACACCTGCTGCCCCGCAACTTCACTGGAGCACCTGCCCCTCTGCACTGCCCTGAAGAAGTGTGTACCCTGACACGCTTCTTCACTCTCCCAGTCTTCTTACTTGCAGTACAAGCATATGGCACAATACTACCCTGCAATATTAGACAATACTACCCTGCAATCAGGGGTGGACTGGCAATCTGTGCATTCTGGAAAAGTCCAGAACGGCCGTCCGGTGCACGGCTGTCGGCCTGTCTTTCTTGGCCGAGACGCAAACCTCTGACGCACAGCTGGTGAAGTCCAGGGCCATTTTTTAGTCCCAGTCTGCCCCTGCCTGCAATACTAGTCTCCAATACTAATCTACAATATTAGTCCACCATGCTACCCTGCATTACTACAATGCTACCCTGTAATAGAAGGTCATAAAACTTCCTTGCAATAGTAGAACATTATACTACCGTACAATGCTAGCTCACTATGATACCCTACAATACAACTCTACAACATTAGTTGACAATACTTCCCTGGAATAGTAAATGACAATACTTCCCTGCAATAGTAGACCACAATACGACCCTACAATGCTAGCCCACAATGATACCCTACATTACAACGTCACAATAACATGCCAATACTAGCCCACAGTATTTCCCTGCAATACAATACAAGGCCACAATAAAGTCCTACAATACTGGTCGACCATACTTCCCTGCAATAGTGGACCACAATACTTCCCTAAAATACAAGGCCACAATGCTACCCTACATTACAACGCCACAATAACTTTCCAATACTACCCCACAGTACTTCCCTGCAATAGCAGACCACAATGCTACCCTACAATACGAGGCCAATAGTAGACCACAAAGCTTCCTAGCAATAGTTGACCACAATACTTCCCTTCAACAGTAGACCACAATGCTACCTTGCAATACTTGCCCAAATACCTGGCAAGATTAGTCCACAATACTACACTTTGATACTATAATGCATTAATACCCTGTAATACTTTCCTGCGACAGTAGCCTACACCCCAGTACAGTAGTACTCTGCATAAGGCCTTGCAATATTATTCTCGAATGCTATGCCATGATACTACACTGCTCTTTCTTTCAGTTTAAAAAATGGTGCTTTAGAGATCCAGCCCTTGAAAGGTTCCCTAAAGAACTAAGACATAACTTCAAAAAGCCTATTTTTTATTTACTCTAGAGTTTATATTCTGTTTCTTGTTGATCATCAGATAGACCTTTAGCTGAGTAAGTTCAAATCTGAATAAAACACATTATTCATTGCAATTTCTACGAATATGGAAATAACAGCAGGTAGTAACAACACTTTATATCCCTAATGTTCTTAAACTGTTGTTATTTCTAATCAGATTTGCCTTTGGTTAACAGGCTATAGGGGATGTAAAGAGAGGTCGCCAAACAACAGCACGGACAACAGAGCAATGCTGCCACCCAGTGAGAAAACACACTTTCACAGGAGTGTTTAAGTGTGTTGCTGAGAGAGAGAGAGAGAGAGAGAGAGAGAGAAAGAGAGCTTGAGGCCTTTGTAAGATAGAGAGAAAGTGAGTAAGAGAGTGACAGAGAGAGAGAGGGAGAGAGAGAGAGAGAAACACAGAGTGAAAGAGAGAGCGAGTCTTCTGTAACAGAGAGAAATGAGAGAGTTACAGAGAGAGAGACAGTGAAAGTGAAAGAAAGAGAGAGAGAGAGAGCTTGAGGCCTCTGTAAGATTGAGAGAGAGTTACAGATAGAGAGCGAGAGAGAGAGTAACACAGAGTGAAAGAGAGGCTAAAGTAAGATAGAGAGAAATGAAAACGAGAGTTACAGAGAGAGAGCTTGTGGCCTCTGTAAAACAGAGTGAGGACAAAGAGAGCAACAGACAGAGTGAGGGGAAAAAAAGAGAGGGAGAGCTTGAGGCCTCTGTACGATTGAGAGAGGGTGAGGAAGAGAGAGCTACAGAGAAAGAGATAGAGAGAGAGAGAGAGAGTACCACAGAGTGAAAGAGAGAGAGAGAGGCTTTTGTAAGATAGAGAGAAACGAAAATGAGTGTTACAGAGAGAGACAGTGAAAGTGAGAGGGAGAGAGACAGAGCTTGAGGCCTCTGTAAGATACAGTGCCTTGCAAAAGTATTCACCCCCCTTGGCATTCTCTCTTATTCCCTTACAACCTGGAATTTAAAATACTTTATGGGGGGGGGGGTTGTATATTTTAATTTAAACAACACAGCGACAACTTTGCAGATGCAAATTAAATTTTTTATAGTGAAACAAACAAGAAAAAAGAAAACCTGAGTGTGCATAACTATTCATCACCTCCCAGAATCAATACTTTGTACAGCCAGCTTTTGCAGCGATTACAGTGACAAGTCTCTTCGCGTTCATCTCCACAAGCTTGCCACATCTAGACACTGGTATTTATGCCCATTCTTCATGGCAAAACTGCTCCAGCTTCTTCAACTTGGATGGACGCCGCTTGTGTACAGCAATCTTTAAATCATCCCAGAGATTCTCAATTGGATTGAGGTCTTTAAACCACTGGAGTGTTGCTTTAGCATTGTGTTTAGGATCGTTGTCGTTCTGGAGGGTGAACCTCCGTCCCAGTCTCAAATCTCTGGAAGACTCAAACAGATTTTCCTCAAGAATTTCTCTATATTTTGCGCCGTCCATCTTTCCTTCAGTTCTGACCAGTTTCCCAGTCCTTGCTGAAAAGAGGTGAGAGGTGTTAGGTTTGCGCCAGACTTTAGCTGTTTTCGAAAAGTGCACTCGTTCACTATGTGGGGCTCTATGTAGTGAATCAGCCATTTTGTAGTGTTGTTCGAAATTCCAACTGTCAGTTTCACCCACTAGTTAGGGCACTACAAGATTGCGCGACATGCCAATATCTAGTGTCCAGACACTGTACACTACATGAATACACATACACCATCATGCACTCCGGGTTTCTGTTACTGTGCCCTACATAGTGAACGAGTGTTTGATTGAGTGAGGAAGAGAGTTACAGAGTGAAAGACAGAGGCTTCAGCAAGATATAGAGAAATGAGAGTTACAGAGAGAGAGAGAGAGAGAGAGGCCTGTATAAGACAGAGAGATAATGAGAAAGAAAGAGAAAAGAGAGAGCTTGCGGCCTCTGTAAGACATAGTAAGGAATAACAGGAAAGATGAATGAAACTAAAATGAGCGGTTGCATTATTATTATTGTTAGAAGAAGCTGAAAACGTCTTTCAACTGAGAACTGTTGCGCACACAATGACCTGCACGAGTGTTTCAATGGTGTGTGCAAGCGGTGTTTGTACCAGACGGCTGCTCATGAGAGAGGGAGCGTGTGGCCACTATAAGAAAGCCTGTAGTGTCCTCTGTTGGTGGAGTCGGGTATTGTACACTAATGACTCCTCGACAGTAACACATGTGAACAGCGACACCCAGCGGATGTTAAAACACTGAACTGAAGAGCTGCACTGTTGGCAAAGGCCCCTGCAATTTTAATCCCATGGCATTTAAAACATGCAAAACTCCCTAAACACGCACATAAACACACACACACACACACACACAAAGGCATTTAAAACACTTCTTTGTTTTGGATTACATATAATTTGTGCTGAACAAATTATGTCAGTATACTGTACCTGCAAAAAACTGCAATCTGCAAAAAGCCCACTTCTTAAAAGTTTTAATATGTATTCATATATTGCAACTTGGACCCATTTCTATTGGGTCTTTAATCCTGAATTCCTTCAATCCTGAACAAAATTTTTTTTACACGAGAGCAGTAAATATAGAGTGATACAGATAATCTACTAGATATACTACTATTACTATTCTTTTTTTTTTTATTTCTGTCTTATTTTACTCATGTCTTAACTATATACCTCACACTGAGTCGACTGCACCTTAAATTTTGTAGTTACTTTTTTCATAGTTTCTTCATATTTCCTTCTATTTTTTGTCCCTGTGTGGAAAAAGTCCTTGTGGCCTAACTCCAGATGTCTTTGGGTAAACAACAATATACAATAAACAGTAAACATTTCCAAATTTAATCATTCCCTCGTTCCAAAAAAGAGAAAGAAATTCAGACGTGACTGGGTTTACAGAGTTCTGCAGGCCTTAAGGTTGAAAAACATCTGGATGTATCTGTACAGGCAGAACAGGCAGAAATAGAAATAAAGTGGGGAAAAAAGTAAACAACTGAGAGAAAGGAGAGTTTGTGTTGAATGCATCTGACTCTTACCGCGTGTATTGTTTCCACACACATACAATAAAATACAGTAAATATACTGCAGCAGAATTACTGCCCAGTAAGTGTACTGTACGTGAAACTGCTGATGTGATGTATTGCATTCATGTGGAAATGTTTAAAAATGTGTGAGCATCACATTCTTCAGTGAAGGAACGAAAGGAAAAGGAGATAAATCACACAGAAGCACACAGGAGGAAATACACGTGTGTTCACACACACATTCACACACACACTCACACACTTACGCAAAGCTGTAGATGAAGATATGACAGCTGTAAGTAGTCATTTTTTTCTACAACTGCGGAGTAAAAGAACACAAACACGGCGGTTGAAACCCCAGAGCACACAGCAAACAAGGCCTCCACACACAGCGCTAATTACTGCCCCCCCCCGACAGCACCCCGCCGCCCTGGCAGCCCTCCCGGACCCCAACCACACCCAACCACAGACCGCCGCACACTGCGCCGGACACCAACCAGCAATCAGCACTCATTTGGGATTTATTTGTTCAGAGCGCTTCTGCCTGTCAGCCGCCAAGAGAGAGAGAGACAGAGAGAGAGAGAGACAGAGAGAGAGAGCGAGAGAGAGAGAGAGAGAGAGAGAGAGAAAGACTAGATATTATATATGTTATATATTTTATAGATGTTATATATTTTAGATTCCACTTTTACTCAGAAGTGTTAGTGGTGCTCTGTTGTGAGTGTGTGTGTGTGTGTGTGTGTGTGTGTGTGTGAGAGAGAGAGAGAGAGAGAGAGTGGTCGTCTCTCTGTGGAAATGCCCCAGCGAGCGCGCGCATCACTCCTCTCGGTAATAGATTCTCCAAACTTGACCCAAATCCAGCGGAGACTTTCCGTGCGTTTCGCGGCGCGCGCACAGGCGGGCAGTCCTGACTCGCGCTCGCGGTGATATTCAGAAAATCAGATATTCAGCCGTGCCAAACTGTTGTCGCTTTGCATTTCTGTTTCTTTTTCTTTTTTTTGGTGAGATGGGGAGGGGGTTGTGCCAGTAGCACGGACAGAAAGTGCTACCGTGAAGCGCTGAGATTCTCGGGGGGAGTTCTGACAGTGTGGTATGTGTGAATCCTCCCGGCCAGAGTGGGCAGAGCTACGGGCTCTCCGGGGGTCCGGTCTGTGGGCCAGCGCCTGACAGCCCTGGAACCCCTGAGCGAACGTGTTTTCGGTTTACTGGGTTTACTGGTTTTACTGTAGAGGATCTGAACTGATCGATCATTATGAATCACAGTCGCGTGGCATTAATGCACGCTCTTTCAGGTCCAGCCTCTTTACGCGTCCTCGCGCGTCTCCTCGTCTGCAGTCCGCTCGGACTGTATTTCACTGTTCTGTTCTGTTCTGTTCTTTTTTCTTTCCTGCTTTATTTCTGAGTCTCCTGTCATTTCACGACTCCCCTCATGCAAAGTTTTTCCAGATGTGTTGGGAAGGATCTTTTTCTGCGGATTCCTCTCGTCTGAAGCGAGAGCGCGCTGCGCTCGGAGGTGGAAGGCCACTAGTGCAGCGCTCCAGCGGGACGGAGCTTTAAACCCTCAGCCTGAACGGTCCCAGCGTTCACTGGGAGATACACGGAGGTTATAGAGATGCATGTACACGCTAAAACACACACACATGCCTCCAGGAGATGCAATTTTCTCTTCAATTTGTCATTCTGCTGACAGCAATGTGTTATCTGACCACCACCCCCCTCTCTCCTCACAAACACACACACACACACACACACACACACACACACACACACACACACATACATACATGTGTGTTTCTGTGTCTCTTTTTCTGTTTAACACAAACACAGAGCGAGAGAGACTGCGAGACACATACACACACAAACATACATACACGTGTGTGTGTGTGTGTATGTTCTGCATCTTTCGTTGTACATTCTTATTCACCCCCTCTTTCACAGTCAACGCTAAAACTTTTTGTGTGTGACACCGCTTTCTCCACACACAGCGTTCTAGAATGACATTCACATAGTTAAACACTGTCATGTTGCCCAAATGTTGCTCCCTGGAACCCTGAAATATCCGTAGAGCACAGAGAGCACATCAGTGTCATGGTGTAAATCGCAGAGAATGGAAGAGCTTTTAGTGCTCATTACTGAGTGAATGGCCGTCTTTAGCCAGTGAGTTTAATTGTACCATGGGGTGAATGGTGAAGAACACAATCCGTTGCGCTGTGTGCGAGAGGCCTGCTGCCACACTCTCTCCAGGGCACAGGTCACCCAGCGGGCACCGGCGAGGAGCCCTCTATCGCTTTATCCCGCTCTTCCAACTTCGATCACTTACCCTACCAACCCCCCCCCACCCCCCCAAACCAGCACCCTGACCCAGATTGCTTCAGTCTGGGGGGGCCACATAGCCCTTGTTTAGGGGGTTCACACTGCTCTCACCCCCCCCCCCTACTGGGAGAAAGACCACAGGGCCTGGGGCATGATCAGCATTCTTCTGACGTGCGCTCCCTCTCTCTTGTTTGCCCAGTCGCTCTAGCTTACACTCACACTTACGTTAAAAATGAAGGTTCCTAAAAGGTTCATGTTCTGGGATAAACCTTCAACCAAAAGTGGTTCTCCTAGTGTCACTCCAAAGAACCCTTTTTTGGCAAATCACTGTTTTTGAGAATGCACCCGCTCTCAGACATTCAGTTGCTCACTCGTTTGTACTCACTCTCACTTATTCCCACTCAGTCAGTCATTCATTCCCTCCCTCCCTCCCTCCTTCTCGGCTCATCCGGGATTAGCGGGCATGAAGCAGGAGTGAATGGCAGCACCGCAGCATGGCCCCTCTTTCACCCCTGGAACGCACCACCAACCCCTCAAACAGCCTCTTGTCCTTTTTCGGGGGGGGTTGGAAGGAGGTGGAGAGAAAGAAGCTGGTGGCAAGGGGGCTTGGCAGCATGAGCTGAAGGTTTGGGGGAGCGAGGGAGTGAGAATAAAAGAGGGTCCCGGGGTGAGCGCTCACAGCACACTGAACAACCCTAATCTCTCTCCACATACTGTTTCCAGGTCAAAGGGGAGCCCATTCTCCTGGCCCGGCCTTGTTCAGCCAGCTTTACACTCTTTTTAGGCGACTCATGGGTTCTGGCGCCTGCTCAGCTCAGACTGAAGCATCTTTCTGTGGGGGCTCCTATCTGTCATACTTCATCCCTGCGTGCAGCCCCGACATGTCGACACGTCATATTCCCACTGCAGTAAAGGTATTTACATACGGAAGCCCGAGTTTACACACTGACCAATAAACATATTAAAATACGCGTGACTGATGCGTAACTATCACGCGCCAAATGCAGTTCTTGCATGACGATAAAAGCAACGTTACTTTATGCACTCTCAGTTCAGTTTCGAACTGATGACAGGTATTCAAAAGAACGACTGCGACAGACTAAAATAACCTAGCCAGGCGTACTGCCACCCTGTAGGCCTAGTTTGTCTTCTGCTTTGTCTGGTGTGGGCAAGCGGCTTGGAAAAACAGCTAAAGCTTCAGACGTCAGAAATTGTGTGCGAAGCACTGAGGTCCTTAAAAAAGTTTTACCAATAAAGAGGTGTAAACGTCTGTATTCTGATCGCTTAAGCAAATATGAAGCGCTTTTTCGAGGTTTTTCTTGTCTTCTTTCAGGAAGACATTTGTTTCATCCTTTCTTCTATAAACCTTCTGAGGTATGTGGTGAAATTCGGAAAAGAAAAACAAAGTCATTGGCGAACATCTCTTGCCCTCAGATTGATTATACAAGTCACGTTCGGTGCGTAAAGGCTTTTAGATCTCGAGCTTTCTCTTCGCCCTTCGCCCCGCCTTAGCACCCACTTTAGCAGTCGGGTGCAGTAGCTCTTTTTTGGGGGGGGGGGCGCTCTGATAGATCGTAGGATAATGGGACCTCCACTTCTCTGTCCTTTATCCCCTTCTTCTAATCTCTCTTTCCCCTGCCTGTCTTTCGTGCCCTCTCCTATAGCCTGGTGGAAACTGTCCAATGTACACATCCTGAGAGATTCCAGCTGGCCATCGCAGTAAACGGACATATTAGCTGTATTTATACCGAAGGTGCAGGTTAGCATGGAGAGTTTCCCTCGCGCTGTTGTCACCTGCAGCACTAAATCAATAAACACCGCAAGCAGCCAGATACACAGCCGCCCGAATACTCGCGCACATGCTGGGGGGGAGGGGGAGGACGGAGGGATGAGGTTCAGTTAAGTAAAGAGCAGAAGAGACTATGCCAAAAAAATGCAGCGAAAGCCAGGGAGGTGGGGATAGATGGAGCAGACGTGAGCGCCAATCTAAACAGGGATTACGTTTTTCAAATCCTTCTGCTTTGTCTGTCATTCTTCTTTTCCTATGTGACCCTCTCTGTCTGTCTTTCTGTTTCTGGCAGCCTGCTACTAAAGAAACACATCTGAGGTGCTTCAAATAGCATACACACACACACAAAAAAACCTCCCCTTTCTGCCGTCGTCCTCCCCCCTCATCCATTTGGTAAGTGCCTCAGCGCTTGGGTCACCCCCTTGCTGATCTGAATAAATATAATTAAAAGAGTTTTTGTGGTCGTAATAAAGGGGTCATTTGTATAACATTTCCACTGCCACACAAAGGCTACATTTATGGAGCGGGGAGGCTCGACCGGTGTCCAATTTACACAGAAATTTGTATTTTTAGTTCACATTTTAGGCTGCACAGAGTGTGCAAAGGGACCAGTGGAAAAGGTAGTCCCCTTTATTGCACCCCTTGTAAAATATCTGATAAATTTTGTTTCAAACGTAAAAGAAACTATTGAGTGAAGGTTAACCTCTTCACGACCAGACGAGACCAGACGAGACCAGGCGCCTCAGCTGAGCACAGATGTGTTTTGTGTTTTTTGAATACACACATGCGCGGGCGCACACACACACACACACACACACACACACACACTCTTACATGCATCTGGTCCCTGCTCCTATTTCAATATCCAGATCTGTTTGTCCTCCCTATCAATCCATCTTATTCACCCCTCTTTCCAAACACGCTCTCCATCCGTTTCCTCATTCCTCCTCCTTCCCACCACTGCTATCCCCTCATTTCAGGGTTTTAGGCTTTCCACATAAATAAGTTTGACAGACTAAATACATGTGGGCTAAGAGCAGGAAACAAAAGAACAAAACCTAAACTCGGCCATGAGATTCATACTCTCCTTTTTTTCCCTTTCCCCTGGAGCATACCCACATCATCCGTATCCTTCATGTGTTTCCCTGACCAAAATCCTGTCTCTGCTGGCTCTCTTGTGGTAAACATTCTTTTTTTTTCCCCTGCGGGGCTGAAGAAGAAGTTCTGGTGCTGATGCAGCAATCATGCAAAGTGTTCGGCTTTTCAGCACTGAGTGACAGCTGCTTGGATAGCGCGCAGTTCACATAAACGTTCACTTGACGGCCGCATGATGACCGTTACAGCTGGCCGTGTATCGCTCTGTGTTTGCGTACAGGTGATCAGACAAATGTACAGAAGTGCATGTGTGTGTTTGAGAGAGAGAGAGAGAAAGAAAGAGAGTACACTTCAGATTATTACCTCATTGCTTTTCCAGGGTGTGTGGGGCTTTCGTGCGTCAGTCGCCCTTTTGGGGTTTTCCTTTTCTTTTTTTCTCCGTCTTTCTCCGCACGTCTGCGTCTCAGTGGCTCTGTGAGAAGAGAAGGGGGCGGACATTTCTCACCTTCTGGCCAAATGTCATCTGCTCTGCCACACCCCGTCCCGCTTCCCTCCGCGTTTCGTCCACTCCCGGCCTATTTCCAGCCCAGCGACTCAGCCTATGAATTAGACTGCAACCATTCTCCAGCCAATGTCGCTTTGTACCTTTGCCATCATTCTCTCTCTCTCTCTCTCTCTCTCCAAGTCTCCCTCTCTGTCCCTATTGCTCCTGACTCAGGCCTTCAGTGTTCATTTATAGTATTCATTTGAGTGACTGATGCTAAGCACCCCACACAGATGCTTGATTGGATCAAGATCTGGGAGACTTTGGAGGCTTTGTCATGTTCCTCAAACCATTCCTGAACACATTCTGCAGTGTGCCAGGGCATATTATCGTGTTGAAAGAGGCCACTGCCACTAGGGAATATTGTTCCCATGAAGGGGTGTAGTTGGTCTGCAACAAGGTAGGTGGTACGTATTGAAGTATAATCCACACAAATGCCAGTACCCAAGGTTTCTCAGCATCACACTGCCTGTGTCAGCTTACCTTCTTTCTACAGAACATCCTGGTACCATGTCACACGGTAACCTACACACATGCACCCGGCCATCCGGGTTAACGAAAATGTGATTCATCAGACCAGGTCACATTCTTCCGTTGGTAAAGCCCCAGCTGCAGCAAACTGTGGTACAGGTGTTCTGACACCTTTCTATCATTGCCAACTTTTTCAGCAAGTTGTTTCACGGTGGCCAACCACTACATTCTAAGAGCACCTCAAAAGACCTGCTGTCCTGGAGATGCTCTGACCCAGTCATCCTGCCACCATGAATCTGGCCCTTGAAGATCGCTCAGATCTTTATGTTTGTCCGTCGTTCCGGCTTCTAACACACCAGCTTCAAGAACCGACTGTTCACTTACTGACTAATGTACCCCCACCCCTTGACAGGTGCTGTCGTAATGAGATAATGTTCTTCACTTCGTGTGTCCAACGTTTTAGTATTGTGTAAAGTGCATTATTCATTTCACATGACATGTGCATGAAAGATTGCACTGTCAAGATAAACTGGGTGTTGTGCAACTGAACATAACTTGCTGAAGGGCAGATGCAGTGTTATCTGTCTAGTTTTGATTCCTCCTGCTTAGCAGCATACTTGAAATGCAGTGCTGTGCAGCGACTCTAAAAAACATTAAAGCAATCTGATGTAAACTTCAATACTTTGCCAAAATGTATCGTTTTTAAGTCGTTTTTCAGTATTAGTCTGTAAAGCTTGTCTAACCAAACAGCAGCGAATGCATTTGTGTGCGGAGTATAGATGGTTCAGTTATACAAGTTCCACTCCATTCATTCACTTTCTAACTGCACTTTCCATTCTCACTCTTTTTCCTGCTCATTGTCTTTGCACCTCCCTCACTTGCTTCTGTACTGACGTGCATGATTTTTTCATTTGTACAGACCTAATAGTGTAGGATGGGCATCATATACTATTACTGCCCATGCATATTTAGTTCCTCTTGTACTTAACTGTCACATGTGGAAGAGCGTTCTTGTTTCTGTACGCATATGAAGGTGTGCGTGTTGGTGTGTATGTGTGTGTGGGGGGGTGTGTGAAAGACGCCCTTGTCCCTGAGCTGTCGTGTTGCTCCCAAAACAGCTTCTTTCTCGCACCGCACACAACCCTACTGCATGGGAACAGAGCGAGAAGGGGTGCACACACTTAGGGGTGGGTGTGATGGTGGGATTTAGGTGTCAGCACAGAGCTAAACGGCACTCCAGAGGAAAAAGAAATGCACACACACACTCAGGTCTCGCAACATAGTGAAAGATGCTGCGTTTATTTCTCTCCGTACTTTTGGATGGGTTCAGCACAAAAAGTGCATGTGAGTATGTGTGCATGAGTGTGTGTGTGTGAGTGTGTATGTGCATGTGTGCGTGTGTGTGCGTGCATGTGTGTGCGTGAGCTTGTGTTACCCCTTGCCCTCACACTCACTCGATATGTTAACTCCTCACATTAACTGTACACTGAGTGTTAGCTGGCTGTTGACCATCTAACCCCTGCTGCCACACACACAAGCTCCCCTGTACACTTTACCCCCACTCATGCACCTAGTCTGGCTAAATCCCATCATGCCATGTGTGTGTGTGGCACCCAGCCAGAGTTCCACAAGGGTGAATCATCAGTCATGCTGCTTAACCCCCTAGAACTAGGGAGCTATTCCTTACATTTCTCATGTATTTAAGTGTAATTAAATACAAATACACGATTCTTGCATAGTAACTACACAGTAGCCACATAATTATGAATATGTTCGTGTTAGGTTCCGTATAAACTGATGCAAGTATGTACCTACAACAGACTTTCTCTGCTTGTTTCACTGAGAAAAGAGTGACAGCTCACTAATATGAGACTGCACTGCTTTTGTTATGGCTGGTCATAACTGTGACTTCGAAAAACTTCTAAAAAGTTTCTGCTCATTTTTGCCTTGGTGTACATTTATTTTTATCATCTCTGCTGTTTCACCATTTTTGGTAGGTTTTCAATTCTCTGGCTCACTCTCCTGTCAGGGTAAGACTTGCAAGTTTCTTTGTTTATAGCCAAGCCGTCTATTCCCACGAGCAGTGCAGGTCAGTGCATAACACATAACGCATAACGCCAAACACGGCATTGAAAGAAGCCCATCTCAGCAAAACCCGCAACCATGTTCACACTCATCCAAAGGTCAGCAAACACCAAACCCACAGAGTTGGAAAAGTGACACCCAATCCAGTGTAACTCACGAATATAGGAGCACACATACACACACACACACACACACACACACACACACACACACACACACACACACCCTGTTAGTCTGATTACATAACTGCTTTATAATTAAGCCGATAATTCTTTCTCCTTTTCTCTGAGTGTGTGAACCACTCCTCAGCCGCTGGTCACCGGAGGTTACCGTGTCATCTTCAGAGATCCAATCATATGCCAGGTCACTCAGTTATATTAATGAGAAAAAGAGCATGCTGGCAGATTCTCAGGAAAGGCAAGACAAGTTCAGAGGAGCAGGGAGGTTCAAAATTGAGGGAAGGGTCAAGGTAAGTTCAAGGCGAAGGTAAAAGCAACAGCGGACAAGAGCAAGACTGAACCAAAGAAGACAAAGCAGCAAAACAGAAAACAATGAAAAAAGAAGTTAGCTAAAAGAGAGCCTTTACAAACCAAAACCAGTGAAAAAAAATACTTTAGGAACATGAAACAATAAAACCTGAGAGCAAGACAAAGCCGGATAACTGCATCTGCAGGGCAAAATTGAGAGGAACTAGTTTAGCGCTGAAAAACTCAAGAAAATGCTTAAGAAAATAAATTTGAATAAATATTGTTCTGTTGTTCTGCCCATCAAGTCAGCAACCAAGATGCCTGATTCAGACAGTAAACATGAAAAATCTAATTGGAACATGTACAATTCAGACTGACTTAAGCGAAATTTATATTAAGGCACACAAGACCAGAACATGCCAAATATATACTGAGACACAAAATTCTAACTGCAGTGTACAAAATTCAGAAAAGAACATGTACACTTCATACTGATACATGCAGGATTCAGACTGCAGCAGGCAAAATTGCACTGTTCATACTAAAACCTGCAAAACTCAGATTGGAACATTTACAGCTCTTACTGGAAACATGCAGGCTGGAAAAAAAATGTGCAAAATTCTAGTTGGAAACATGTAAAAGTGAGACTGGAAAAATGCTGGAAATTCATACGGGAGACATGGAAACCTCGATCTTGTGTTGTTGCATGCAACAAACTCACGATGTTCATATGACTGCATCCTTTTTAACATATCATTAGAGCACTAAAAGATTGAATTGTCACGTCTCTTTAGTATAATTGAGCCTTAAAGACCCATACACATGCACAGACGCTGAGGTGAAGTGTGTTCAGGCCTGCCCTCTTAAACAGCCAAACAAACAGGAAAAAGTCCTCCGTGCAGCTAAAATTATCGCCCCTCCCCGAAAGAAGCGCCTGTGTGCCGGAGCCCGTGCAGCATGCTGTGAGAAACAGGTCACAAATCTTGGCTTGTGGAGGGAGGAGGGGGCACCAGCTCCAACCTTAGCTTCCTGCTGTGGGATCAGAGTGTGTGCATGTGCATGTGCGTGCATGGAGCTGTGAGGTTACAGTGGGTCTTTATGTGTGTTGCAAAGGTCCCAAGAGCTGTGTCAATTACTGTGCGTTACATACAGCAACACACTCAACTACTTAGAGGTCTCCCATAGACCCTCACTTCATAGGTCGATTAGATAAAGCTCAGTATAGCTTAAGAGAGTTCGTGTTTTGATTGGTATTGAAAGCCTCAACCAACGTGTATGACATGCTGCTGTAGTTGATGCTCCCCGCTGCCTATGTAGGATTAAAAGGGATGTTACATGTGTAACACTCGCTTAAATAGACTCAAACACACTTAAAATGTGTTTGTTTGGTTTTTTTTTTTACTGAAAATAAATTCACATCCTTGTTTTTCTTCGGGGAAATCTGCGATCCCAGTCGCCCGAGCTGGACTACGTGCAGGGCTCTGCTCTGCTTCACGTCACTGTAGTTGTCTGAGAAAGCCTTAATTGTACTGTGATTATTCCCCTCCGGCCACACCCCACACCAATCATTAGCCATTACACTCTGATTAGGCAGTGCTATTCTAGCCTGGCCGGTCCAGAGCCATGAGGCTCTTCTTTTCACAGAGGCGTAGCTCCTCTATGAGCTTATCTGTTTGGGGTCCCCCCACACAGTCACTCCTTTTTTACCCATTTTCTCAAAAGCACAAAGTTGCTTTGCAGCATATACTTTTCCCAACATGTTAATGTATGTAATGATAATAATATCAACCAATAACGTCATGTTTCACCTTCTTCTCCCACCATCCCCGCTTATCACTGAGTGACAGATATCCCTCCCTGATAATGAACCACATTAAAAAAGAAAACGCAGATTTCAGACAAACTTCTCCTGAACAAAAGACCATTTTTGGTTCCCTAAGAAGCAACATTTAAGACTCGTGAACGTTGAAGGCTTAAATGTTCTTCCAAGAAGATTCTTCCAAGAACCTTGACGAACATATGACATACTTTAAAAGGGCTCTTTACACAGACACGTTTCATTAATTGTAAATGGTCTTCTCAACAACTGAACGTGTTTAAACGGGAACCAGAATTGCATTAAGCGGGAACCAAAAGATATTTCTAAGGAAAAGATATTTCTAAAGCCTGACGCTGAATCCCATCTATGCTCTTCTCCCGGCACATCTGGTCTAACTAATCAACTAATTAACAAACGATTCCTGTGTTGAACACTAAAATGTGCAGGACATGGAGGGCTGTTTTGTTTCAGAGCCTAAAAACAAAAACACTTTTAGGTATTACTAAGAGATAAGAAAAGATGAGTCAGGTGGAGCGTTTGTTGTCTGGAATACTAAGTTCGATTTGTGGACAGTGGATTTGCTGGGTTTGAGTGGGCACGTGCTTTGTGATCTCAGAGGCCTGCGTTGAGCATCTTAGTATATTTACATACATCCAAATAATGAATCTTATTGTACACACGACTAGCTTTTTTGGAAAGTCACAGGATGTGTTGGATTTACTTTCAGTTGCAAACCACATCTGGCAGTAAACACAAAGCAACACCTCCCACAATGTCTCTGACATTGACACACATGCACAAACCCACAAACATATTAGATCACTTCTCCTCTGCGACCCAAGGGCTAATCTGGAGTACCTTCCTCACTAATCACTGAAACTAACCCACTTACATGGAGGCAGTCACAAACTGGACCTTTGCTCTCTTGCAAAATAGCCTTTCTTCTAATGCCAGCTCCTCATACGCACTGTAATATTCCTACAACTACACCAAAGTGCAGCTTACTCTAAAAGAGTCCAGCCGGGGACTGTGGACCATTTTAATCCTCCGCATTCAGTAACCTCACACTCCCTAGAGGCTATGGATTATATTAAGGGCACACCCAAAATGTGGTTATAAAGGTGTAAGTAGTCTTGTCTCATTTTTTCTGCTCCGCTATATTTAGAATTGCTAGATATCTGTGGCTAAAGGTTGGACATATTCATCGAACAGACTGGCTCTCACAAAGCTTGAAACCTACATGACACGACATTTCAGTGCAGCTTGTTTGATCCTCAGCCTCAACAGTTGCAAACGTTTTGCGTTTGTGAAAACTATTCAAGGCTATTCAATGAAATGCTCATAGCAAACCACACTGTCAGTGCAAACACTGTCATTTTCACTCACTGATTTCAATCGACGGTTTAATTCATGATGACGTTTGTTTGGATGGCTGTTTGTGCCAGTGTTTATTTGCCTGGTTAGCCTGCTGTATTCTCATGTACATAGCTGGGTTATTCATTTTCTCTGCTCTGGGCATAATAATGACCAAACTGCAAATGTAGGCTAAATAACACTTCCCACGTTACTCCTCTACCGCCAGAGCAATACAATGCATAAAGCACTACCTACTATTCTGCGACTCTTGTTAACAAGGTCGAAAAAATCGTCGCTTAATAAAAACAGCCTTAGAACTGTGAGAGAATAGCACTATTTCTGATGAAAATGTTTTTTTTTTTTCTCTTTCTTTTTCCTCTGCTCTGTTCATCTGTCCTTGGTGAAGGGTGCGGGATTCCACGCCTCTCGCAGGCAGAAGTATGGCAACGTGTTCAAGACACATCTTCTGGGCCGGCCGCTGATCAGGGTGACCGGAGCTGAGAACGTGCGCAAGGTGCTGATGGGCGAACACACTCTGGTCAGCGTGGACTGGCCGCAGAGCACCAGCACTCTTCTGGGCCCCAACAGCCTCGCCAACTCTATCGGAGACATTCACCGCAAGAGGAGGAAGGTAGGAGAATTCAAAGCATTCTGACAGGCACCAAGACACACATGCAAATACGCACAACCCACTGAAACACAGGCCACATACTCCTACGTCAGTTAGGAGTATGTCATCGCATCTTGATCTATTAACACATGTACACGTCAAGTTATCTGATTCAGATTTTTTTCCCTACTTCTTTTAAGTTACTATTTCAGAAGTTATTTTTTTGTAGACAAGTTTTGAAATGAGACAGTATCACCACCTTTCCCTCTCTGTCTCTCTCTCTCTCTCTCTCTCTCTCTCTCTCTCTTTCTCACAAATACAAACACCAAGTTGTTAAAGGCTGGCTTCAGTTCTCTTGCTTTCTAATACTGAACTGAAGAGAGTAAGAGAGAAAGAGAAAGCGGTGAGAGAGCGCAATGAGAAAAAGGTGGCGTCTATCCAAAGAAGAGAGCAGAAAGGTATCCCTAGGATAGAGTCTGAAAGAACAGGAGAGAGATAGGAGGTCAGATGAAAACAGAGAAGTAAACACCATTCTCCCTGTCTTGTCCCTTTTCGATTTGGGAACAGATATCAGCTCTCTTTAACCTATCTTTGCAGTCACTCCACCACAGTCTCCAATCAGTGACCCAGCAGAATATTATAAATCCCTTATCCTCCATTCTGATGCTATTGTCCAGGGCCAAAATAGCCCTTTTTGTGCGTCTGGTCCCATCCAGGCCCGCAGGGGCTCAGGTTTCCCCGCACACACACCTGTCCCATTGAGGGGTCAGGGGGGTGTAATCAGTCTGCTTAATCCTGCAGGCCCGGGGGCCTCACGCGAGCCCCACTAATGACCACTAATTAGTCGCTCGCCTCAGACGTACAAAGACGGCCTTATCCCCCACAGGCCTCCGGCAGGGCGGACCCCCACTGGTCACTTCAGACAGCCCGCAGTGTCATGCTCTGCACAGTCAGGGCATGTCATGTCATTTATCTAGATATTACACTGTGTTGCTTGTTTAGTAGGCAAGCCTACTTTATACTTATGGCCCATTGTCTGTTTTGTCAAACATTTATTATATAGGTGCACCTTGTATGTTTACTATTATTGGTTGTAGCCATATAGGGATAACATCAAAATATGAAGGTAAGGGGTACCCCAAGGCTCAGAGGAGGAACATTATGTACTTTATTTATTTATTTTTTTTTCAAACAATATCCACTTATTTAGTCCACAGTTTATTGAATGTTGGCAGATTTATCCAGCTACCCCTTTGGTCAAACCTGTGATGGACGAATTCCTTGTTTATCTCCCTACCATATCGCCGCTGAGTGACCTGACCTGTGATGGAAACTTTCCCCTTAGCACACTTACAGGCTGTGCTGGGATTTTGTGGTGATAAGACTCAGCTCTTGAACTCTGGAGACTAATCCATCACTAAAGCTACACGGGCAGGGCCATGTGCCGCCTCAGGGCTCTGAACACTAAAACAACATTCACAACAATAACACAAACACAGGCTGGGACAAGACCCCAATCCCTCTAGTGCTCCTAAGCCTTTAGGGATAACTGGCCCCAAGCATGACCTGAATGGAGGAGAGGCCCTGTGCCACCTCATGTGATGGACTCCAAACCGTGTTAGGAGTGTGTTTGAGAGGCAGTGCTGGCTAAGCCTCCAGTATGAGTTTCAGTTTCCCGACAATGCTCTGCAAATTGCTAAATGGATGTTACATTTTAAGACATAACATCAAATTGGAATGGAACATTTATATGATGCAGAGATTCTTTTTAACCTTAAAAGGTTCTTCATACTCACACATTTCATTTACAAACGTAGTTCTTCAAAGAATTGTCCACTGGCAAGTTCTTTCAGGGACCAAATCTTTCAGGGAGCAAAGCTCTTTTACACACCTTTACTGGTTATGAATGCGTGGGTTACATCTATCAGGCATGACATTAAAACCATTGACAGGCGAATTGAATAACAGAGATTATTTCCTTACAGCGGCACTGGTCAAAGGGTGGGATGCAATGATCACTACCTTCCAAATTGGGCCAAGGAAGGACAACCAGTGAATCAGAGACATGGTCATGGGCATGTCTAATTGATGTGCAAGGGGAGCAAAGACTAGCCTGTCTGGTCGGAGCCCACTGAGGAGCACAAACTGCTTAAAAACTTAATGCACAGGTGCAGACTAGTTAGAGTGCCCGTTGGATTCCTGTCCATTGAAAAAAGCACCTACAGAGGGGATGTGAGCATCAGGACTGGACCTGGGAGCAATGAAAGAATGTGACCTTTCCTCTTCATTTATCTTTTACATCATGTGGACGGTTGAGTGTGTGTGAGCTGTGGTGGTGGTCTAGTGAGCCAAGAGGTCATGGGTTCAAATCCTACCTTCAGCACACCACCACTGTGTTCCTGAGCAAGACCCTTAACCCCAAGTTGCTCCAGGGACACTGACCCCTGTAGTTAAGGAATGGAAGTTGCTTTGGATAAAAGCGTCTGATAAACGTTGTAAACGTGAGTTCCTTATCTAGCGAAGAGGCACCAGGGAAAAAGGCAAGCTGGCAGAGGCAGTGTGATGCTCTGGGAACTGTTCTGCTGGGAACCCTCAGGATGTTACTATCTGTTCCATATACCTAAACATTGGTGCAAACCAAGTACCCTTCTTCATGGCAACATATTTCCATAGGGCCTCTTTCAGTTGGATAATGAGCGTTGCCACCTCGCAAAACTTTTTCACGATTGGTTTAAAGAACATGACCAAGTTTTAGGTGCTGATATGGTCTCCAAATTATTCAGATTTTAATTTGAGGGAGTGTATATATGTGATTTTCTGGACAAACTTATCTGATCCATAGATGCACCACCTTGCACCAACTTACAGAACATAAAGGATCTGCTGTTAACGTTTTGGGGTCTGATACCACAGCACACTTTCAGAGGTCTTGTTGAGTCCATGTCTCAATGAGTCAGAACTGTTTTGATGGCATAAGGCGGACTTATGCAATTTAGAGACGGCGATTTTAATATTATGGCTGATCTGTGTAATGTTCAGCTTTATACAGTTCACTCTCTGAAATGTGCTAAAGATGGTCTTTGACTTGACCTTTTGCTGTTCTTTCTTTATTTATGTCTCACTGTCGTCGTCTGTCTCACTTGGTTGCTCTCGCTCTCTCTGCTGTGCTTGTCTGGACCTCAAGTTCCTCCACCTGTTTTCGTTGTTCTTTTGGCACATTTTTCAGCCAAGTGTGCCAGACTGTTCTCTTCTCCGCTAAGCAGAAGCAGGTAGAGAGAGGGACAGAGATGAAGATGACTGTGAGTGGACTGCCTGAAAGGTCTCGAGGTTATGCCAAAGATGGCTTTCACATTGCAAAGGTCCATCTCCTAGTGGTCATTCTCCCATTCTCACTGAGATTCATCTGGGTGACCTCAGAAAGACCCAAACAATTTTTGCGAAATATTGCAGTAACTGAAGTGGGCAGTAGAGGGCACAGTCCTTTAATTCTACCGCTCACCTGCTTCCCGGCAGATTTCTCCCTGTGAATAAGGGACTGTGTTTTAGTTGTGTGTGTGTGAGGGAGAGAGAGGGAGAGAGAGAGAGAGAGAGAGAGAGAGAGAGAAGAAAGAAGCCTTTACATTCTACTCAAACCAGCAGCTTCGAGCTGTTTCATATAATTTAAGACATATGGAAATTATTAAGACAGGGGAGTTTCAAAAGGTCTGTGTGTGTGTGTGTGTGTGTGTGTGTGTGTGAATGTGAATGGGGAAAATACAAGAAAATCCCTCCTTTTGTAGGGAAGACAGAGGAGTTGCTCTAGTACTTTCTTTAGTAAAATATGGAGTTTCCCTGAATGATGTGGCCTGGCGTAGCTGTATTTGACGTCCGTGCGGGAGACAGCCGACACCGTGCTCTCCATAAGGGAAAACAAAAGCCCTTAAGCGCACTGCGGCTGACCCATACGTGAATAAGCATGGAATGCACTATTGTATGGCAATGAATCACATATGTGGACTCTTTAGTGTACAGTCCATAGCTAAACAGGAGCTAATGGAAGTCTGAGTATTTTGTACCATGGACACAACACACGTGCACATACCCTCATGCACATGCTGTCTTTTAAGCTATGAGACTTTTAATGCATTTTAGTGTACGTGTATCATTGCTGTTATTAGAAAACCTCATGGCTCTATGTTTTGTTTTTTTTTTCAGTTTAACTGCCTGTGTCCTGCTGCTTTTTACATTTAACGACAAATCGACCATTTTTTAAATGTTCCAGTCTTTCAAACCAGTCGAAGTTTGAAAATCAATGTCCTAAACAAATATTTATTCTGAGAGAAAGACAGAGAGAGAGAAGGAAAGAGATAAATAGAGAGAGGAGAAGAGGGGAGAAAATAAGAGAGAAAGGTAGAGAGGGTAAGAGGGAGAGAGGCGTTTGAGAAAAGAAAGAGGAAACGTGGGGAAAGAAACAGAAAGTTAGAGAGACTGAGAGAGAGAGAGAAGCCGAGTAAGAGTCACTTAAAAAGAGGTGATTCTAGAGTGAGCTGAGGGGACAGAGGCGGAGAGAGAGATCCAGTCATGAGTAGAGACAGTGAGTGAAAGTGAGAGACGGAGGGAAGACCCGAGAGTTTTTGTCACCGACTCCGCCCCCATCATCTTTACAACGCTGGAAAAGCGTTACGGAGCCAAGGTATTTGGGCCGAGATGGCATATAAAAAGTGCTATTGTTAGTCCACAGAGCTGGAGTTTTTAAAGGGGAACATGGATGTTATTTCACCAAACAAACCCGTGCGACTGAGGCACATTAGAAATGCACTGCTGTGGCCAGGAAAATCTTACCTTCCCCGCTCACTTTCTCTCTCTCTGCTGATGGAGAAGGAAACTCACTCTGTCCAGCTCCACTATAATGGAGGGACCGGGAGGTGGGGGGTGTGATTAAAAGCATAAAGGTCAAAAATAGTAGAGGCTTTTGAATTAATGAGAATGTTCCATGTTCCCCGCTTGAAGGAAAATAAACCTGTACTATGGCTGCGGACTTGTGGCTTCAGGATAATATTTAGATGACATTTCTATCCATATTTCTGTTGAGCGTAGCACAGCCATGCTTAGTCGTGGTTTCAGGGGTCAGTGGAAATGTAGGAGTGTGGAATTGTGGGACCTGTAGTTTTTGGTTCTTTGACACATCTGTGTCAAAAAGCATGCCCAAATTACTTTAAGGGTTCCTCCTGTATCAGAATGCTTTTATGTTTGATCATTCAAACTTGTAGTGTGTGTTTAAAGCCAGACTGTTCTGAGTTGCTGGCAGATTTAGGATTCTTTTCAGTGTTTATAGTTTAAAAAAAAAACGTCAGTCAAGGTCTGAGGTCCACTCACCACATGGCTCTTAGTGCCAAGTCCTACCTACAGACTTAAGTTCCTCCACAGCCACTGCTGAGTCACACAGTCACACACAGCCACACCCCCTAAATCTTCTGTCCAGCTAGAAAGAAATTCATGTGTTTAAGTGCACGCATACTGTTGCAGTCATAAGAAAATCTAATTAGCCCTTCCCATTTCACGACCAATGGACCATTCAAAATGTTTCCCAGTTTACACATTTTCCAAACAAATAGAAATGTATTTTTTTGTTAAATTAACAGAAGGTGCGCTGAACGGGCATCCTAACCTAAAGTAGGGGTCATCAATTCTGGTCCTGAAGGCACACTGTCCTGCACAATTTGGTATTTCCCCTGTTCAAACACAGCTGCTAAATCTGCTACTTCAACTACTAAGCTGAGACACTTACCTTAAGCAGCGAAATCATCAAAAAGTGCTGGATTCTGGCCCTCCAAGACCTGATTGATGACCCCTGGCCCAAAGCTTTTTATTCCAACATGGAAAATCATGCAAAATAATATTCTGGGAATAGAAGTTTGGATTTGCTGCCAAGTCTGTAAATGTTAAAGGGTTAAGTTACTGTTTTAGAATGTGCGTGTAGAAACTAAATCAGCGTTTTTTTGTTTTTTGTTTTTTTTTTCTGGACAGATTTTTGCGAAGGTCTTCAGTCATGAGGCTCTGGAAAGCTACCTGCCAAAGATCCAGCAGGTGATCCAGGAAACACTGCGAGTGTGGAGCTCCAACCCGGAGCCCATCAATGTGTATCGTGAATCCCAGCGCCTGTCCTTTCAGATGGCCATCCGTGTGCTGCTTGGCTTCCGCGTGTCTGAGGAGGAGATGCGCTTCCTTTTCCACACCTTCCAGGACTTTGTGGATAATGTTTTCTCGCTGCCCATTGACCTGCCCTTCAGTGGCTACAGGAAGGTAAGGGGTTGCAGCATCCAGCATTACTCCATGAGAATATCGTTTTACAATCTTCAAAATACGTTTCCTAAATGCTTCCTTACTAGGTCATATGGTTCCGATAGAAAAACGCTTTATTGGTTTTTCTCTGGCATTACTCCAAAGAAGTTTTTTCAGAGTGTGGAAAAATTCACTGTTTCCTTTTGGGATGTCAAAACCTCGAATGTACTTTGGTTCACTCAAAAGAACAATTTTATAGATACATATGGATGTCTTTATAGGGCATTCGTGCAAGGGACACCCTTCAGAAAGCCATAGAAAAGGCCATCAGGGAGAAACCGCTGTGTACACAAGGGAAGGACTACTCCGATGCTCTGGATGTGCTGCTGGAGAGTGCCAAGGAGAACGGGACGGAGCTCAGCATGCAGGAGCTCAAGGTTTGTACTACTTCTTATTAATCCATCATTTTAGATGGAGCACACATGCACAGAGTGCTTGTTCGAAGTGTGCTCTTTAGTTACTCTCTTAGCCTAATGGTTAGGGTGTTCTCCTTGCGATCAGGAGGTTGTGGGGTGGATTCCCAAGACTGCTAAGCACCTCTGAGGTACCCTGAGCAAGGTACCATCCCCACACACTGCTCCTGTTCCTGGCTGCCCGCTGCTTCACTTGGTGAATGGGTTAAATGCAGAGGAAGAATTTCATGCTGTTCACACTGTGTGCTGTGGTGTGTTCAGTGACAGAATGGTCTCTTCACTTCTTCTTGGGCAACATCTTGTGACCATGCATAAAGAGACTGGGACTGAAGGATGAGCAGATTTGGAGATCAGCTGATCTTAACCCATTCCCTGGCGAAAGAGTCAAGAGCCGTCTACTTCTTGGGTTTTTTTTTTTTCGTTTTGACCCTGTTTGGTTGAACTCCTCTAGTCACTATATTTTAATCCGTTTAAATAGAGCAGGTTTTAATGCTGTACATTACGTATGCAAACCTTCAGCTTACTTTGCTGACCCCTAAGGAGGCCAAAATGAAAAAGTCCTCCACTCCCGCTTCACACTGGCAGCGAGACAGACAAGCCTTGACACAAATGGTAGCCAACAAGCTCTTTCCACGCATGCTGTTTTTACTTTGTTGCGGAGCAGGTTTTCTTTCCTGGAGAGGCACACTACACCAGCGTTCAGGCAGTGGCAGACGGGTGGATCCCTCAGGCCTGTCGGCAGCTGCTCACTGGCATGCCATTAAAACAAATGAAAGCAAAAACCTGACCTCTGCAAGATGGCTGCCAAGCCTCAAAAAAAAAGAGAGAGAGACACAGAGAGAGAGAGAGAGAGAGGATGAGAGAGAGAGGGAGAGAGAGAGAGGGAGAGAGAGAGAGGATGAGAGAAAGAGAAAGAGAGAGAGAGAGAGGGAGTTGCCTGTAGGTTCGCTGTAGTTTGAGTCCAGATTGAAGCATTAGTGGTTTGATATTTACATGTCTGGCCTGCGTCGGGACGCTGGGAGACGCCGGGAGACGCCGGGAGACGCCGGGCAGCCGGAGGGCCAGCAGGGTGGCATTTAAGGACAGGCTGGTTGATCATGGCGTGGAGCCCAGAGCGGAGCTCATGTCTGTCCTGTTCCACCTCCTCTGCTCCTCTGGACATTTATCCCATTATCCATGTGCCTGAGGCTCCAAACAACACATTACAGCCCACAAACACCCTCCTGCCGCCACGCCCCGCTCTCATCAGCATGCTGTAATTACCCCCATCAACGTCTGCGGAGCTTTTACCCCCGAAAACCTCCGACTTATTAATCACTCATTAGGTTTTTATTAAGTAGCCGCTATGAATTATTCAGTAATACCCAGTAACATCTACACATTGTTCTTGAATTATTCAGCACCTACTATGACTATTCTGTAACCACTATGAATTATTCAGTAATCAGTATGCATTATTCAGCAACTATTATTAATTATTCAGTAATATCCAGTAACATCTGCAAATCGATCAGTATCTATGAATTCAACATCTATTATGATTTTTGCGGAACCAGTATGAATTGTTTAGCATCGTCTATGAATTGTTCAATAACTTCTATGAATTATTCAGTAGCCACTATAAATTATTTAGTATTTACTGTGAATGTATTTGTATCTTCTATGAATATTTCAGTAACCATTATAAAATATTCAGTAACTACGACGGATTATTCAGCATCTACTCTGACTTATTCAGTAATCAGTCTTAAATTATTCTGTAACTAGTCTGAGTTATTCATTCACTACTATTATTGTCTATTATGTATTGTTCTGTATGAACTATAAATTGTTCATTATCTACTAAGAGGTATTCAGAAACTACTTTCAGTAACCACTATGAATTATTCAGTACATATTATTCAGTAAGTAGTATGGAACAAACATGTGTGGGTTACATAGTTTTTCGAACTGAAGTGTAGACCCATCCAGGTTCCTAACAGTTTTCTAATAGTATTTTTACTAATTTAATCTCTAATAGTAACCCATAGTAACCAGTTAATTGGTATGTAACAATTGCTGGTTAATATTTAAATATGTTAATTACTAGGAATTAGAATTTGAATATTAGAATACACAGATCAAATTAATATGTAAGTGAAGTGTCCGCCCATGCATCTGGCCTGTCAGTTTAAGGGATTAAACTGATTAGAGTCATTAGAGGTTTTTCTGTAAACTGTGTATGATTTTCATATTATTATGTTAACACGTCCTAAAACTGTCACTGAGCAGAAAGGGAGTTGTTTTCAGAAACACTTTAGTTCTAATACAGATTTATCTTCATTTAAAAAAATGGCAGAAGGGTTCTTTATAGTACGACAAAGATTGTAACCCTATTTGGTTCTATCTAGAATGATTTTTGAGAAGATAACATGTTGAGGCCTACACAGCAGAGCATATATGTATATAATGCCTGTCAAACTGTCTTACCTTTGACATATTGATTAGATTAAATTAAAGAAACCGGAACAAATGTTTTACTGGCTGTAAAGTGTCTAAAGACACAAGGAGCCTAGATAAAGGAGTTCCAGCCACTCAGCATTCAGCACCACCAGTATA
>JBBIGA010000011.1:11976316-11988868 GCA_037576975.1 Alestes dentex
AGAGAGGGAGAGAGAGAGAGGATGATAGAAAGAGAAAGAGAGAGAGAGAGAGAGAGAGAGAGGGAGAGAGAGAGGGAGAGAGAGAGAGGGAGAGGGAGAGAGGATGAGAGAGAGAGAGAGAGAGAGAGAGAGAGAGAGAGAGAGAGAAACTCCGTTCTCTGCTCTCCACAAAAACATGGAAGGCAGCTAGAAGCTTAAGACTTGCAGAGGGCAGTCTGACACTCAGCCCTATTCCTTTCTCCTGTTCACCTCCTGAACTTCATATCTGTGTCATACATACCTAACACGAGTGCTCACTTACTGAGGGAGGAAAGTGTGAAGGGAAAGTCCAGGACTGTCTCTTTCATTCTCCTTGTCTTTCTTTCTTTGACTGGATGAATGTTAGCTGTTCAGCGTGTCTCCTATAGACACTGAGTTTATCTTGAGTCTGTTTTTCCACTCCCCTCTAGGAGTCCACCATTGAGTTGATCTTCGCTGCCTTCGCTACCACAGCCAGTGCCAGCACTTCTCTGGTAATGCAGTTGTTGAAACACCCAGCGGTGCTGGAGAAGATGCGTGAGGAGCTACGTAACTGTGGCCTGCTGCACGACGGCTGCCTGTGCCAGGGAGAGCTGCGGCTGGATACCATTTACAACCTCAAATACCTGGACTGCGTCATCAAAGAAGTCCTGCGCCTTTATGCTCCTGTGTCTGGAGGATACCGCACTGCCATGCAGACTTTTGAGCTGGATGTAAGTCGACTCTGTCACAATTTTTACTTAATCAGTTAATTAGTAACAATAAAGGAGAGTGTTCTCTACGTGATATACTCTTGTTAAACGCTCTCATCTTGCTCTCCCTTCACAGGGGGTGCAGATTCCCAAAGGCTGGAGTGTCATGTACAGCATCCGGGATACTCATGACACCTCAGCCGTCTTTAAGGATGTCCAGGCCTTTGACCCTGACCGCTTCAGTTCAGAGCGCGGTGAGGACCGCGAGGGCCGCTTCCACTACTTGCCCTTTGGGGGCGGTGTCCGCTCTTGCCTGGGCAAGGCGCTGGCCACCCTCTTTCTGAAGCTGCTGGCGGTGGAGCTAGCTGGAGGGAGCCGCTTTGAGCTGGCCAGCCGAACATTTCCCCGTCTGGTGTCCGTACCTGTGGTCCACCCCACCGATGGCCTCCGTGTCAAGTTCTTTGGCCTGGACTCCAACCAGAACCAGATCATGGCCAAGTCAGACGAGATGCTGGGTGCCACCGTGTGATTAGAAGGTCGAAGGTGGGAGAAAAGGTGTAAGTGGATGAGAGAAGTGGGCAGAGCCTTTGACAGTTACTGTTGAAATATATGCCTTCTCAAGTGGCAAACTGTCAGTCAAGAGAGACTCTCTTCTTTATAATTTTCAAGATGTCACTTTCATCTGCCAAAAATGTACAGTCTATCTTTTTTTTTTTTCCTAAGAAAACTTAAAAATCTTAACATGAAAACATCAACAAAAAAGGAAAAAAAAAAATCCAACTCAAATGTTATGTCATCATTAAGATATGCTATGAAATGGAGTGCACAAGATAGAAGAAGCTGTTTCTGAATGTTTGTGGGAGGACTGGAAGGTTCTGATAGGAAGAAGGATAGTTGCGTTCTTTGTGCCTAGCTAAGCAGATGTCACAGGGTATGGCCAAACGTGTGATCACAGTAAAGTGGCCATTCTGAGTAAGGACAAGAAGAGTCATTCTCATTATGGCCTGAAATGAGGTCCAGTACAGGGGTGTTTTTCAGGGTTAGTGTGTGTGTATGTGTGTCTGGTGTGTACGTTTTTGGATGCCGGTAATTAAATGCCAATATATGTTTGTGCGTATGTGTGTGTGGGTTTACGGGGGTGGAGGGGTAGATTATCATTCAGGCATTTAGGAGTGTAGGAAACATTGTAAGCTAGAAAGAATGAAATGAGGGTGTAATTACTCAGGTGTGCATGTAGTGTAGAAGGACCTTTCAGACTAACCCAATTCTATGTTGTATCTGTTCCTGCACATAAAAGACAATTCATTACCATATTATTCTTTAAAGGTGTGTGGATAGGAGTGTGTGTTTGTGTGTTTGTGTGTGTGTGTGTGTGCGAGAGAGAGAACATGAAAATACTCAACCTGTGCTTTTTTTTGCAATGATGTCAGTGTGTCAGGTTGTATTACAGTGTGTGTGTGTGTGTGTGTGTGTGTGTGTGTATGTGTTAGTGTGTGTTTGAATGGGCATGAGACTCTCAAAACAAGCTATACTGGGAGGAAGCAAGTCATTCATACTGCAAAGTGTATATTCTGAAGACTGAATTTAGTCAGAGACAGGGAGACGACACTACAGGACGTGGAGGTTGCTGGTCACCATTTTTGCTGCTTGAGAGTTGCTTTTGTATTCTTACATCCGAGCAGAGCGCTATCCGCCCTCTGATGAGGATGACTGTTCTTTTTCCTGCTGCTCCACTTTGCAACACTATAATGCGAATGGAAAAAAAAAAAAGGTTAAATGATCAGAGATGACGAGAAGACACACTTGTAGGTCATCGGTCAGTCTCTTGATTTTTTCTTTTGTGTGATGTTTTCAGTGTCACCTCACAGGAACTATTTATGTGAGTGACTTGCAGTGGGTTTTAAAAAGAGAGGCACTAGGACCCCTGGTAGAAACCCTATGGAGGACCTCTTATCACTTCTTTCACACATCATGCAAAGGTCTTATATTTTGATAAAACATGCCACTGATCTTTCTATTATTAATAAATGGATGTTGATTTAAAGTCTGCTGCTTCCAGTGTACCGCTTTCTAACCGAAAGTAGACTGCTACAGTAGTGCGCAGTGATTGTGTGGGCAAAGAGGACTTGGGAAAATACACTCATTTTAGAAAGCCATGGGTAACGCCTATTTGCATTTGTCTAATCTCCTAATATTATTCCTATTAATATTATTGTAATAAATATTATTTGAAGTGCTATTTTGTTATATTTCAGAATAGAGTTCTAGTATAAATAAAGGTCGTTGGTAAATATTGTTATATTTAGAATATGAACGGCAGTTATATTGTAAACAGTTTAAATGTTAATATGGTTTTATGTTCTTGTAATTATTCTGTTATCAATATTATCATCATTGCATTTAGTTAATATTAATAAACACAGAAGCACTTGTGAGGTATGTTTATATTGAGTGCCATGCGACTACATGTTCTATTCTTTGTTGATTGTTGAGTTTGTCTGTACATAATTTTGTTTCTTTTTACAAATCCACATTTCATTTAGTTAAAATATGAATGTTTTTTTTTCCCCTTCCTTTTTTTTTTGTTACAATGATTCTTAAATGTACTTGGCAATTTTATAAAACTCTGTAATAAACTATAATGTGAAAAGCCATTACTTCTGAGCGTCGGACTCTTGTTTTCTGTTCCAACTTATACTGACTGTACTGGAAGTAGCGCATTTCCTCAAATGTAACATGCTGACTAAACAACACACAAACTGCAGAACCGGAGCCTGAAGTTTTCTTGTGATGCTTTCAGGGATCAGCATGAGTTTCTGATTATGATTAAACACGTTTCACTTGTCAACCGCACAGTCCTTTGTCATTGTACCACATTTCCTGGAGACCACAGAACATTCTTTTGATGATCTGTGGTGAAACTCTGCCATTAACCCGTGCTTGTTTTGTGTAGGAGAAAGAAGATATCAGTGATGTAGCATTGGCTCCTTTTGTAATGCATCATAACAACTGGAACAGGGACGTTCGTGATGTAGGAAGTGCCTCGTTGCAGACATATATCCTGTCTAAAAAAATTATAAAAGCATGACATCAAATTTCCTCTGCAATGATCTATTTGATACTTTGCAATATGCACACACAAACACACACACACACACACACACACATATTTCATCTCCCTTTCAAGTGGAAGAGTGGAGGGAACAGCCGCAAAACACAGTTTACAAACAACAGCCAGACCCAGCAGAAGCGACATGTGTGGACCAGCACGTTCAAATCAAAACCTGGTGCTGTCAGACAACTCTGACTGGAAGTACACCCACAATGAACCATTCCTTCCATGCTTTTTGCTTGTGAAGTTTATTTACTCTTTCTCTTTTAGCACAGTGTGTACTGCAAACCACTTCGTTCTGAAGATACAATCCCGATATGATTAGTGAGAATAGCAATATGTTTCTTTCAATCGACGGATTTTGATTACTTTGAGCTGTCATCACCAGATAATCCTGAAGTGCCTGAGAGCTGAATAACTCACAGCAAATAATAGCTCAACTTATTTGAGATGCGATGAATGATTTGAGATCGATTTCTTATGTAATCTGTAAGTGCACTTAGTGGAAGGAAAGCTGGGTGATCAAGAACGAAGGATTGACAGGAAAACAACTGAAGAAACCAGGAACAGCTGGAAGATGAGCTCTACTTCAGTTCTCAGGTTTCATACCAGATCAGGGCATTCAGTTATGTAGAGGGGGACTTCAGGTGCCCTCCTATCTAGCAACATGTGGAAGAATTTGGTTTAATCACTGATCCCACCCTCTTTGAGCAAAATATCGCTGTCAGTAATGACAGAAAAACTGAAGGATACCTACATTTATAGTGTTACTCAGAGTGTGTTACTTATTTCATTTTGTCTGTATGTGGATGGTCATACTGTTTAGACTACAGTACACATATTTTGGCAAGTGAAATAATATTTGATTACTATAATGTTTTTTGTGTTAATTTTGTTACAAGAAAAGTATAAGATTTCTTTTACTTCATCTTATCTATCAAAATATCTATCTTCTCATTCAGTGTTTTTTCTTTGTTTTTATTATTTTCTACATTGTAGATTAATATTGATAACAAATAAAATGACGAAGGAACACATGGAATTATGCAGTAAACAAAAAAAAAAGAGTTAAACAAACCAGAATATGTTATTGTAATAAGGTAATGATGGACTGTTGTTTCTTTTTCCGTAGTTAAGTGGTTCTTGCCATAATGTGCAGTAGAACTGTAGTGGAACAGGATCACTAACTGTGTACCAACCCGACCGTCACAACTGATGATCCTAAACACATTAAGAAGGCAAGAAATTACACTAATGAACTCTTGACGAAGAACTCCTGTTAATTAAACGCCATTCCAGGTCGATTCTTCGGGAATCTGACTGCAGAGCTGTCATCAGAGCAATAGGTGATGTTTTCAATATTAATCTACAATGTAGCCAATAATAAAAACAAAGGAAATTGTTGAATGAGAGGGTGTGTCCAAATTTTTGACTGGTACTATATATATATATATATATATAAGTGTTTTTAGAGGTTTAGTTTGTTCTCAAAACCCTGACCTGCATTACAGTGTATATGAGGTGACCAAGTTGTATACCCACTCACCCACCTCTACATCAGGCGTATTTTCCACAGTCGCTTATGTGACTCCACTTGCCCTTTACTCCTTATCAGCTACTATGAAGAACAATGGAGTCCTTTCAGCCTTCACCCCCCCCAGCACCCGCCTCCATGCCAGGAATGCTGATTTCCGACCGCAGTGTCTGGGAGTGTGCCTGGAAGGAGATATTTGGAGGACGAGGAGATGCTTTTAGGACTGCTGGACTCCTACATTGTTCTCTGAGGAGAATGCTCAGTGAGGGAGCCATGGTCACTGTTGGGCCTCGACCCCTCAGAGCCAGCAAGTCCTTCTACACAACATTCTTGAGGAGATTTCAAATGTTTTTATTTCTCCTGCAGACGTTTCGCCAATTTTCCTCAATTAGACACACAAAGGTTTCATTGAGCTGATACAGAAATCCTTGGGCATGCTAGCCTTTTCCTTTTCAACTACAGCACGATGATGAGGGAATAATGTTGTGTTTTGTTGCTCATCGATGTATCATTTGAAATTAGATATGTCCTGGGATAAGACCGATGCTGAAAAAAAAAATCAGTGTTTTATGTCTAGAAGTTGATTTTGTGCGTCAGGCCAATTGTTAGGAAGAAGGAATGAATCTCATGACAGTAACCATTGGCAGTTTACCATAGCCAAAAAGCAAAATTATTAAAACTTTGAGATAATCATGGCATCCGATATGAGCTGGCTACGCCAGCAAACAACTGAACCAAAACTGAAACCTGAACCTGTACAATTTAAAACATAAATAAAATACAATTCTTGTGTTTTTAAAATGTAATTTACGGCACATTATCAGTTATTTTGTTAGAAAGGGGACGTACACTCTTACAGTTTATTCATCAGTGCACCAGTAATGTGAACAACTCCGGCTTGCCAAACAAAATGTACTAACACTGGAACATGCATCATCACAAAACCATAGGGATACACATTTTCAGTTTGGGAATAATTGTTACAAGCTGATCTGGGGCTTAAAACTTCAGATGTAGCAGCAGATTGGGAGTGGTGACAGGACCTTAAGATGTGAGTCCATGTTTAAACCCAATCTAAAACCACAAACCATGGCCATTCACTGAGGACGTGCTATAACGGTAAACAGTGTTGTGAGGATGCCAGGGCACTGAAGGTAAAAGGAGGCTCTGTAATGTAATTTGTATGGGATTTCAGCTCACATTTCAAGAGGTGCCAAGACAGTAGTAATTGTTAGAACTCATATGGTCATATCTGAGCCCATCTTCTGTGTTGGTAGAGAATGAAGGCAGGGTATGTATGTCATACAGCATTGTGAACGTCAAGCCAGGTGGTCGGTCTTACCTTCAGTTCTTTGCAATCGTTTCATATGTGCCGAGCCAGTCTTTCAACAAAAGAGCCAAGTCGAGACCAAAAATGATTCCAAAGCCAGTGCTGAAATCTTGAGGGTTCAGCCACCATGAGTGCCTGTTGGCTAACATCATAGAATTTGCAGCTAGCACTTTCCCCCAAGCATGCTGAGCTGTCTAATGATGTTACGCTAGCAGCAGTTTGAGGAGATGTGGTGGCTGGCTTCATGTGACTAGGACGAGGCATGTCCTGGCCTTCACCATCCTAGTGTTGGCAGTGGTGTACGGTGGGTGAGTCTCAGCTAGCAGGTAGAATTGAACATGACTACATTGGACAGAAATTTGAGAAAAATGCAAAATAAAAGAGGAAAAAATCAGTTTGCATTACCACAATTCACTTATGGACTCTTTGAAGATCAAGAACCTTTTACCTGCTGGGGGAAAGTTGCTGGGTCTATGAAGTACAAGGGCAGCCCCCGGGTTCAGCGTGGACGCTTCTACAACTGTGAAATTCTCCCTCTCTACTTCTCTCTCCCCTTCTCTCCCTAAATTCACAATGCTTCTATTGTGCTCTGGATCTGGCAAACAGAGTGTACAGCCTCTTACTCTTGATTGTATTTTGACAGCATGTGGGCTTGAGACTGTGTATATGAGGGTGTCCTATGTGTGCATGTGTTTAAAGTTGTTTATGGACATGACCTTTTAGAGGAAGGAGAACCAGAGTTCTGTTAATAGACTGTAGTCCACTGTCGAAAAAGATCCAATCTGGTACCATTTTGGGGAATAATAGTCAGAAATTTGCTGCATGATTCATAAACACTCACCAGGGTAGACCTGGAGACAAAAATAAAACTGCAGTCAGACACTGAAGGATAAAAATCACACCAACCTTTCCAGTGAACTAATTTTCCTATTCCCAGGTTCACTTGTGAGCCATGTGGGTTGTGATGTGGCAGCACGTTGCCAATCAGATCAGGGTGATAAAAGCGATGAAATATCCAGAAAACCACACCAGTCTGAATTCAGATTCTGGCTTCCAGTCATATAATGAAAGAATGGAAGTTAGACAGGTAACATAAACTTGAGGCCGACTCACAAGTTTCTAAATGGGAAACATAACTTGGAGGTAAATGTCATGAGTGTTGGTTTTCCTCATCGGTGACTAACATGACTTTCGAACAACTTCCAGCATTTGGTTATTAAGATAGTGTGACTTTCTCCAGCTGGTCACTGGAGTTCCTCCTTTTCAAAACTTGTCTTTATGGACCTCGCTTTGTGTGCAGGCAAACATGAAGCATAAAAATACCTTCCCTAAACAGCTGCCTCAACGTTGGAAGTATAAAATTTTCTAGCATGTTTTTAGATGCTGTAGCATCATGGGCGTCGTCGCCATTCAATCAGAGGGGGGCGTGTCCCCCTCACATTTCATAATTATTCGTTTGGACCCCCCACATTTAACATAAATAATCAGTTCACCCAGAGCTGTTGAATCTTGAATCTTTCCTGAAAGAATCCACTTCACTTAATCTATAGAAGAATACACACACCACTGGAAATCTGCCGATTCACATCACTTGAATGCGGTGAGTTGGAGGTAAACTCACTTGGAGGATTTCCAGTGGTGTGTGTATTCTTCTATAGATTAAGTGGAGTGGATTCTTTCGCAAAAGATTCAAGATTCAAGATTCAACAGTGGTTTCCAAACACCCCCACCCACTAAAAGGACGGGACTTTGCAGGCATGCAGCAACCCTGCCCCCACCCAAACCCCGTCCCACACCTAAACCCCGCCCCAACGCCTAAACCCCGCCCCTACGTCCAACCTCCGCCCCCACGCGTAGACCGATGTGTCCTCCTCACATTAAAAATGCTTCTGACGCCCCTGTGTAGCATTAACGTTACCCTTCCCTGGAACTATGGGGCAGAACCCAAAACTTGACGAACAGTTCAGACCATCATCCCTCACCCACCAAACTTTGCAGTCCAGTAGGTAGCGTTCTTGTGGCATTCACCAAACCCAGATTCATCCTTCTGACTGCAAGATAGTGAAGCATGATCCCTCTCTCCAGACATTTGCTCTGTTACAGGGTCCAGTGGCAACGTGGTTTACATCACCCCAGCCAACACTTGGCATTGTGCATAGTGATCTTAGGCCTATGTTCCATTTTGCAGTCACGGAAACCCATGTAATGAAGCCCCAGACACACATGTTTTGTGGAAAAGTTCCTTCCAGAGGTGGTTTAGAGTGAGTGATACAACATGAGAGAGAGTTTACATCAGTTACATTAGTTCATTAAATCATTTCTCATATATGGCTAATTCCTAAAAGAAAACATTTAACAATATTGGAAATTCATCGCTGGTTTTTAAACACAAGTACGTTCATTTAAAAACAAGTACATTCCACAATAATCTTATGAGATTATTAGTAGAAGAAAGGTGAGTATAATTTCAGTCAATATAGCCAGTCCAAAAAATTGTACTGTGAATGGTAACTAGGGACCACCCACGAACTGCTGGTAAACAAAGTGGCCAACTGCAAAATAAAAATAACCATGGGAATGCCAGCACAAGTGATACTATCACTGCTTATCAGCTTTGGTGCAAAAACAGGCATTGCATCATGTCTGAAAACCTAATGTGTGTATGTATTGTGGTGGTGTTTCGGCCAAACACTAAGTCAAAAGTGTAGTTATTAAAACGTGCCACCTGAACCAACAGTGAAGTTTGTTTGGTTAGACTGAGCACTGAGAAATATATAAAGGTGCTTAGGAACAGCATAAGGAAAGTACATTTCTAAAGACTGCTTTAGGTTTCAAATTATGATGAACCTTGTTGAAATCAATCTCTTGTTAAATTGGGCAATTTCCTCCCCTCATTAAGTGTGGAGAATGCAAAACAGGAATGAGTCAACTGAAAATGATGACACAACTGTAGACTGCTGCTTTTCCCATCTCTAGTAGGACTTACACACACACACACACACACACACACACACACACACACACACACACACACAAGCCTCTCAATATGAGAGATAAACATCAGTCACGTACACTCACGTCTCTCTCTTTCTCTCCTTTATGTCTCCTACACACTGGACTCATGAGCTTCTGAGTACTCTTTGCATTTTGTCACCCTATACGGCCAGTGGACAGTTTACTTATCACCCTGGCTGTTATTTTAATCCATTATTTTGTGCTTTAGTTGTGTTTTCCTGCAAACTTGCCAGTAATGCCCGTAACTTTGATGCTCTGCAAAATGTTTTGTGAAGCATGTGGAGCCTGTAGGCCAGGGGATGCCCAACTCCAGTCTTGAAGCGCCGGTGTCCAGTTGGGAAATTCCTCTTTTCAAATACACTCATTATATCTGGCAATTAACAGGTGAATTGAACCAGGTGTGCTTGAGCTGGGAACTCACCAAACTGTACTGGTCACCAGCCCTCCAGGACTGGAGCACCCTTGCTGTAGAGACTGTGTCCACTACTCACTAGACTGATTTCAAAATGTGAATATTTTCCCGGGAAATGAGATCAGATCAATATCTGAATACAGGAGCACCATATTAAAAGGTCAAGTCGGAATACTCTGTGTTTTAATTGATTAATGATCTGATTACCATGGTGATTAGACACTACTGCGTAAGCTGAGTGTAAACTGAGCCATTAAAAAATTCCTGAGCGTTTCGTATTCCAGAGTGGAAAATCATTGTGCAACTCAGTGATTCAGTTTCATAAAAACAACAACAACAAAAAAAACTTTGATCAATTAGATTACTAGAAATTGGTCTTCAGTTTAGGCCATACATTTCAAAACACAATCAGATCTAGAAAGAAAACGAGGAAAACACGCGCCCCTTTGATCATGCGAATGACATGGCATCTGAATCTTATTAAAGTATTTCCATGTTTTACTTAAAGTTAGTAACAGGCATATTACCCTTTTTTTTTTTTTACCCTGCGCACAGCATTTCCAGTGTGAACCCTGGCCCAGAGCTGCTGCTGTTTCCCGTCAGTGATATCTTTAACGTCTACGCTTTCTCACCATGTGGTAACTAATACTTTCCAGCTCGACTGGGAGGACTTCAGTAAACACTTTCTGTGCTGGCCAAATGATGTGTTCTTCACCCTGCCTTCACGAAGATGACAAATAACACAGTATATGTTGATATGTATTTATTATTATTTTTAGTGGACTAACTAAGTTTACCAGTGTACCACCGTTGACTAACACTTATCCTGTTTCATGTTATTTTCACCTTACCGTTTGTGCATGAATCTCACAAAAATGAATGTGCTTTTAATGTCACAGATATCAAAGGGTTGCTTTGAAAAGCAAGAATCAAAATCCAGCATGCATATGTAAAGTTTGTGCAGAAGTCAGTTGAGGTGTCATAATGACATGTGCTAACCATTCATATCAGGAGTTCAAGCAACACTCTCATGACTCCACACGACACACACACACACACACACACACATTTTGCCCAACTTTGTGTGAGCTGCCGCAGGGGACCTGTTTGATCCTATGTTCCAAATAACATACACTAGCTCAAACGCCGAATGACAGATCTGGGTTACGGGCAGTTTTACGAGAGCTGTACACACACAGTCTTGACATTTTTGAGTTAATCTGGTGGCTAAGCCATGCTACAGTGGGAATTCTGTTTAACAATTTGAGTAAAGAAGAAAAACTGCAAGCGTAAGCATCATTCAGAACTAGGTTTAAGTATTGTCTAACAGAGCTAACAGAGATAAACTACTACACGCACAACACACACACACACACACACACACACACACACACTCACATGCTCTTAGCCAATTAACTCCACTTCGATGAAGATTTGCTACTCTGGGTTCGTAAGTTCATGTCTGGTAGCGTCATGTCAGGTCACAATCCAAACCTCAAATCAGCTCAAAGCTATCTGGAAAAGATTATGCACAAAATAAATATCAGATGTGTGTACCTCTCTTTCTTCCTGTGCTTCTATCACAGGCTCTCATTGATGGCTGGGCAACAAAAACGTCGACAAGAGACAGAAAGAGAAAGTGAATAATAAAACAAAGGGTTTCAGACATTTTTCTGGACGTGCATTGAAGAGGTGTCACTAATGTGAACTAGTTGAGCAGGGCAGCCAAGGTCCCCCTGCATGTGTTTTCCTTGAGTCTCTCCACAGGTCCGGGAGACACAGCACAAAGCTAATCAGCATTTCACCGCAGACCATTTCCTATTCCTTGGATAAAGAGATCCGAGGGTTCCTTTTGCATCTGGCCGACCCTGCGGTCATCCCAATCACCAGATTAAATGTTCTTGGTCAGCTCAAGAACATTTAATCTGGCCCTCTTGATGGAGCCAGGTGTCACCATGAAAGGCCATAACTGGAATCCTGCCCCTTCCTAGTCCTGCGTACTAGCGCCATGTATGCCAACAAGCCAACTAAACCAAACCATCTTGAATATTGTAATGAAGTTCCAGACATTTCAGTCTGCAGTTCTAATTCTGAAAGACTGCTGACAGTGTTATGGCATGGATGTTTCCCCATTTTAAACTGAGAAGGTTTGAAGTAAAATGAGGGGACCCAAAGTTTAAATTATTGGGGTGGAGGGGTTCAGGTCTTAACCCCAGTTAAGACCAGATCTCTAGTTAAGACCAGAACGATATATAAAATGTAAAAACAATTCAACAAACACTGAAACATTTATATAATCTTCTTACCTGTAACTGTATATATTACAACATATTTCCAATATTCATGTCTAGAGGAGAGACTGTGAGTGTGTTGGGAGAAGGATGCTGAGGAGAGACTCTGAGTGTGTTGGGAGGAGGATGTTGAGGAGAGACTCTGAGT
>JBBIGA010000011.1:12005564-12034990 GCA_037576975.1 Alestes dentex
AGAGAGAGAGAGAGAGAGAGAGAGAGAGAGAGAGAGAGGGAGAGAGAGAGAGAGAGAGAGAGAGAGAGAGAGAGAGCAAACAAGGGACTGAAATCACCAAGTAAGCTAGCTAGTAGGTGTTTTCTTATTGAATTTTAGCATGTATTACATGTAAATAAAGGAAGGTGTTCACTTATGCTGTTGTTTGTGAGTGTGTGTACCTGAGTGTACCTAAGCATGCGATCATAAAATAAAAATATTAAAGAGTTTTTAGTGATACACTACTGTATATATATATATATAGATACATACGTTTCATAGTGTAAACCCTAAATATGCTCCCAAAACACTTTAATTTCATTTAAAACTCAGCTCTCTTGAAAAGTTTCCTGACTGTACAGTTTACACTGAACTCCCGCAGTTCTAGAATATAAATACCGACGTTACCCCTGTATAGACTGTACTGTAATTAATGCACAGTAATTTTCTTTGGTATGTGCTGTCGTTTTCTTTGGGATAAGCAGAGTAAATACAGTAACAAAGTAATTTAATAAAAATTACAGGGCTGTAAGAAGAACAAAGCGAAAAACACAAGAGCACTAGAGACGCTCCACAGGGGAAATTCTGGTCTGCAGCTGCGAGGGATGTGTCAAAGGGCAGCAGCCAATCAGCAGCAAGGAGAAATAAATAGCGTTCTCGGATTGGCTACTTTCAAACCTCCCACCTCTGAGTACAGCGTTATTTCACCATTCCAAAACGCGCTTTATTTGTGTTTCTCTCGATAGGACCAAAAAATGTATAGTTATGTTTTATATGGAAATGTAGCTGAATTTACATTAATAGTTATGTTACAAAAGTAGTAAATTATATTTTTCTGAATAATTTAGTACTAAAGTGCATTAAAAACGATATATTGGCATGAAAAAAGCTGTGATGCCACGCTGAGCAGCAGAGGCTCATTCCATTCAGGTGTCTGATTGCCTTGCTAACCGCCGCACCCAAACACAAACCAGCGCTAGGATGAGGGGGTGTGGCAGTGCGGGAATTATTAGTTCTGTTCTCAGAAAAAATCCACCAGAGACTGAAGTCACAACTGCTGTACCGTGTTTAAGCGGGGGGTTACTGTATATATATATATATACATATTTATATATACAATGTTTAAAATAACTTTTATATATTATGTAATATGAATAAAAAAACCCTTGGTTACCCTTATTTTTCTACATTATCAGGACACACAAGCACGGAAAGACCGAAAACACACACACCTATGACTTTAAAACATCCACCTAAACAGAGGTAGAGACGTGATATTTGTACAACATCTGTACTTTGGAAAGTATTTTGTAGAAAAAAGCAAAAGTGTTTGTCTTTGGTTTTTCACAGGGGGGCTCTAAAATGCTGCTGCTGGATGCTTGGGTTTGTGGTTATACTGTCGACCTGCTATTCATAGAAACCCACAATTTATCACTAACCCATCACAAGGGCATGGGGCCATGTGTGCATGTTTGGGTGTGTGTGTGTGTGTGTGTGTGTGTGTGTGTGTGTGTGTGCGTAAGAAAGAGAGAGAGAGAGAGAGAGAGTAGCATGAAGAAGGTTTAAAGAAGGGGGCTGACTGTATACGTGCACTTCTTCTGCTGAAAGACGGATGGAAAGATGGAAAGATTGGCCTTTTCTGGAAGTGAAAGCAGTATGCTTGGTCAAGAATGTTTTTTCCCCATAAATTCATTCACGGCCATAAATGTGCATACCTTGTCAGGCAATTATGAAGCTGCAGTCATAAATGCACTGCCACGGGGGACACAGATCAATCCCACAACGCTAACACACACTCTGTAGACGCATGGCAAGCTCTTGTACAAGTACAGAGACACACATAGACACACCACTCAGTGTTCCAGACATTGTGGCTTCTGGCTAGGGGTCCACTTTCCCTGTCATTTAGTGATGAACTTCTGGTGACCCATGATGCATTTCCTTCTCCTTGATTTGTCTCCTTGACTTGTTTTGGAGCTGCTAACAAGTATATTTTGTGAAAACTTATCTGTGCTGGAACTGATTGCTCCTTATGAGTACCTTTAAGGACATATGACTCAGTCTGAGAAAGTGTATCTCTACCCCAGCTAAAGCAACAAGTTCATGAAGGTGCTCTCCATATCTCTAAGCTTTTCAAGATATGTCAGCAGGTGATAAAATGCGGTTGAATGGAGCCAGAGAAAAAGAAATAAATAAAGCATGAACTTTGTCCAAGTCCAACTATAATGCGAGAACATACCTGACCCAGCCTACACTCTTCAAAATTTAGGTTGCAAAAAGGTTAAGCTGGAGAGATAACAGAAGAATGGCCCAGTCCATGGCCCGGTGGTTGGGGACCTCTGCTATAGGGAACCACTAAATCAAGAACCCTTTTTAAAAAGAACCTCCAAATAATGAAACCACTCTAAATAATTTATTTTTGGACCATATGTCCAAGCTAGTCCCTCGGTGCAGGCTTCAGAGCCGTTTTCTGAACACAAAACTGAAGGCCATGGAAAAGGCTGTGCCAACCTTGAGGTTAAATTACATTATGTGATCGGTTTCACAGACAGAGCCATCGTAATTACTGACAAACAAACTGAAAAAGGCTCGTAATCATAATTAAGCCCAAACTGCCATTTAACTAATTTACTCATTAGTTAACCCTTTAGAATCAAGCTTAAAAGTGTTTGGCTGGGCATATCTTTATATTTTTAAGGGTAATTTTGTTATATATTACACTTTTATCAAGGTATTTATATGCTCTGACTGTAATAACTTTCTGTAATACGAGTTATTAACACACAGTTGTCACACCCTAACCCCCTAAAAATTTACACACCCTAACCCCCTAAAAATCTTAAAACCAGAAATTCATTTTTTAAATAAAAACATACAAGTTTGAAAAGCACTTTTTACAGCATTTTTACTATATGCTCTATAAGTTGTATGGCATTTTGGAAAGTTGTTTGGAGGGTCTTTACTTGGATCTGCTGAATTCTTTTGAATGGTCGCAGATCTGTTTGGGTTTTAAAGGGTTAAAAGGCTCCTACCCTGGAAAAAAGAAATTCTGCAAACTTTGTTAACACTTTATGTCATTGTGCAAGCACTGTTAATATTTTAGGTCACAAAACCAGTGCATATCTGCCCAGTCAGCCTATAGCAGTTGAGCTCTACTCATTTATACTGAAGATACAGTGGTTATAGAAAACAATCACCCCCTTCAGAATACTCACATTTTGTGGCTTTGCAGCCTAAAATGAAGATGCACACACACACACACACACACACACACACACACACACACACACAAATTTACACAATGCAACTTATAACATCCAAGTGAAAGATGTGATAGCAATTACTCTAATAATATCATATAAAATATAATAAAAAAAGGGTAACCCCCTTGTGTCAGTACTTTATGGAAACATCTCTTGCTTTCATTTGAAGCTTGAAGTCTGTTTAGATACTTCTCTATCAAATTTGCACATCTGGTTGCATTTCCACCAGATGTACTGTTTGGTGTTGAGGCTAGATAGCCCAATTTTGATCCCATCTGACCATACGCCCCTTTCCAATTGCTGTCAGAATTTTCAAGGTACGTTTGGACAAAGCTCAATCGAGACTTAATAATGCCTTTTTTGAGGAGTGGCTTTTTTCTTGCAACCCTCCCTCACAAGCCACAACTCTTGTGATATCATAGATCATCTTATAGACTTTATTGTGCTCCTAGGAATTGATAAAGCCATTGAGATTGTTCAAACTGCCTTGTGTTTGTACACAGCAATCACTGAGATCTTTTGCGGTGCTTTGCCACCCATAGTTGATTGTTTGCTTTCAGTTGCACGACCAAGCACTGGAATGCTCCAAGAATAGCTGTTTTATGCTGAACTAATCAATCTCAGTGATTCTAGTTTTGTAATTTTTTTCTAACCTGTTACTATCATATCTTTTACTTCGATATTACAAGTTACATTGAGTAAATATGGCTGGATTTTGTATGTGTGTGGTGTGTGTGTGTGTGTGTGTGTGTGTGTGTGTGTGTGTGTGTGTGTGTGTGTGTGTATGTGTGTGTGTTCACTCCAGGCTGTAAAGCAACAAAATGTGAATATCTGGAAGGGGTTGATTCTTTTCTATACACACTGTTTAAGGATTGCTTCAGCATTGCTTTTGGAGACACAATACAGGGAAGCTGGTCAAAAAAGGGGGCCATACAGTACATCAGTCTTACAGGCTTGGTAACAAAAACAGAAAAAAATCGGTCTAAATATACATAGTAACATTCACTAAGTGAAAAATATTTGTATTAAACTGAATCATTTTTTGTCATATAAAAAATGTGGCATGTTGGGTCCATATGTTACTAAACATAGTGAGCAAGAGTAACTAAAACAGAGGTAAATATGAGGTATATATATACAAATGGTGGGAAATGGATTAACCCAGATGTTATATTTTAATCTGAAATCTGAGCATGAACATTTTTAGACAAACTACGAATGTGCAGCCAAAACCCAGCCAAATCAGGTTGTGGAGTCCAGTCAGGTTTGAACAAGAATTTTAAGCTGTAAAAGAGATGCGGTCGGTCAGGTAAAGAAAGAGACAGTAGGGCACATAAGTCATCTGCTATTGCTATTAGAACAGTGCACAGCCATGTGAATCAGCCAAACACACACTGCGCTGGAGTCTGTTTAAGAGAGTTGAGAGCGAGGTCACTGTGCATGAAGTTCCTCTATAATCAGTGCTAATCAATGCTAGAGTAATCAATGCAAAACCACAACAGCCCCCCTCCATCTGCACGAGTTATACAATGCATTCTGCGGTGCAAGTCTCTTTCCCAGAAAAAATCATAAATAATAAACATAGCCATTAAGGGCCACAACACATGTTATATAATGGTGTATGGATTATTAGCCAATTAGGGCGCAGGGGCTCGAGTGGTGCAGGCTAAAACGCTTCCCAGATGCATATGAGGATAGCTGTAGTCAGCATGTCTGCTTGCTAAAGATGCCCCTTGATTGAAGCAAGATTTCCTAAAGTCTCCACCACTTTTGATGTAACCAACTAATGACAATGTGGTTTGACAGGACTTGGAGGCATTTTTCTCTTTGGAACAAAAAAAAAATCATTGAAAAATTCACTGGGAAGTTTTAAAATCCATTGTGTGGGAGTGCTTTTGAGTCCAGAGAAATAAAATGATAGAGGGACAGAAGGGAAAGCATAAGAGTCCAGAAAACAGTGAAAATCAAAAGGAAAAGGAACCCATGGGCCCTGGAGACACATAAGTGAATGCCATGGTATTGCACTCTAGGTTAGCCCATTAGCCCAGAATCAAATATATTTGTTGTATTCTCTTTCATATTTTTTCCTAGATCCGCCATGGAAAGCTTCACCACTAAGCAGCAAATAAAGTAAAGACCGCAAGCTGAGGCTTTCCAGAGAATGCTTGCAGTAAAAAGGCATTTCATGCTTAATCAGCCTGTTCTTTCTTCCTTTTTTTGGTGGTGGGTGGGTTGGGGAGGTGGTGGTACGTACACTCAGTTTCTAACTTCAAAAATGGCATTTGATAACAGAAGAGATTAACTCATACTCGAGAAAAAGGCAGATTTGTGGGTGTTCAGAGAGCACAAAGTCTAAAATTACATGTGAAGATTATATAATATATGTAATGTATGTAAAGCGAAATTTTATACTATATATGCCACTTTAATGAACATCTGTATGTGAACACCTCTACTTGGCATTTACTGTTATTTGCATCTTAGTCACCTTCCGCTGCTTCGGTGCCCAGGGGTGTGAGTGCATTCCTCGTGTCTGGTCTGTGGAGGGCCTTCTCTGCATCAAATGTGGGTTTGGTCTTTCCAAATAAACCAGAAGGGTTTGAACCACTGAATAAAAAACACATCTCCTAAGCTAACTAGTTGTAACTGAGTGGAGCAGATTCCATGTTGCGGTACAGAATGGTGAGGAGTGGTCTGGTTTGTTTTTGCTTTCTGTGGAGCATCTCAGAATATGGTGTCATTATCTGTTTGGGTACAAACCTTATGTCCTGAATTACAGTAATTATCACCAAGAAGTCATACATTGCAAGCATTTTAACATTATCAAACAGATAAAACACAACAATGATTAATAAATCATTGTATATATTTTTACTACTTTCAATAAGCAACTCTAATGCCAAGCAACAAAGCTTGTTAACGATAGGCTATAGGCTACAAAGCAAAATAATCATCGACAATTATTTCATGATCAGCACAATGGTTTCTAATGACTTGCCAGTGAATACAAAGCAGAGTTGATGTGTATGTCAGTGACTGGTATGTCAGTGGTGGGGCAAAAATTTTATAGCAGGTTTAAAAGTAACTGATTTTAATGGAGATAAACGGTTATAGCTTAAATTCATAAAGCAACATCTTTTGGTAATTGTTTACTGCCCATATATACCTTGCTGAAGAATGAGAAGCCAACCCTGCTCACAAAAGGCTGAGTTAGAGTGCCCATGAGCAAGAGCTGGTATGTAGATGGCATATCTGAGCTCCTCCACAGCCTTGGGGTTAGACACACAGCACTGGAACGAGGGATGAATCACTTAGCAGTGAAACAGAAGTCTGGATGACAAGCCGCCGGGTCTTTCTGTGGGCTGACCTCTCTGCCGGGAAGTGAACACCATGAAAGGATAACAGTCCTCTTCTACTCAGAACCCGCTCATGGAGCCAGGAGACGGCAACAATTAAACAATTACCCCGAGACCCACTTTACTCTAAGCCATCCCTAAAAGATCTTAAACAAAAGCCTCGGACTGTGGTCCTTCCTCCAAGGGAAATCTTATTACTAAGGGCTGCCAACTTCTGGATTTGACATTACACTAAGTGCAAGTCTCATAGAGTAGTAAAGACTAGATTTAAAGTTTTTTGAAGGGCTCTTGACACAAGGCATAGACACACATTGTTGCAAAATGCATTTGTTTGAAGGGGGTTTACTAATATGTAGACTATAAGGGTCTCTTGCATTGGAAACACTATACATTCACAATGACATATATTTGCATCATATGCTGTTTTACCTGCCTAAAGCGATTTTTGTAGTTTATGCACCTAATAAGGAAAGATGAATAGATTTTGGCTGAATCAAAATAGTATGTTAATAAGGGGCTTCAACAATCTTCCATATACCGTATACGTTCCAGACCCTGTTGAAATCCATGGACTATAACTTTTTACTTGTTAAACCAAATCATTGAGCACATGGTATTTACCTTCCATTTATGGACCTGAGGTACGTTTATCAAGGCCTTCTTTTGCTTGTAACACAGACTTTTGCCAGTTCAGACATTTTTGGTGTCTGGAAGCTAAAACATTTGTTTTTCAGGCTTGCCAAGAAAGATTTCAGAGAAGTGCTCTTAGACACAAGCATTCATAAAATGTTCTTTTTGTTTTGGGGTGTACTGTTACTATTTAGAGACGCCAAATTTGCTGGGCAACTCCATGTAAGTGATACGGAGTTGGAAACTATATTCAAAGATAACATGCTTTCTGAAAAAGACGTGTTTAATTTGAATTTTAAACAAATACAAGGAATGTTAGATCTATTGTGCTTACTGGCTGACTGGAAGTGAACGTTTTTTCATCCAGTGCTTTTTCTCCTCTCTCTCAGATCTGAATGGTACCTAGTGTGGCTGCTTCTTCTCTCAATATGTGGTCAAGCCAGTAAAATTCCTCTTGAGAGCTGATGCAATTCATGCCTAATGTCTGCTGCCCCTGCAATGAGGGGTCAAGTGAAGTAACTGTCTGTCACTTTGATTTTCACACCTTTACATAATCCCAGTGCAAGTGAAGATGCATAAAGGTTAAAAAAGACTGTGCCAAAAGCAGCGGGTACCATCAGAGTAAAAAGAATTATTTTAGTGTAACTAATTCAGTGTGAAAACTCACTTCCGCTTCTGTTGGTAGAAATGTCTTTCACTTTTAAAGTTTTAAGACCCAGAGAAGGATACCAGACACGACCCCCTTCAACACTAGAGCTATTATACAATAATGATTCATATTAACACTCAATATTTAGCTACTATTATAAATTAGCAACAATGAAACTAATGTCTAAGTTACTCAATTACAAGGGTGAGGAACTGAAGTGCTTGTCACGGAGGAAGACACAAATGACTGTAAGCTGCCCAGTTGTGGCGTGACGGAAGAGCCTAGTCGCGGATACACACGAGAGAGCCGGTTAATCACGCAGTTAATCTGTGAACGCTCCACAAGAGGAGTAAAGATTCCCACCAAAGGAACCTGCGTAAGAGAGCTCTTGCAAGCTAGAGTACTCACAATACTGAGAGGATGAGGGGCGACATGAATTGGGCATCACACTCTAATGTCTGTGTGCAGAGGAACACTTACTTCCTGTTTATAAACCTTAGACATGAGTCATTCCCAAGGCCAATTGACGTCACGTTATCTGGAGCATGTGACAGTACCTCCCCCCTCCAGGACCGTCTCCAGATGACCCAGGCTGAGAGGATACCCGACGACGGTAGTACTGGATGAGCGAAGCGTCCAAGATGAAGTGACCAGGAACCCAGGACCGTTCCTCCGGACTGTAGCCCTCCCAGTCGACGAGGTACTGGGTGCCACGGCCATGGCGTCGCGAATCCAGGATCCGCTGGACGGTATACACAGGACCACCGTCAATGATCCGAGGCGGCAGAGGAGCAGCAACCTGGGGAGACAGAGGAGAAAAGAAAACTGGTTTAAATTGTGACATATGGAAAACGGGATGCATCCTGAGAGAGGCAGGCAGCTGGAGCCGGAAGGTGACAGGGTTAATCCGTCTGATGATCTTGTAAGGGCCTATGAAGCGGGGTGACAGTTTCTTGGATTCCATGTGAAGTTTGATGTGGCGAGTGGAAAGGTAGACCCTGTCACCAACATGGAACAATTGTCCCGGAGGGTGCCGGCAGTGATGTTGCTGAGTGTAGCAAGCATTGGCACGTAGGATGGACTTTCTGGTTGTAGAGTACCTGTGGTGGCAGTGTTGGGTGTCTTGGCACGTGTGCAGACCTTGCAAGCCTGGATGAAGGCCTTAGTGTCAGTTGCCATGTTGGACCACCAGAAGGCTCTCTGGAGGACTGATAGGGTTAGGGTTCCGTGATGCTCCGGGGTCATGAGTCCGGGGTCATGAGCGGAGGAGTGAGCCCACTGGAGAGCTTCTTGACGGACTCCTTGGGGAACTAACAGACGTCCAGCTGGAGTGTCATCCGGAGGAGGTTCCAAGGCATGTCCCTGGTGCACTCTGTCTTCTAACCCCCACCGGAGAAGAGCCAAGATGACCTGAGATGGCAGGACAGGTGCGGGGTCCACCCGGGGACTCTCTGCCTGGTACTGGCAAGAGAAGGCGTCAGCTTTGGTGTTCTTGGACCCCGTGCGGTGTGAGAGATAGAAATTAAATTGTTCAAAGAACAAAGTCCACCGTGCCTGCCTGGGGTTGAGCTGTTTGGCAAGCTGGATGGAAATGAAGTTCTCGTGAACGGTCCAGACCGTGAACGGGTCACCGTCGCCCTGGAGCCAGTGACACCATTCTTCTAGAGCCCACTTGATGGCCAACAACTCGTGGTCCCCTACCCCATATCTTTGTTGTGTGGGATTAAACTTTCTAGAGAAGAAACTACAGGGATGTAGTTTCTGGTCTGGACTTCTCTGCGAGAGGACTGCTCCTACGCCCATATCGGAGGCGTCCACCTCGACAACGAACGGCTTGGTGGGATCTGGATGCAGAAGGATAGGTGCACTGGTGAACTGTAGACAGAGAGTTTTGAAGGCCTTGACAGCAGGAGGGTTGAGAGAGAAGGGCCCAGGCTGCGGTTTGGTAAGGGCCGTCAGAGGTGCTGCAGTTGAACTGAAGCCCCGGATGAATCGCCGACAGAGGTTGGCAAACCCCAGAAAACATTGCAGCTGTTTGAACGTCATGGGGCCATGAATGCACAGCCTCCAGCTTCTGGGGATCCATGGCCACACCCTGTGAGGAGATGACAAAGCCCAGGAATGTGGTGATGTGCTGGTGAAAGGCACATTTCTCCAACTTACAGAACAACTGATGGGCCAGCAACCTCTTCAGGTTGGCTCTGATGTGTTGAATGTGTTCTTCGGTGGTTTTAGAGTAGATCAAAATATCATTGAGATAAGCAAAGCACCACTTGCCCAGGAAGTCTCGGAGGACATCATTAATAAAGTGTTGAAATGCAGCCGGACTGTTACAAAGGCCAAACGGCATTACCAGTGTCTCATAGTGGCCGGTGGGGGTTATGAAGGCTGTCTTCCACTCATCACCCTCTCTGATGCGGACCAAGTTGTAGGCACTCCGTAGGTCCAATTTAGTGAAGATGTTGGCGCCAGAGAGGGCATCCAGGCCGGTGTTGGTCAGTGGAAGAGGGTGACAGTTCTTGATAGTCACGTTGTTGAGCCCCCGATAGTCAGGGGCAATGTTTGATCAGCCATGGGTGTCCCAGGAGGTGATAGGAGGTGAGGTGAGGTGGGTGATGAGGAACTGGATGGTCTCCGTATGCACTTCATGAGAGAAGGTGAGAGGTTGGGTGCGATGAGTGATGGGACTAGGGGACGACCATCAATGGTCGTGATCTTTACGGACCGAGATAATGCCTAAGATTTAATCCCCAACTGAGCAGCATAAGCCTGATCGATAAAATTACCAGCCGCCCCCAAATCAATGAAGGCAGTGGCCACGATCTGTTGGTGGCTCAGTTGGAGACTTACCTGAATGGTGAGGCGGGAAACGGTTGGAAGGTATGATGTGGCTACCAGCGGACCAGGTGAGTTCCTCCCCCATTCACCTGCTCTGACCGTTTCCTGGACGGAGAGGGCAGTTATCATGGTGGTGATCGGGGAAGGCGCAGTAGGCACACAGGCCTTTGTGATATCAGCATTCTCTCTCTGCCACAGACAGGAAGGTGAGTCCTCTCTGCATGGGTTCCCTGGCTCCTGAGTGGGCCTCTGAGGCAGAGGATGGTGTGACCCGGTTGGAAGAGGAGGATGATGGATTGTGATCGAAGATCCGGGTCCGGGGAGCAGGCTTGGGGAGAGAGCTGAGCTGTAGATCGACTCGCAAACAGAGCTTGATCATGCCCTCATAAGTGTCTGGTAGTTCGCGACCCGCCAGCTCGCTCTTCAGACGTGAAGACAGGCCCTCGTAGTAGGCGGTGCGGAGTGCAGCATCGCTCCAGGAGGTCTGAACTGCGAGGGTCCGGAATTCAACCGTGTATTTGCTGACGGGTTGATCTCCCTGACACAGGTGATAAAGTTTAGAATCCACCACCACTTCGCTCTCAGGGTACTGGAAAACGGCCTTGAGCTGTTTGGTGAACCCAGAGTAGGAGTAGGCGACCTCACTACCTGATCTCAAGACCGCTGTAGTCCACTTTGCTGCCTGCCCAGTGAGAAGGGACGTGAGAAGCGCGATGCGGCTCCGATCTGTGGGGTAGCGCTGTGGCCGAACCTTGGACTTCCCATCTGTCCCATCCCACTTATCTGGTAAAGCAATTTTTGGAAATACTGGAGCTGACGAGGTTGAGGGTGTTGCTGGTTGGACTGCCGGCTGGGGGTGTTGGTCAGCAGCGCGATCCTGTGTGACCTGTTGCAGAGTAGCGATCTCCTCATTGGGGATTCACTACTTCCTACTTCAGGTTCATGATCTCAACCGCCTGCTGATTAATAACCTCCCAGACACGAGCGAGATCCGCTGGGCTCACCTGGGACACAGGCATTCTGTCACGGAGGAAGACACAAATGACTGTAAGCTGCCCAGTTGTGGCGTGACGGAAGAGCCTAGTCGCGGAAACACTCGAGAGTTAATCACGCAGTTAATCTGAGAACGCTTCACAAGAGGAGTAAAGATTCCCACCAAAGGAACCTGCGTTCTCACACACACACACAGAAAGGTAAGTAACAGAGCTCTTGCTAGAGTACTCACGGTACCGAGAGGATGAGGGGCGACACGAATTGGGCAATGTCCAATGTCTGTGTGCAGAGGAACACTTACTTCCTGTTTACATACCTTAGACATGAGTCATTTCCGAGGCCGAATGACGTCACATGATCTGGTGCGTGTGACAGTGCTGTTTAGAATATAGAAGGCTCTAGGCAAAATTTCCCTTTGGAGGCCACTCAGATGAACCAGCCCAACTCATTTTAGTATTTGTTTATTAAATCAGTTATTTGAATAAACGACATGCAGAGGTTCAGGCAAAATGTATTATCTTTTGACACTTTTTTCTGAGTGTATGACAGTGACACTGTCTGTGGAGAGTTATAATTTAAAAGCATCCCAGCGTGTTAAATCACATACACCTAGAAGTCAGATACACAAGATAATCCATTAAATCAGACACACTATGAGGTACACCTCACCTCTTATGGTACACCTCAGTTTGGTAATTGCATGGAATAAACAAATGCTATGCCTGACTTACACATTTAGCAGGTTGAAGTTTCCTCACAAGGTTATGTTTCAATTAGACATAATTAGAAAAATTGCATTACTCAGATTAAAGTGCTACATTGGAGTACATTAGTGTACCTGCATCATTGTTTTTTTGTTTGAGTGTGCTCAGATGACCATTTTGCAGCAAAAACATTAGCAGTAACTCCTGTATCCTATAAAATGTGTCTTATAAAAAAAAATGAATACTCATGTATTGTTTTTATTTATGAAGAGCAATTGTGTATTCTGCCTACATACGAGCCTTTACGTTCACTCATTCATTCATTCATTCATTTTCAGTAACCACTTAATCCTTACTAGGGTTGCGGGTGCCCAGAGCCTATCCCAGGGTCAATGGGCACGATGCAGAGGCATTTACATTATAAGGTATGAACTCCTAATCAGAAAGTGTTCACAGTTAGCACTGCATAGGCTACCTTGAATGCCTAATGTCCAAATGGTAGGTGGTTCAACGTGAAGGGGGTGGTGTGAGACCAAGATGAGCTCACCTAACAGAGATACAATCATTTTTAGCACGTCTAGGCTTTACAAACTAAGCCAAATTCTCTTGCGCTAAAAGGAATTGAAAAAATGACAGCATAGACATTGCCAGTTGCTATCGGCACATTTTTGGGGCCATCCCCATGGAGACAGACCACTGGGAATGTTATCCCACTATGTGAGTTCTAACTGTGGTCAGGACTTCAGTCAGGAATGGAGCTGAATATCCTTGAATTCTTGAAATAATTGTGACTGCACTATTCTTTTTCTCATTTTTTCCCCCTTTTTGCTCTCAATTGACCATAGCTATTTCACAGCTATTTCATTGTGTCTAAGCTGTTATCCAGAGTCTGCATGAGCAACAGATCCAACCAACCATCACGTGCTGACGGCATTTTTAAATGGTTCGAATTATTTACTTTCTCCCAGACATTTCTTGCTTCCATTTAGGCTCGTTTCATCTCCCTCCCACCCTCCTGCCTTTCGTCTTGGAGATGTCTCCCCTCATAATCCATGACTGAACATCCCTCAATCCCTGTCTCTCAACCAGGAGCAGAGTATCCCTCCCCGTCATCCTCAATCCAACCTGTGTGTTAAAGCTTAAGGGAAACCAACTCTGAATAAATAAATGTGGTTTTTTGGAACATTCCTTCTGACCATAATGGTGGTATTGGACTCCTCTGGAAGAGATCACAAATGCAAACAATAAAATAAGGCACCCTGAAAATCTCAAGCTATTTCTAAAGTTTTCCGTACATTAGTGAAACTGACACTTGCTAGTGGGGCAGATCTGAAATCGATCGGGCAAGTAACTGCCATCGTAATGAAGGAATAAATGAAATCAAGCACAGCCGACTCCAGTTGAATTAGCCGTGTTGTGTTGAGAAGGTCTGGCGCTACTTCTTCCAATTGTGGTGGTAGATTTTTCTTAATCTGAGAAACAGCTCCAGTCTGCGCCTTGAAGCATGCACAGCCTAAAGCTCGGAGAAGACCATTTGGGCAGATACCACAGAATCGTCACCGAGGCCTACTCAGGTTTGCTAGTTGGTTGGAGTAATAAGCACTATGGCCTTGCCAGAACATGAGGTATTAGACCTCCACGGAAGTTCTGGCTGCCACATGACTGTAGAAATTCAATGCTTTTATATCATATGTTATGATCACTGAGAAAGATATCTTTTTACTGTGTGGGGCAAAGCACTGAGAGTGGTTTCCCAGTGTCTGGCTTGAAGAGTTCCAATACGTTATACTAATTCTCAATGTGTCTCGACTACACTCTTTCTCCATTGCTTTCCTCAGACTTACTTCTTGTCCCATTCCCAACCCCCCCCCCCCAACTGTAATAATGAATTTTCCACTGCTCTTTTTACTGTGTTTTTGAAGGAGATATAGATGGGCAGGGGTGGAAAATGAAGACAGTGACCATGATGATGATGTTAGGTTGGACTTTTTCAATGCATTCCTGTCTCCTGTGGCCTGTTTGTTCAATGTACTAGTGGAAGGAAGAGGGACACGGGGAGAGAGCATACTTATACTGAGACAAACGTCTCCTTAATACCAAACACATGGCCAGAAGCACTGCTTGTCTGCAGAAGACATTGCCTTGGAAATCTCCCTGCTCAATTTCCTTTGTTGGCTCCTGAATCTGATACACATAAAACAATAATGAAACAATACTTATGCAGCTATAAATACGTCTAGCACTTGTACTGCCTCGCTGAGAATACTGATACAACTGATCCGTCACAATTATTCACATTCATATACTTATGTTCCGTAAGGATTTGTGAAATTAGAGCGCTCAACTCAAATGATGCCAGAATGGTCTTCATCCCTAGTGCTGCAGATGAAACAAAAGACTTTATGGCTCATCATTATAATTTCTGATTCTGAGGAAATACCAATAAACAAACCTTGCAATAAACAAAACTTTACATTTCCCAAATTGTTTTTTGGCATAGCCTACTTTGCAAAGGCTGTATTTTTATCCTTTTCTGAAGGAAAAGCTGACTTTGTTCGGGGGCCACCAGTCATTGCTATTAAAACAACGGAAACACTCGTTTCCTCCAAAAAGCGTAATTGCAGTTGCAGTAATTGTACATTTACTAGGCACAGTTCATCTTCTCTGTAGATAACCTGTTTAAGAATACTTGTTGCAACAATTAAGAGCAAGAAATGCTAATGAAAGCTTTGTATTAGAAAGGTTGAGAGAGAGTTCTGGTCCGTGGTTTTGATACTCAAAGAATCTTGGATAAATTAAAACGATTTTTGCATTGGACTATACTCTAAAAGAATTTTGGAGCGATCAGTAAAGTGTTTGTGGGCGTGAAAACATAGAAGAACCACTTTTGGCCACCCCACCCCCCACCCCCCCGCCAAGAAAAGTAAGTTTGATGGTTCATCTGACCCCAGATTTTCACTAACCCCAGATTTACAACATCCAGAGTCTTATTACCCAGCAACTACATGGAGGCGTAAAATAGAATTACGTGAGTAATTCTATTTTACGCCTCAAAGCAAGTTATGCTTCAAATGTTCGGCCCTGTCAGCAAAGCCTGACTATAAAAGGATATCATTTTTGTGAATGGGAATTTTGTTTTAAAAACATGAGAAGCTTTAAGAACTTAATGTAATGTGAAGGTTTTATACCAACCAATGTTTGTTTTTTTCCTAGAGCCATATGTCCAAGCTATGAGCCATTTAGGAAACTTTGTATTTAAGAGTGTATTGTAATCTGCAGTTTTACACATTCCTGAATTCCTTAATTCCTTGTGCTTAATCTATTAGTGAGCTAAGTGTGTGGTAAGACCCAGACTATGACCTCTGATTGCCTGCTAGAAATGTTGCAGAGCCCGGCACACACACTGTGGATCCTGGAGCCCCTTACTGGGAGCCTTTCTCCTGAACCCTCCATATTTTTAGACAGATCTGCACTCCCGACGTCTTGCCGGTGGAAACTACTGACATAGAAAAACAAATCAGCAGTCAAACGCATCAAGCCAAGAGGAAGAGGCGGCCCAACAAAAGCAGAGAGAGAGGGAGAGGTAAAAAGAGAGAAGGAGAAAAAGGGAGAGAGAAAGATTGCTTCTTTTGTTTAAATGGAGGAATGCATAAAATCCTTGCCTGCAGCAGGGCGTCTGCCGTCTAAATGGTTGGACCTGGAGACTGGAGTCCAAGTTTGGGGTGACAAGAGTTGGTTTGACAAGAAGCACGCGCCTCATCCATGAGAGAAGGCCTCACCCCTCAGAAGACCACCAGTCACACGGGAGTTCATCCAAAGTCCATTAATCTGATAAACCTTGCTAAGATCCCATCATTATGTCTGCTGAAAGAGCAATTAAAGATATACAGAGAAAACAAACATCACAGAAACAAAAGTCTCAAAAACTATTTAGAAGTTTTTGAAGGAACCACTCAAACCACTCAGTTGACTGGTTCTTTAGGACGCAAAAAAGGTTCTTCAATCACCTGAAAGAAGCTTCCTTACCATTTTTTTTCTGTGAAGAGAAATATGGAGACTTAGGTTTTATTACATTTGGGATGGTACATGCATGATACCACTGTGAAGGAGAGCTGAGTAATTATGACTTCCAACTGAATCATAATCAACATGGTCAAATCAAAGACAGAGAAAACTTCATACGTTCCTCTCAAAATGTTCTTTCTCAAACTATTTTGTCATTTATAGTCCACCTCTGTAATCCAGCCGTCCTAGCTCTAATATATTTATATACCCTTTGAACAAGTAAAGGAAAAGCCAACAACTGCTGAGAGAGGAATACGGTAACAGTTTTTGGTGATATTGGATCTCACCTCCCATTAGGAAAGGACACTTCTGGTTTCCCGACACACATTCCTCAGGCTTTGCCTGAATCAGAATCGTTAGGTGGCCAGATTATAGTGGTATTGAGGGGAAGAACAGGAGAAGATTAATGATTTGTTCTCCACCACTAAAGCTTCTGAAAACCCACAGTAATTGGCTTGCACACAATTTTACTGATTGCAAATCTACGGCCTCAAAAAAGTAGCATTTGCAGGACACACATAGAGTGTGCACACATACAGACACCGCAGTCTTGAGGGAGCTTATAAAAACATAACCTCTACCAGCCTTCTCTCTTAATGTCATTATAAATTCTTTCCTAAAGCTGTGGTGATTAAAATGATTATTTTAGATGTTTACTTTAAACTTTGTCCTCTGCTTTCATGCCTATCCAGACCTTCTTTTTCTCCACTGAGTGAAACCATAGGGAGTTTGGAGTTTGAGCATCCAAAGAGTTTCCACTGTGTGGACAATAGAGTTGAGAAGGGGGCAGAGGGTAACTATAGGGTAATGGACTTCACAGGCAACCGGGTTAGGAAATTTGAAAGAGAAGTGGGGCTTACTCTTCAATAGACCAAGCATTTGGGAGAAACACTGGAGTCGGCCAACTGAAGACTACCACACTGAATGCTTACTACTTTATATTTATTTTTATGCGCTCTAGGATGCATGGATCATTATAACTAACAAAAGTAACAGCAATGATGGTGCCAACATTGCAGTGCTCACAGTACAAGTCTGTCTTCTTAGAAGTGATGACAGCAGTTATTTATTTGGGTTGGAAGTGAAGGGTTTTTGGGATTCGAAATGTCTGATCTGGATTTGAGATATGTTGAGAGTGATTTCAGACTTCCGGCACTGCTGTTGTAGACATTGACTTGAAAGTACCAACCTGGTGAAAAGATCTGCTCACAAAAACAATGTGTTCCTATTCATAGCAACCCAGGGAAGATTAACATAACCGTTTTTGATTCTGCACCCCTGTTTATTAGTGATCATACCAGTGGTCTATAAAATTCAGACCGTTTTGGAGCCAATCCTTGCCATTTGCTGGAATCAGATTTGAAGGACACAGTAAACGTTTAAACGTTTCTACTGTATTTGGGTAGTCACCTTCTCCAAGAAGTGTAAACTCTTGTGGGCTCTAAGGAGACCTTCGAGAACACCGGATTTGGATGGGAGAGGCACCCCGAATCTGCTGATGTATTACTATGATTCATCAAGCTGTCCAAGTCTCTTTTCATGAATCAAGACCACACAAGGTGCGCAGCACTCCACCTAGACCTTTAAAGCATCAGCTTTGGGGCTTGGAGATCTCCATGCTTTTGACATTTTCAATAAAACAACTGTAGAGATCAGAGTGCTTGAATGAACATGTACAGGCTTTAAATTAGGATACTACGCAACTTGACTACGCTCAAGGACACTTTTTTCTGTTTTTTTCTGCTTCCTGCTCCACATCCCTCGCAAAAACATATGTCATAATCTGCAAATTTGCAGAGGCTCCCCTAGAAGGAAGTCTTTTATTAGGCATTTTGTTTTCCCTTGCTGCAGGCGGCAGACAAAATAAACTCGACCTGAGATTTATTTCATGTTCCTCTCGGCAGCGTGGCATCCAAGAATCACACACCGCTCTGAGTTCACCAGGAGAAAAGAATCTTAATCATAACAATGGGCTCAGCAATGGCAGGAGACACCGTTGCGCTGGATGCTACAAGCAAAAGTGCAAAGGGAGGGAGAAGGAGGAGGGGGTTAAAAATGGAAAGCATAATGTATTTCATTGTGCCACTGAGAGAATGAGAGGAGAAACTGTTGATTTAGTCTTTGTTTCAGTATTTTCATTCATTCCCCCACAAGACAGGGCTGAATATTCAGTGCTCGACTCCTGAGGGCTCCAAGGTAAACAGGAGTCTCGCGGCGAATGACCCTTGCCCCACATCTCAAGGCCAAACCGAGAGAGAAAGAGCAAAGAAAGGAACAAACGTGAGAGCAGGTAGCTGGAACAGGAAATTGCCCAGTTTTAGTGCATGGGGTGCAAAATGTTTGCAAAAAAACGGGCTAATCATGTATGTAGCACTGAAAGGATGCATGGCTGTGGTCATATGACACACTCCCTTAGGTCAGATAATCCTATCAGTGTGAAAAGCCGCCATCAGAAGAAATCATTCCACTTTGTTGCTAGTTAATAAGATGTGAGTGAGCTCAGGATCTTTTGCTCTTAACAGTTCAGCTGGAAACCTAAAAGGCAAATACATTTTCCCAGAAGTAATAAATTCTTTTTTTCAGATCTAAAGATATTCACTGGTAAAAAAAAAAGGTGACACATAATAAAAGATACATATTTTTAAAAATCATTTTTCTTCACACCTCACTCGAGACATAAAATCAAAGAAGGCCATGATCTTCCAGGTCAACAGAATAAAAGTAATGACGATACATTATGAGGAACATTATCATCTTATTTAATGAAAAGAGTGTCTAAAATCTTCAAGCAGAGCTGTAGTATCTGAGTCCGATTGTTGGTCTTGGACTTGAGCCCAGACTGGAGGCGTTTTTTTTGATGGTCTCGGACTTGTGTTGGACTCGATATTTGCTCACAGACTTGTCTCGGCCTTGGCCAATGGCCTCACTAAATAGTGGAGTTTGTCTCAACTGAATCCAGCTGCCTTTAAAAATATATTAGTACCTCCTCCAATTAAGCAAGCTTGTTCCGAAAACAGGCATTGGTTTAATCATTTCAACATCCATTTACAACAGGTGCTGACATTGACCAACTGGTAACCAATCAGATGCCTGCCAAAACTCATCTCCGCATGTTGTGCACATCCATGCTCATCCTTTTCATTTTGGCCAAAGATATGATGTTGGCAAGCCAAGTGATTCAAGTGAATAGCTCTACCTTAACTAAATGAACTGGCCTCATTCGATACCATACCGTTGTTACACAGTACCTGCTTTTTGATCATTACAAAAAAGCAAAACGATCATTTTGTAATAGCGGATGTAGAATGCCTCCAGCGTCACACAAAAATTATACACAGGTAAGGAGTAGTCCTGACGAAGACCGTTTTTATACTGTTTCAGTCTTAATTTGGACTCAGTCTCTGATTTGGACTCGGTCTTGACTTTTTTTTTTTTTTTTTTATAAATATCTTGGTACTTATTGGTAAGTCTTAGGTCTTCTAAGTAGGTTCCAAAAGTGAGTTACTGGAAAAGAAGATTCAGTATTTTCTATGTCTAGAAGCTTGCCATTCCATAGTTTATTTTTAAAGAAAGAACTATTTGTTCTGGTCTCTGTTCTTCCTCTTTTTCATGCTACTTAGCCAGCACTCAAATATACTGAAGGTTGAAGTTACATTAACTTGTGTGCTGCTGCATGTTGTAACTTTGAGCTATCAAATCATCTCATAATAAAAGAAACAGATTCTGTTCCACTCTCTCTGAGTTGTTTATTTTATTCCTTGTTCTATCGTCTGATTAGTCCTGCTGTTATTTGTCCTGTCCTGATTTCATTGTCGTGAACTGTCCCCCTACCATTAAAAACTCCAAATTCCTTCCAAGTGACAAGAGTTGGAGTAACAGTACATTTTATGGTGGATTTGGCTATTGTAGCGTTAGTGATAAAAATGTCTTTCCAAGCTGTTGGAAGCACTTTAGACAGCATTTAGAAATGAATTTTCAAGGCAAACGCACAGCATTGCATAATATGGTGAGGTTTTTTATTTCAAAGCCACCTTTTCCCTCCCTCTGCGGGCTATCGTACTGATTTGGTTTACAAGAAAACCATATTGTGCTACTTATTCGTTACAGATATTTACAAACAACCAAACCTCTGGGAGTCATCAGTTCTTTGTAGAAAGTAGGGTCGGTGCTACGGCTTCATCTCTGCAAACTGTTTTGGTAAATACATTTCTTTTATGTAGATTTTTGATTCTTTGTCTTGATGAAATTGCCTCATATGCTGCACAAATGAATAAGAATGCATCAGTCTAACTAGTCTTCTTAATATCAATTTTGATTGGTTTAAAAAAAAGAATGTATGTATGATCTCAGATAAGATGTAACGTACAGCAAATTGGAGCTATCGATTTTACATATAAATGGGATGTTAAAAATAGAACTTTTCCTAGGTTTTTGTTTGCATTTTCACTACATTGACTGAAAAGATGTTAACTATAGGAATATTTTTCTGAAGTACTATTTGGACAAGATTTTCTATCGTGAGGTGGAGAGTTGTCGTTTGAATCCTGAAACGTTTGAGGGCTATGGTGTATGGGGGATGTTTGTTTGTCAGTAGTCAACAGGTTGGTCAACAGGTCAACAGGTTAAATTGTGCCAAACCACTGAAAGGAATTGATAGCCTTGCTCAGCTTATGCCTACTCTTAACATGGTCTAAGCTTAACTGAAGAAAACAAACTGTTTTGATATTGTTCAGCACCAGGCCATTTCTCCTCTGTGTATGTAGTTTTAAAATCAGAGGTCAGTTTTGTAAAGGTTTGTCGCCAAGTCTACAAAAAAGATCTGGGGCTGCTTCCTATTTTTCATCGTCATTGTTTTTGATATTCATGAAACTTTCAAGGCTAAATCCTCAGATGCCCAGGCGTAATGATATCTCTGGGGAGACTTTTACTACAAGACATCTGTTTATTACCAGATCTTGGTGTTGATAATGAAGATGGAAGTGACTACTCAGTTCAAACATTGATGTCTAAAATATTCAACTTAACTGTGATTTTAAGTGCCAACAATACTGATGTTAGCATGGCAGCCGACAGTCAGTTGTAACACTTTACTCGAACTCTGCTACATAACTGGTACAGAATCATACATGCTCAAAATAACCAGAACAGATACTACAATCTTTAATGTCATGACATGTGACATTATAACGCCATGTGAAATTACAACACCAAATAGTAGCATCTGTCATGACAGTTGTTTCTGGCGTGTTTATGTCAGTGTTATACTGACATAAGCATCACCTGGTGAATATAATATCAAACTTCATTTTTCAATTTAATATTCAGAGCCATACACTTGAGGAAGGGCCGTGCATATTGACTTGATCTGGGCCACGGAGAATGGAGAGAAAGTAGAGAGAGGTCAATGATTCTTTGACTGCTTTCATTCTACTGATTTTCCACATGACATGATAGACTATCCACATGGTAGTTCACACAGGTTCATTCTCACCACAGTGTTTCTACAGGTTGTTTTATAGAAGGTACAATAAAGATAAATGTTATTTTAGGTAGCAAAAGTGCCTCTTCTATGGCACTCTATGGCATTTTTAAGAGTGTGACTGTCCCCACCAGTTGACATGTTGCATATATAGGGAAATGAGCACATGGCTGTGTGTGTGTGTGTGTGTGTGTGTGTGTCATGGAGTTGGGGGATAGTGGTTAGCTCTAATTGTAACCATGTGATATATGACATGCTCTTTTATGTGTTAATCCTATCTCCTCAGGCACCTTCAGGCCTGAAAGGAGATGTTATCCCAGTTGTGTCAGGTCAGTCTGGGTGTGCTAATGAAACCATTACTGCTCCAACTGTGTGGAGTGTGAACTCCAGGACTTCTCTCAGCCCCCCACCCCTAATGTTTGTTTGGTCTTCGCTTTAAGAGAGGGCACCCAGAGGTTCGCAAGAAACATTACAGTGTATCACCACAGAAAAACGAACCCCATGGCAGGAAAAACAGATTTAAACGCACAGGGTAAGAGAAGGGGTGTTGGAGTCAAACAGAGGACAGGGAAAAGGCGAAGCAGAGGCTGAAGGTGTGGAAAGGGCATGTGGAACACTCAGGTTTGCTGGTAATTTTCTCTCCACCCAGACTGTCATTAACACTCTTAAACATGTGTAATTTCAGTTGCGAAAGAACCACTTTTGGCTCCATAAAGAATCTTAAATTGGATCTTTAAAGAACCACTTTTGGAAATTTGATGTACGAATATGAAGAAGCTCTGTTTAATGTGGGGAGGTTCTACATCAAGTATAGGTTTTTCTAGAGCACCAATTATAGACTTTTCTTATAATTTCATGGTGTAACACCCAGCTCTTGAGAGTAAAAGGCACATCTGCTAGGGAAGGGTTTGACCAGCAATAAAAAATGATCTCAAGACCCAGGTCTTTGCAAGCTAATCTGAAAAATATTTGCTCTTTAATGACACTGCGAGAAATAAAACAATCATCTATAGCAGTAGAGGAGATACTGAGCAAGCGTTACTGGCTGAAAAGTCTTGTGAGTCTGTTTGTGTGTTTGAACTGTCCACACAGCTTACGGGAAAAAGGACGCTAGCTATTAGTTTTGTTCACAAGAATGTTTGGAATGGCAGCTGGGTTAGCTTAGAGCCACACTACGAAGGTTCTTATGAGGAAATCTAGAGAGGGCAGTAATTATTGTTTTCACCACACTCAATTAGGAAGCATTAGGGTTGAAAAAGAGCAAGAATGTCAGGGATGAAAATATCACTGTAACAATAAAACAATTCACACAAGCTTATTTTCTTAGATGACCCACAATGGCACCTTCAAGTACATTTCATTACAGAGGATTTAGTTTATTACTGCAAAATAACTTTCTGTTAACTTTTTGCTCTTCTACAATAAATCAAACTGCTTTCCACCTCATTCCATCCTCTACTGTCTTTTAACAAGCCACCCAGGCCCTCTTTTACTGACTTTCTTCGGCTATTTCTTAGAGTTGCTCTTTCTAATTACACCTCTATCTGTCTTTTTTTTTTATCTTTTCAAATCTAGTCCAGACACTCTGTCTTGCTTTTCTTGGACAGTCCTCCACGCCAATTGACTGATAGATGCGTCTGTCGTTCCTGAGGTTCTCCTGGCGGAGCTCTCACCATTCTATCCTCTAAAATCAATGAAGCGCAAGTGTGTGATGAGTACAGTTTTAAACATACCTCCCTGATCATCCTACTGTTGGAGATGAGAATGCCAGTACCCAAAACCCATAAATCTACTGACAGCATCTTCTCTACGAGCGTGTGACCACGTGTGTATGTATGTGTGTGGGTGTGTGTGTGTGTGTGTGTGTGTGTGAGCAATTCTGAATGTGCGTCTGTGTGGTAAGGGGCTCTGGTGGTGGGACGGAATGGAGTTGGACCTCGGAGAAGGGAGGGCGGGATAGATGGGAAATGAAACTTCAGACGTGCGCTGAGGGTTCCACGGGGACAACTTTGCTCTGAATAATTATCTTGTACCCGTTCTTTTTTTTTCCTTCCCTCCTTCTCTCTTTTTCTCTTTCGTTCTCTCCACACCATGTTATTATGCTGTCCCCCTAGTTGTGCAGAATAGCCACTCTGTCTCTCTTGGCAGACGATGAGTCTAAGGAAGTAGTCATTGACAAGTCATAAAGTTTACAAAGTTTGGTGTATCTGTACAGTTCAGGCTTATCCAAACAGACACATTGTACAATACTCCTGCTCGGAACGCACTACGGCCAACTTGGCCCTGCGTTCTGGTAGTCATGTGAGCGCTGTGGGTCAGGGGCAATGAGTCTAAAGGATTTGGTAAAGAGTGCCAAGCTGACTAGACCTGCCGTGTGCAGGTCCATTTCCACTCAGTTTGTGCTCTCAGTTTAATTAATGAACCTCTCAAACCTTGCCCATTTTCCCCCTTTCCATAAGCATTTGAGAGCTGTTACCATTTTATTATACTATTTAAATGTAACTGGGGGAGCCAAAATTATAAGTAGCATGCACATGATATATACAGTGGCGTTATACAAAATGTTATACCATTTTATCATTTGAACATCAATGGTATGACAATGACAATAATGAGTTTTCTGTTTGCACCATAAAAAGAAAACAAGCACCTGTATAATAATGTCAGTTTGCGTTTGCATCTCTGTAAGATTCAAAAACTTTGTTAGAGCCTAGTTACCAACACTGCACATGAACATCAAACATGCAGCATCATTAGGTGTGCCACCTACCGTAGAGGAGTGTGCACAGGAGGGAACACCTCTCTGCCTGTTCAGCCGTGCATCATTTTCAGCATGAGAAATCGGAGGTAAGACGTGAGAGCGTGAGATGACAGTCAGATGCGTGTGTCTCACGCTCAGTATGTGTGTTTGCAACTCTCCTTAAGCTACGTATGATGGAAACACGTTAGCGAAAGCCCACCCAGAACCCATACAGATTGCGATTCACAGCCTGCAGTTAGAAAAAAAAAAAAGCTGCCTTACCACGAGAGTCCTTCTGACCAAGCAATCTGGGCAATTTTCATCTGAACTGAAATTGTCTGAAAGGGCCGTTAGTCTATTGAACACAACTGACACTGATCGGACTATGAGATTGAGAGGACTAATTGTCTAGAACAGTCACATCTAGCACAACAGTGTAGCAGAATGCGATTGAAAAATTCCCTCTCTTTCCCACTTTAGACGGCACACTGTCCGAACCCTAGGGAACAAACCTCCCTGTTGTACACACAAAGCCTTTTCGGCAGATTTTTCACACATACGAACACACATACAAAAGTGGCGCTGAAAGTTCTTTGAGTTATCAGTGAGATATAATTCATACCAAAATTTCATCATGGCTTTGTTATCATTGGCAATATCAGTTACTTCTTAGGTTTAATTAAACATTATTGGTGAGGATCTGGCATATTTCATGATATGTTCATAGACAAGCAAACGAAGTGCACAGATACACCTGTACTACTGGAATACTGTGAGAGCACTTTCCTATGGCATGTCTGGCTTATTTGCTGTAAAGCTTGTTTCTCGTCAAAGTGCCAGTCTCCTGTCATCACCGCTCTCCAAGCACCCTCAGCCTCTGCCAGCTTTCGGCGGCGGTGTTTCCACCTGTTGTTAGTCTGGGGGCTTGTGTGGTTAACCAAAAAACCCTCCTAACCCCTCCCTTCTGCTTTGCTCCTTTCCCCGGGACAGAGGGAATCTTCCAGGGCTGCTCCCTAGAGACGTCTGCTCTGGATAATGGTTTAATTAACTGAAAATGATTTTAGCAGCTGCTTGCTCAAAACTAGGGGGACTGGTATGTGCTTTAAAGGTCGGTTTTATTGGCCGTAGCTGTTCCAGTGGCTGGACGGACACACACGTGTTAGCTGCTGAGACGTGGGCAGACCGACTTTGTGTGGTACAGCCAATTGCACGTCCATCCAGCATTGTTTCCAAGAACTTGAGATTTCCCAAATGTCGCTCGTCTCTGCTTTGTCGGCTTGTTACGCCACAGTTCACGTTCTGATCGCAATAAACAGCCTATAAAACAAAGCAGTCATCTCACTGGGAAGAGAAGGAATAGGGAAGCCAGGGGACAAACCAGCCTGTTGTTAAACAGAGAGGGCCTCTCTCAGTTTGGTCTGATGCACAACACAAATTGCTGGTTTTGTGTCTTACTAATGTAATAAGACAAAAGAGAACATGAATTACTGCGATACACCATGGTTGATGGTCTCAGTAGTATCAATATGCAAAACTGGGGTAAGTCTTTCGTTTCCATTTTGTTTCTAGTTTAGAAAAAAGCCATAGTTACATGAATACAAAGACACATTTCAAACACAAGATTGTGACAGAAGACATAGTGTCTGCTGTAGTGTGAACTGAAATCCTCAGAAGTCGAAAGCTATTACTGTCATTTTGCCATTGAGCTTGAAATTTTTTTTAAAGCCAGTGAAACTGGGCTGTTTTGCTGTGTTTGGTCAAGTTTGGATGTCATTTCCCAAATATGTCAGGTTAGGCTCAGGTTCAGATTTCAGCATTGGTTTTTCACAGCCCACCTTACATTTTTAACGGCTTTTACCCTGGACCCCCCTCCCCCCCATTCTAAGAAAAGTCGGAGGCTAACATTTTTCTGGAACCTCTCAGTACTGCACACAGTGAGAACAGCACATCATGGAAATGTAGGGTGATAATGAACGAGTTTCGGTCTGTTTCAGACAGAATGTTCTTGAGCTCAGGTCAGTTTCAGCCTCAAAACATGATTATGTTGTTTAGGTTCGGTCTGGACTCATACTTGATGAGGTGGTTTAGGTTGGGTTAGCCTCGGACAGAAAGTTCTTGGGCCGTATTTGAGTTTGGACCAAAAATTTCAGGCTCAATTAAAACTGGATTTTGCTGTACCATTTAAAAAGAATCCAGCATACACATCTATTACATAGTCAGTTACATACGGAATTGCATTTAGATTCTGTGACGTTCTCTTCTGACTTATTTTGTCCACAAATCTTTTGGCCCAAATCTGTTCTTTCTGTAAAATAAGATAACAATAAGTTTCAATCAGGTTCATCAGATCTTCAAAATCATTTTGTCTTAGAAAACTGAATGTTTTCTCTGCCTGTCTCAGTGTGAAATGACGTGGACCTGCAGCCAGCTGTTGTTATCACTACCTAAGGGTTAATCTGAATGGGGCTCTGCTGAAATGCCTCTGTTTCTCTACTGCCCTTCTCGTGTTTACAGGACAAGTAGAGAACCACGTGAAGAAAAGCTTGCCGCTGAGTGTCACGTCCGCTTCCCGGCACCACACACTGCGCCGGTTACCGCGCTGCACTGGGACCTGCATCATACCGCCAATCATAATAGTATTCTAGGAGCAGAAAGTGAGAGGAAAAAAACACAAAGCAGAGTAAGATATAAATAAAAATCCGAGTGTCACATTGCTGGAATACTTGGGGAGATGGAAGGAGAGATGTGCAGCAACAGAGGGAAGAGAAACAGAATGAGGGATAGCACGGCAGGGGGGCTGTTTAGATAAATCCTAATAGTTTTCCCTGGCCCCTAAAACGCCTGCTCCGGTAGACTGTTTGTTTAATGGCACTTTTGCATGATTATAATTATATAATTAGGGGGGTCTAACAGGAGCTGGCAAACGTACAATCATAATGTCTCCTGGAATATCAGATTCAGTTTCGGAGACCCTGGAGGCTGGGGGGTCTGGCTCACGCGCCGCAGTCAAAACTGTCCCCTAGTCTGCTGAGGTAAATCTTTCAGAGCTGAAATCCACAAGCATTATTTTACCAGTACCTCTGGAGAGAGATCGTTCTGTTGGGCTTACAAATTACTGAACAGATTTACTGCTGAGTTTATCTACATATTTTGACACAGGCCATGGAAAATGCTGCATTAGAAATTGGCCTAAGTAATAGCATGAAAAACCTAGCCATCTGTAATGTTGTAGCTATGCATCCTTCCTTAAAGGGGCCATATCCTACATTAATCTTTTTTTTTTTTTTTTTTTGCTTCGTCTGCATTGGATTTGTGATGTGGTATTTTTAAATACCAAAATACCAAAGTCATAGATTATTTTTACATGTCCACTTCACAACAACCGTTCGTAAAGACTGATTCAATTAAGCGGGCTCTTTTGTTTTTGTGCTTTTATAACTGATATATGCTGATATATAACATCCTTTTTGACTGGCTGCCATTTAAAATCTGGACAGAAACTTCAACATGGGTCAGCAGGGCTGAATTACTGTTGGCATAATGGGCGGATATACACCGATCAGCTATTACTTTAAAACGAAATGCCTAATATTTTATTGGTCCCTCCAGTACCACCAGAGTAGCTCTGACCCATTGCGGCATGGACTCCACAAGACCTCCGGAGGTGTGCTGTTGTATCTGGCATTAAGACGCTAACTGTAGATCCTGTAAGTTGTGGGGTGGGGCCTTCATGGTTTGGACTAGTTTGTCCAGCAAATCCCACAGATAGATTGAGATCTGGGAAATTATCTGTAAGAATTTTTCCAAGTAACATCCACATGAATACCAGGACCCAGAACATCACTCTGCCTCTGGCACCTTGCCTTCCTCCAATAGTGCATCCTGGTGCCATTTCTTTCACAGGTAAATGGCTCATACTCATCTGACTGTTCACATGATATAAAAGAAAATGTCATTCATCAGACTGGGCCACTTTCTTCCATTGCTCCGGTTCTGATACTCACACGCCCACTATTGCGTTTGGCAGCGGACAGTGGTCAGGATGGGCACTCTCACTCATCAGCAACTATGCAGCCCCATATTCAGCAAGTTAGAATGCACTGTATGTTCTGAAACCTTTCCATCATAGTCAGCATTTTTGTAGCAGTTTCAACTACAGGTGGTCTTCTGTGTGTTTGGACCAGAAGGGCTAGCCTTTGCTCCCCACATGCATGAGTGAACCTTGGACATCCATGACGCTGTCACTGGTTCAGCTTCAAGAACTGACTATACAAATGCTGTCTAATATATCTCACTCCTTGACAGGTACCATTGAATAGAGATAATCAATCTTATTTGCTTCAAAAATTGTCAGTGGTTTGACTGTTGTAGCTGATTGATATATGTGACATCAAAAAGAACACTGTTTAGGCAGCTTAGTCTCTATATGCTTATATATATATATATATATATATATATACTACCAGTCAAATGTTTGGACACAGATCTTCTCATTCTATGTTTTTTCTTTGTTTTTATTATTTTTTACATTGTAGATTAATATTGATAACAAACATAGAGTTAAACAAATCAGAATATGTTTTGTAATAAGGTAATGATGGACTGTTGTTTCTGTTTACTTAGTTAAGTGGTTCTTGCCATAATGTGGCGTAGAACCGTAGTGGAACAGGATCACTAACTGTGTACCAACC
>JBBIGA010000011.1:12084261-12094405 GCA_037576975.1 Alestes dentex
AGATAACACACACACACACACACACACACACACACACACACACACACACACACACAGATGCATACACACAGACACACACACACACACAGATGCATACACACACACACACACACACACACAGATACATACACACACACGCACACACACACGCACACAGGGTCTGCATAAGTGCCACTACCTTACCAGGCTACTCTGTTCCTGTCGACCACGAAACAATTTTTTAACCTGCTAAAAACAAAACATTTGCACACCCCTGCGTCAGTGCTTATTAACCGTGTCTGTGCAGTGTGTGTGGTGTGTCTGTCTCAGACTTCACTCCAGGTTCACTGCTTTGGTTTCGATGTGAGTGCTTGTGTATGTGTGTGTGAGTATGTAACGGCTAAATCTCATTACCAGGCCCACCGTAATGTTACACTTGGGAAGTGATTTCAAAAGCATTACTGCGTCGGCTGCAGTTTATGACATGGCAGCTCACACGTTGTTTTTGCTATGTTGCTGTATTGGTTACAGGCGACGGTGAGTCAATGGAACTGCATATAAGGGCCACTTGTGGCTCAGCTGCGTGATTGAGACATTTTACTACAAGACTTTGTACTGCAGAGATGTCTGAGTACAACACAATATAAAGTTTCATTATTCATCAATTGCATCGGTTTACCAGGCCCAAGCCCAGTTCACATCTATTCTTAGAATTAACCTTTCAGTTCTAAGCTTATTGAAAGTTATTAATCTCAGGATTTATATCATGCTGTTGTAAGGCTGGACAGAACTTCATGGAGTGCTGGTGAAAAACCCATTCAATTTAATGAGAAACTGTAGCACACGAGTCAATATTGAGTATCACAATACTTAAACCGAGTGTGTTAGTACTGCCAAACGATAGTTACATCATCTCTAAATGAAAAGTCATAGTAACTAGGTTTCATGGATATACTGACCTATTGAGTACATTCGAAACATATCTTTATCAGAGAAACAGTTACATAAGACTGTAAAAGAACTGAAAGTTCCAGCAGCCAGCACTTGCTGAGCAGTTATGTTAGTGTTTTCTGTTCCTGCACTTTTATGATGTAAACTGCAGCCATGAAACGAAACAAGACCACAAAGAGAGGCTGCTCAGCATTAAATATTTCTCTGCAGTCTCCCTCCAAATTTCTACTTTTGTAGTGGTTGTATGGCTTCCTAGTGGCACAACTGTTTAAGCAATGGCCCTATCACTGGGTGATCACAACTTCAGTGCCCATGTGATGCCACGTCCTAGAGATGCCATGTCCTAGGTGGCTAGGATGCCTCCACCCCCAAGAGCAATCCTACTGTCTGTTAGTTGTTCAGAAGTGGCATTCAGTCTTCTCACCCAAGTTTCCCTTTTTGTTACATCAGAGTAGACTGGAAAGACAGAAGAATCACTATGGCTGCTTCCATTGTTGAGACCCTAAGGCCAGTTTATTCCTGCAAATCGTTGAAAACTGGCTGTTGTGAGTTTAGCACAAATGCATATAGTTGCTGTTAAGAAACATATAACTACTTTTTTATTATTTTCTCCCATATTACTTGGAATTCAAATGCTTTGCATTAGCTTGGAATATAAGTAATGATGGCAAACATTACCTTGTTGAACATAAACAATGATATGCATGAGGAAGGCAAGCATATTTTTTGTATTTTACCATGCACACAGCCCATAAACTGCTCATTTAGTCTTCTGCATTAGTCTTGTACATAACACTTGGACCGGATGTGTTCTATTTGCACCTGAATCTGGCACAAAACCTTAAGTGTATGTTTTTTTTATTATCATGTAATCAAGCTAATGCATGGTGGCAGATTCATTCTCATTGCTTCCAACTGCCTAGTTTCGACTAGATACAGAGCAGTCTAGCTTTAAAACGGGAAACTCCACATTCTGTAGTGATTTAAAAAAAAGTAATTAGGTAATCTGTAAATGACCTGGCAAATTGCTTTGAATGAATGCATTTGTGGGTGGAGCATGGATAGGTTCATTGTTTGGTAACTACTATGAAATATTTAGGAGTTAGAATAGAGTTATGAAAGTGAAGGTTAAAGTGTAAACCCCGAACAGGCTCTTAGAGTTCTTGAGGTTAAATCAGAGGACATGACTCGTCACAATAATTAGGCTTAATGTGTACTGAATAAGTGCCCGTGATGTAGCCGCCATTTTAGCTTAAATATGTCAATTAAATCAATTACAATGACTTTCTACATCAATAGTAGGTTCTTGCATAATATGTTTTTGCCACGTTTGCCAGACTTTCAGACTGCCAGGCCTTTCCTTTTAAAAAAATATATCTCAGGGGACGACAGCCTGGTTGGAGAAAGGTTAGATAAACAAATTAAGTATGAATAAAATTAAGCCTTAGGTCTAACAAGGCTCCTTTCAAGCCTGTCAAATTTTTCCCCCTCTAAGGGCAATGAGTCAACAACCTGGAGTAACACAGGAGCCACGGTTGAATGTTCCCTCTACATCAGGTCAAGGTAATCACATCAGCAGATGATTCTGATTCAGATCTGGCTGTAGGACAGCATGAGGGGGGAAAAAACTGCTTTCATTTTGATTCAAGACAAATTCACGAAGAAGCTGTCATGGCAACATTAGACAACAAACACTGAAGTTTGCTGCTACTCTCCGTTCTGTTGTTTAGACTATTTTACACATTCATAATTTTAAAATATTTTATTGGCCTCAACAAAATCAGAGGGGAGTCTTCTCGCCTGAATTGAAACTGCTTCTGTCCCAAGAATGAACTCAGGCACTGTTACAGAGAAATCTGAAGTGAGAGAAGAGGTGAGAATAAGTAAAGTCAGGTGTCAACATGTTACATAGTTGTATAAACACAGCTAGTAATTGTAGGGTGGGAGGAAAAAGGGTGGGACAAGGAGAGAGAGAGAGAGAGAGAGAGAGAGAGAGAGAGAGAGAGAGAGAGAGAGAGAGAGAGAGAGATAGGGTGAAAGAGAGAATGAGAGAGATGTGCTGATAAAATGCTATATGAAAAGACATTGTGGAGAAAGAGAGGTGTGCATAGAGAAAGCAAAGCTGGGTTCGTGACCTCTTTCGGCTGCTCGGCGCTCCTGTGGTACTCACCCCGCTGCACTGCCTGATGAAGGTGTGTTGCATTTATGCATACACTTCCTCAGACACACACTCACACACACAGAAGCTCTTTTATGCAGCAGCGAATGGAGCCGTTGTGTGACAGCTGTATCCAACTAGAGCCCATCTAGGCCTTCTGTTTTACATTGCTGTACAGAGAGGGTGGAGGGGCTGCAGACTGAATACTGGACATCACCCAAATCAAACACCCAGAGACACACACACAAGGAGGGGATACAACAGTAGCACAGGGCAACCCTCCTCTCTCTCTCTCTCTCACTCTCTTTCTCACTCGCTCTGTCTCTCTCGCTCTCTCGTCATGCACTCTAAAACTCACAGAACTACTACTTTGGTTCCTTATAGAGCGTTTGGGTTGTTCTTAAAACAAAACAATCAAAAGGGAACCAAAGCTAGCTCTTCTAATACATATGACTCCAAATAACCATGGCTAAAAGCTTTTAAAAGTATCTTCAAGTGTCAAGCTCATTTTTCATGCATTTTAGGGCAACTGTTTACAGTACTGCAATAACTGTCTCATGCACTGGAATATTCATATGCCTGAGGTTAACCAAGAACCAGAGAGTGCTCTATGTGATCATGTGTTCTGACCACAAGAGAGACATGTGGCACATGACTGTGCTGCCAACGTTGAGGTTTTTATATATAAGTACACACCACAATGTATACACCGATCAGCCATAACATTGAAATGATCTGCCTAATATTGTATAGGCCTCCATCACGCCAGGAAAACAATTTTGACATGTTGTGGCATGAACTACGCAAGACCTCTGAAAGTGTGCCACGGTAAATGGCACCAAGATGTAAACAGTAGATCCAGTAAGTTGTGAGGTGGGGCTTCCATGGATTGTATTAGTTTGTCCAGCACATCCAGCAGATGCTTGATCAGACTGAGATCTGGGGAATTTGGTGACCAAATCAACCTGTACTTTTTGTCATGCTTCTTAAACCATTCCTGAATATTTTTTCAGGGTGGCATGAATGCCAGGATCCAAGGTTTCCCAGCAGAACACTGTTCAAAGAATCACACTGTCTCTGCCAGCATGCCTTACTCCCCTAGTGCATCCCAGTGCCACCTCTTACCCAACACACACACTCAACCGTCCACACGATGTGAAAGAAAACATAGTTCATCAGACAAGACATATTCCACGGGGTCAGCATGGGCGCGATGACCGAAGCTCTGTAGCCCCATACACGGTAAGCTCTGATTCCTATCATAGTCCGCATGAACGTTCACAGCAATTTGTGTTACGGCAGCTCTTCTGTGGCATCAAACCAGATGGGCTAGCTTTCGGGGCTCTTTTGGTAAGTTCTAATCTCTGCACACTGGGAACACCCAACAAGACCTTCTGGTTTGGAGATGCTCTGACCCAGTCATCTAGTCATCACAATTTAGCCCATGTCAAAGTTGCTCAGATCCTTATGAACCTTACTTTACCACATCAACTAAGATTGGCAGTGGACCTAAATTTGTGGTTTCCATTTAAGCCCTAGAAGTTGCAGTTGTCAACTAAGGAACTTGTAATTTTATATTTCTCATCCGTAGATCACTGAAAAAAGTGTGAATTTGATAACATATATTGCTAACATATACATGTGAAAATTTAGATTATGATTTGAGTCGTTAAAAGTCGTTTTGTGAAAAAGAAAAATCATTCTTCGTATTTTTGCCTTGGAAAAAAAAAAGCAAACTTGAAAGCTGTCTTATCAGATTGCACGTCGCCAAATTGCAAAATGAAGCATGATTTAATTACATAGATAATATTATTATGTAAATACATTTAAATAGCTCTACAAATGGCAGTAAGAACTCTAGACGTTAAGCAGTTAGCAGTTAGCAGCGAAAATTTTCAGAAAACAACATTGCGTGATCAGCCAAATGTACCTCAAGTATAATCCTCGGACAGTCAACACAGCTGAAGTCTGCAATGAGCCCAGACAGCTCCGTGAGAAAGAAGCCAGACGAGATGACACTAATCTAAGAGACAGATGGCACATCACAGACACCTGACCTCACATTCAGCTTTGGAAAAGTCAAATTCATAACTTAAATAACAGCCCTGGCACGTTAGATCCCTATTTCATTTAACATCAGCTCAACATCTCCCTTTAAAACACAAACTCATGCTGCGTTCCATGCCGTCACACGTTCATGAAGGTTCGCCACCGGGGCGCGTAGCGGGTGTTAGTGCTTGCATGTTTTCGGTAGTGATCTCATCTGGGCTGTCTGGCAGTGGCGGGCAGTGTTCGGTGGGCTGTAATGTTTCAGTCTGACCAGAAAGTATGTGAGAGCAGGAGCCCTCGCGGTGCTTTTGCTGCCATGGCACTCCACCACAAAACCACTGTGGCAGCTGCCCAGGGCACCGGAGCCAGCACCCTGGCACAGGCTTCAACCCTGGAGGAGTGTCTCCATGCCGGACGGGCCAAAGTTCCTCTGGGCTTCTGGTGGAGATCTGTTTAGCTTGAACACAAAGTTCCCACCTCAAACTCTGTTCCTCACTGCTTCCTAACTACAGTCTTAGAGTGTCCTTGCATATATTTATGTTTCCCTGCCCTAAAACACCTTATCCAAATAATGAACCCCTTAAAGGAGAAGTTCGGTGTGAAATGGACCTGGGGTGTATTGAAACATGATAACGAGTATGAACTTTTGTCGAGTAGCCCACCTCCCCCCTGCATTCCGAAACACAGCTTTTTTTTAGCCAATGCTAACCTCAAGGCTCTACTAGGCTGATAATGGTAGGGCACGGAGCATCATGTAGCCAGTGCAGATAAATCGCTATTTTTACACCATTAACAAGGCTCAAAGGAGCTCCACACTTCATTTCTAGAATTCTGAGGGCCCTGACATTTAAAATGAGACATTGAGAACTTTGAAAGTGCGCAGGTAGTTTATTAAAAAGACAGTTATACAGACAGTACCTTCAGGGAATTTTCTGGTCGCCGCCATCTTGAAATTAAGGCATGATAAGTCGACTGATGAGCACGAACGAAACTACAGCTGATTAGTCACGTGAATACTCCTATTAGTTGTAGACTGGAGTTGATGCAACAGGAGTTGACAAATCTTGCAAGGATGGCAGAATATGAGGACACCGAGTTGCCCTACCTGTTCGTTCATGCTCGTCAGTCGACTTATCGTGCTTAATTTCAAGATGGCAGCGACCGGAAAATTCCCTGAAGGTACTGGCTGTATAAACTGTCTTTTTAATAAACTACATGTGCACTTTCAAAGTTCTCAATGTCTCGTTTTAAATGTCTGGGCCCTCAGAATTCTAGAAACAAAGTATGGAGCTACTTTGAGCCTTGTTTGAGCCTTGTTAATGGTGTAAAAAAGCAATTTATCGGCACTGGCTATGTAATGCCCCACTCTAGGGAACCAACAGCGGGTTTCAGCTTCCCTCACTCTTACAAATGAAGGTACTTCAGTGGTCCTTGGCTTGAGCACAGGTATTTCTAGGAAAAAAGACCTTTAACTGGTATAGAACTTCTAGATCACAACCACATCTTGGTTTTATAGTAGTCCCCGAATGATTCATAACAATTATTAAACAATTATTTTTTTTCTCCCTATCTTGTACTCTTTATGTTTTTTCACAATTCATCATTCCTTTCGCGATGCACAAAAAAGATTTTCCATGGCATTTGCACTGGAAAGAGCAGCTTCAGCCGAGCCATCCAAAAAGAATGTGGGCTAAATTGAATGTGACTACTGGTTAAAGGAGAGAGTGGGATTATTTAAACATGGTTTCAGTATTATATATTTATTTATCTGTTTGTTTTAAACTTGAGACCAAGACCATAAAGAATGTGAGCTGCTCTCCGTGTTTGATGTCCCAAAGGTAGAATCGAAAATATCTGTTTTATAAAAAGCAAGAATTTTTTGTGTGAAGTTGGAACAATTTTAAAGAAAACGGACAAAAACCTGTTCTACTTATTGATAAATTGTACCAATCTTGTGCAGCAATATGATGTTAACTACTAATTCATTACTTGCAATAAAAAATACATTCAACCTATGCTAACATCCAACCCCTTCCACGTCCAACCTATTCGACATTTTACATGCATGCAATACATAATGCATGTACATTATCATTAAACGCTTTCCTAAGTGGTCGATATCTGCTATGAAAGAAAACATTTGTGGCCAGAGCATGAACGCCACTTCTTCACTTGCCACTGATATTACTTTAGACACATTCGTTTTCAAAGAGGTTACCAAATTGGTAATGGTAGTTTCAGAATTGTAAATCTAATTATTAACAACCACAAATAAAGCCAAAGTCTAAAGTGGTTAACTATGGTGGACAGTGTATGCATAAAAATGAATGGAAGATCCACCACTGACCTTTCTTTCCCCTCTAGCCCTTGCCTCTGTGTTGCATCACTTTGCCTTCCCCTCTATCTGTTCAAAGCTTAACAGGTTATTCTCACATGTGGCCAGCACACCTCATCTGCTCGCCGTATGGGGGCCAAGCAAGAGCCTTCAGCCATGAAGCATTTCACCCATCACACACACCACCTCATCGGTCAACACAACTTTGAAGAGATATGACTACGTTTGATGCAGTTTTGATATAACACTGACAGAATAAAGGGGAAAGGGCCTTCCCTTTTTGAAATGCTGAAACTTTGCCTATATGTATGATTTCAGTGCTGAAGCCTTTGCATACAAATTCGAAGAGAAGAAAGATGGATAGTGACAGACTGAAAAAGAAACACCAGAGAAAGGGTGATCTCTGGACTCATGCACCAGGACGAAGGAAGGGAAAAGGAGGGAGGGTGGAGGAAGCGATGAAAGGATGAACTGAGAGTATCCCCCTCCCAACACATTAGCATGTCCTCTCTGTATACGTTCACTCCTGCACACATGAAAGCAATTCCTCCTCTTCTACAGCTCTGTGTGCTGAGGTGAGTCCCTCCCACTCTGTTTCATCTGCACTGAAGGAAAAGCGCAATTCAGCTGTAGTCTTTCATGTCCCCTCAAAAGGACATCCATGTCTTATGGTATGCATAATGCCACTGAGGAAGAATATACAGAGAGAGACAGAGAGAGAGAGAGAGAAAGAGAGAGAGAGATCGACCAGAGTGCATCCCGTCCCACAGAGGGATAGAAGGGAACTGGTACAACCTTTTCTCCTGCCAACGGCCCCTATAGCAAAACAGGAAGAAACAAATTTGACTATAGAGATAAAAAGTTCCAAGCATGTACATCCCTACCATCTGTGTCCTGACATGCCACAACATGTCAAAACGTTCTTTAAACATCACTTCCCCTAGCCTTGTCATTATCATCTATTTTTTCCTCAGTATTTTTGGACAGGGTGGTACATGTTTTACTTTATTGCTTGCATCATACAATACACCTGTCTTGTTCCTTTAATTATGTGCTTGCATTTTTTGTAATAACATGTTTAGTTGACTTTCTATATAAAAAAGAGTAAACATTCCCTACGGGGAACACATTCATACACATTTTAATGCACAATAACTGTACAACTGCTCAGTTCAACCTGAATAAATAAAACGTGGACAGTGTACACGTATGAAATTATGGTGCATTTTATACAGCAACTAAATAGAAACAGTGCACCAGAATATGCAGAAGTGTAAATGTTATTTCAAGAAAAATAAAAATAAACTACATCTACACAGCAGCTGTCCTTTACATCTATATCCTTTTACGTGTATATCCAATGTACACGGTATATTGTTGGAGGTGTACTTTACAATTATAAGAAATATCAGCACTGTATTATGATTAATATGTGCTTTATTAGAGAAATAAAAATGTTTTACAATAGCAGGCATACCAATCTTTGCTGTGTAGCAATATAATACTGAAGTTACAGTTTAAAATGTAAAAATACACTACTGAACTGGACTATAGTAGTCTATTTTGCTATTTTGCCACTATTACTGTAAAACCATCTAATATATGCAGAGAGAGAGAGACAGAGACAGAGACTTGTGGGATATGAAGACCACTGTACCCATGTCAGACTCTGCTGCAGCAGGGTTTATCAGCGTGGGTTTTGCTCTTCAAGTGGAGCATGTGCTTTAAGCCTCTGTGCTCAATGGTTGCCAAGAGCATGTAACCACTTCTGGAGCGAGAACAGGGCCTTTCTTCAATACTTCAGAGACACAACCACTGATGCAACAGGGAGCCCATAATATGACAAACCCACACGACCACTCAAACGACGGTAAACAAAATTTTGGTGACGGGTAATTTGATGGTGAATGCAATCTTCCAAGATAGGCTCATGGTTTATTATTTATTTATTTTATTTTTATTTTTTTCTTTCCCATCCAGACACCATATGCTAAGACACAAAACCAACAGATTCAATTTTGTTTCTGGTTTGTTTATATTCAGGGCAGGCTGTGAAAACAGGGGGGGGAATGCGTGGCCTAAAAACTAAAATTGCCCTTTCAAAAAGGCTGGATGGAAATGTGGAATTAACCAGCATAGCATTGGTTTGGGAGCGATGAGGACTGAGGCTAAGAAAGTGGACGAAACTGAGCGCTGACGTATACAGAGGAGTTTGCTGCATAAACCATGAAAGGGAGACAAAGCTAAACAAAAACTGTGGCTTGGAGCTGGCTGCATTATATAATGTTTTCTTAGTCAGTGTTCTGCTGTGCTTCAACCATCTGATGGAGAAGAGATGTATGATGACAAAGGTCATGGCTGGGTAAGAAGCATGGTTTGGACAGTTTGGTGTTTAAGTTTTTGACACTTCATCTTGTCTTCTTAAGCCAGTTATACATTATACATTTTTACGGCACCTATACACATACTGTTGCTTTATACAGTACTACAAAGGTTTTTATACCCAGTTTATGTGGTATTCATGTCCATTTTAAATTGTATCTCTATAGAAATTAATAAAATACCAAATATACACACATATATATATATATATATCTCAGAGATGTTCACAAGTCATTTTTCCCAAGTCCAAGTCAAGTCTCAAGTCTTTGTGCTCGAGTCCAAGTCAAGTC
>JBBIGA010000011.1:12112262-12124403 GCA_037576975.1 Alestes dentex
ACACACACACACACATATATATATATATATATATATATATATATATATATATATATCCATATGTCTATCAGTCTGTCTATCTATCTATTTTTCCACCCATCCAATCCAACCTTCCCTCCATTCATTCATCTATGCATCTAACTGAGCTTACTTCCAGACACACGTATTTTAAATGTCTTTCCTCTGTTTTCCATTCTAGGCCGAAAAGGAAAATGGTTTGGAACGATTGTTTGTATTTTGTACATTTCTCTACATTTGTAACTGGGTTTTTGATTTCTCAGTGACGGGTGAAAAGTAGACCAAGAACTTTTCTGTCAGTTATTCTGTCGGTTAGATATAGAGCTTCTAGATACTGGAAACACTGTGTTGTTTCTAGTCACTGTGGGAATCTGTTTCTTAAATGAACTTTGGGGTTAAAATGTCAAAGTGCCCTAAGCAGTTACAGCTAATGCTACATGCTGTATTCTGTATGTTCCGATGCTTCCCACAGCACCAGGCTCCATCAGCGCAGTGTATGACCAGACGCTAAACACTGGCACTGACCATAAACTCACTTCCTATGGAGATATAACCATGCCCTCTACCCTGACACACAGGAACTGATCGCGGGTCAGCCGCTTTAACTGGGCCAATTACCACGCTTACACAATCAAATGGACTGACTGAGGGCCCCTCTGCTACCCCCGCAGACCCGAGCGCTGTCGTTAAAGCCTGGTCATTACTCCACACCAAAACCATGCTGCTGGGGTTTAATAAATTCACCTCCTTCACCCCTCTAAATTTGCCTCCCCACCCCACCCCACCCTTCGCTCTCCACTCTCCTGCGTGCCTCTTTTTTGTCTAACGAGAACAGGGTGAAAAGTGCAAAAACATACCACAACAGAGCTGGAACGTATTTATTGTGAGAGCACAGGTCATTATTTTAGTGTAGCGAGCCCTGTGAAACTCTGCCAGGGGATAGTGCTGATGTGTGTGTGTGTGTAAGAGAGAGAAAGTGTGTGTGGGGGGTAGATTTACAGCCATAGTCGAACTGCCTCAGCCACTCATTAGCCCTCACCCCCATAACACACACAACTCAAACAGCCCAGTAGACACACACTCACTCACACACACACACACACACACATACGCACACTCGCACACATGCACACACACACACACGCACACACACACTCCTCCCCTGTGATAGTTTTAGCAGAACCCGTCTGTATGAGACTCGCAAGGGACGCCCACAGGTCAAAGGGCAAACAAATTTTCTGTCAGATTTACTGGTGCAGCAAGGTTGGTGGCAGTGCAGTTAAAACGTTCAGCACAAGTTCAACCTATGGAGCTGAATGAGGCCAAGCCGAAGAAAAGGAACTGACAATAGACTAATAATGACATTTATTAGAATGAACATAAAACGAGAGTATCATATAAATGTCTCGGAGAGCTTTTTCTGACACTTTATTGATAATGTTACCATTGTTCAAAATGTTTTCGTTTTATTTTTTCACACTTGAAAAATAGTCCCTTGAATATGCTTCAGTGCCTCAGTTGCACATGAATAAATTCAGTGGTCAAATGTGACTTTTTCAAACTATATGAAAAGAATTTGAAAAAAAAAACAAAAAACCACCGTCTGTTATCCCCCTTTGGGATTTCTAATTGTGTGTTAGTGCTAGGGTAGCACTGAACATTTTTTGGCTATTCTAGATTGAACACAGACCTTTGAAGCCTGGTAAAGACGTTACATATGTTTCATCTGAAGCTTGCAATAGGCCGTAATACGCATGTTACCTTGAATGTAGCAGTTTTACAGTTACTCCTTCACTAAAGAGCTCTGGCATCGGCCAGCCACCTCTTCCTTCAGTTTTCAACAACTGACTTAAACCTGGTTAGACTATGTATTAACATAGTCTGGTATGTAGGACTTCCCAAAGGTCTAGACTAATGTTTGAGCATGTTTCAGGTTCAATTTGGATTATTACACATAAAAGTGCTTCCACTTGTCGTAAGTCAAAATATAACTGGGTGATTCCACTATTGTCCAGACATTCAAGATATATAAAATAAAACATGTCATTAGAGACAGGTAGTATAATTGGGCTACTAGGGCTAAGACTTCTGTCTGTTCCAAAAAAGCATCAAAATTAGTGTCATAATTGACTTCCTTGTTGTTTTATGCACTAATACCAATAGGCTAGAAGTTGATAATCTTGGTATTCTGTAGGACAACAGCACCCCCGATAGGTCATGGGAAAAATAAGAATTGACTAACATAGGGCTGAATTATAATACCCCTAGCTTTAGATTCACGCAGCCCATCTGTGATTTCATGTCAAATGTGCTGTGAAATATTACATGCAGTGATTTGCCTATTTTTATTACCCATAAGGGCTTTTTTAAAACCCGTGGCATCCAGATCCACCTCCCTGCTGTCTGTAGTCAGTGTGAGTAATGCACACATGAATATGAGTGTATTAATTTCTTTTACACAAGTCAGACACAGCCAGGTTCTGAGTATGTCATTGGACTGCAATGTTTACTTCAGAAACATATTAATATGTTTCATAAGAAGCTGGTATTAATCTTAGTACGAAGACTGGTTCCCAAATGAAACACTGTACATCAACACAGCTACTTCCAGAATAACTAAACTGAAATGTAATATATTTGCACATTTACATCACAAACATTTAAATTTGGAAATATTGTTCTTTTCAGTGTACATCATTTAAACATATCAGCTGTGAGTTACATTGTGTTAACATTTCATGAAGAATTGATCAACAGATGTGGGACAAAATTACCCGGAATAAAATCTTGTTGTATTCACTTAAAACAAGTGGTTTATTTTGTTATTTGTTCCTTCTCGTGAATGTCATGGTTTTGGAAATACAAGGGTTTTTTTTTTGTTGTTGTTGCTTCGGCAGCGACGTTACGCAGAATATGATCTGTATGCATTCACTGTGGAATGCTGTATTATTTAATTAAATGAGTTATGATTGCCATTAAAGGACTGATGTATGGGTCTCCGGTGACCTGATTTTGACCACAGAGCATTGTAATGGTCTGCTGATAAAGACATGGCCTATTACTGACCTCAACACACACACACACACACACACACACACACACACACACACATACACACAAATCTGTTAATGGAGTGCTGATGAGGACATGCTTGTACTGTTAACCTATCACTGACCCTCACAAGAGCTGTCCCATGGGAATGGGAAAAAAAAAACCCACACACATGCACACACTCAGATACACACACATACAAACGCACACAAACCACTGTTAATGAAGTGCTGATGTAGTCAAGAATGAGTTGTAACCTCTTTTATACTCTCACTGATCTCCTCTTCAAAAAAAACACCCTCCACACTGGTTAAAACGCCTTGCATCTGTTTTCCATGCACAACCACACATCAGCACACTCACACACACACACACACACACACACACACACACACACACACACTCACACACACATCCACACACATACACACTAGAGTGTAGAACATTTATATAGGTGAGATATACCCCTGAGTCTTACACAGTTTATGTTTGAGAGGAAAGCGCAGTCATCAGCATTGTAAGTGGTCTTTCATCACCCCCACTACAAGGCATTCCTGTGTCGGTACCCACGCTACAGGTGGTCAGCTGTGGGCTAATTTGATCCTCAGGTCACTCAAATTTGTCCATATAATTTCATGGATTCAAAGTGACACATCCCTTTTTTAACCCAAAGCAGTAAATGGTACTTCACACAGAGCGTTCTGTCTCACCCTCCGAGGAGACTATGAAATTTAGGAGAGGCCCTGGCTGTATTCAGGTAGACAGATTTCTCTCCATGTTCTGCTCACGAGTGCATTTTTCATTGCGCTATTGCAAGTTTTGACAAGCTTTACAGACCATTGGCAAAAATTATATTCAACGTTAGGAAAAATCATCGCAAGCCGCTCGGTTTTGGTTAAAACCATACAAATGGGCCATTTCACATGCACTAGACGGTCATGGCAGACATGCATGTGCATGCATATACGTCGTAAATAAGTGTATATTTTAGGATATTTAGACCTTGTAATGAGATCAAGTCTACAAAGCACCAAAAGTATTTAGATCTTTAGCGGCCATTTTGATCATACTAATGTGTTTTGGTTTCATAAGCACGATGTTTCCCAGCAAGTGATATGTTGTTTTCATTGTAGTTTATGGTAGTACAGTGCAACTCATCTGACTTACCTCACAAAATATCTATAAAAATGGTACATAATAATGAAAAATGAAACAGCAGCACTAGAATTAGATACACTACACAACACAAGCCACAATAAAATATAAACAAACAAAATAAAGTTTTCAGTGCTACAAATATATGATGGGAGAATATATCAAGGATGGGACTTGAACAGTTGAGCAGAGACTATGGGAGAGAGTGAGATATAGAACGAGAGCAGTATTAAATCTCCCTTGTGTTTGAATTCTTAAATCCATCCTCTAGTGGAGCAGTTTGCCACAGAGCAATGTGTAATACTGGTTAAACTAAGTAATACTCATTAGACTAATTGATTCCCAGAAATGCCACAGCCATCTATAGCTAGGAGTCCAAGAAAGCACTGTGCCAGTCAATTCATGCATCTGTTACCTTAACGGAAGTGGCTGTTATGTGCATAAATAGGCGTGTAATAGGTATCAAAATAAAATATATACTGTGTGTAAATCGAGGGCTGAGAAAAGGTCTTACAAGCCAGGTCCATTAGGTGCCCCACATTTGACAAGCCTGCAGAAGAACCAGATCTATAGGACTCAGCCATGCTGCAGATATTATGAAGCTTTGGGCTGAAGCACTGTAAAATGTCATTCAAATTCTTTTCCAAATTGAGTTTTACCAGAACCATGGGCGTCGTCGCCATTCAATCAGAAGGGGGCGTGTCCCCCACACATTCCATAATTATTCGTTTGGACCCCCCCCATTTACCATAAATAATAAGTTCACCCAGCGCTGTTGAAATCCGGAAAACTGGAAATCAGAGCAGCCTGTCTGTGCACTGAGGATTCACTTCTCTTGCATGCGGTAAGTTGGAGGTAAACCCGAGCGGATTTCCAGTGGTGTGTATTCTTCTATCGATTAAGTGGAGTGGATTCTTTCGCGAAAGATTCAAGATTCAAAACTCAAGATTCAACAGGGGTTTCCAAATACCCCCACCCCCAAAAAGAACGAGACTTTGCACTCACGCAGCAACCCCGCCCCCATCCAAACCCCACCCATGCCCAAACCCCGCCCCCATGCATCCCCCTCACAAAATGCTTCTGACGCCCCTGACCAGAACAGTTTTATTTTTGCTTTGGCATGAAAAAAGCAGCTCTCACTCACGAGAACAAACTTAAAAGTGACCAGTCGCTGGCCTCCTCCATAGTCGATCTCACTGTTACCAAACTAAGGATTCACAACATCTGTCAGTGTGAGTCCATGTGTGACTGTGGATACATCATTTAAATCACTGCCATAAACAAACAGTTCAGCTCATTCTGTCTCCACAAGCCCCACGGATACACTCACCAAGCCATGGATATTTAGAAAAATCTGCCCAGGACATTCCAAGAGACAACCTGCTAAAACACTTATATTTCATCATATCATCCATTTTTGAATGCACTTAGAATTCTAAACAGATTGAGCAGAAAAAAAAATCCACTGCTTGTTTCCTATTCCCTTCAAAGTGCTTTGTGGTTTCAAATAGTAGATTGACTGGTTTCTTGCCTGTTGCTTATTTAGTCTCATAAATGAAGGTATATTGGGGTTCTTTGGCCCTTATAGGAATCTCTTGCACTTGCAAGACCCTCAGCACTGGCACTTGCATAACCCCTTAGCTCAATTAAATCTACATTTTGGACAAAAAAGGGCAGAAAGATTGAGAGAAAGAGGAGGGAGGCGAGTGGGGGTGGAATAATGAATATGTGGTGAGAATCCCTTGCCTTTTTTTTCTTCAGTCAAACCCCCATCAGCATTACACTGTCTGGCTCGGCCAAAGTAAAGACAGGGAACGCATTTCCATTGACGTCAGTATATGCTTCTTAGCCACAAACTCCAGTGGTATATGTGCAGATTTAATTGTGGAATTATCATACACCATCATTATGGGGCTGGGGGTGTGGACTGGGGATAAATATCAAATCTTATTGCTCCACTGAAAAGGACAACAAAGAAGACCCATATGGAAAAGGACAAAGCGCTAACATTCAAAACAACATACTAAATGTCATTGTCACTTAATGGTAAGATACAGTAGGGTATGGCACTGGGGTCCCCTAGAGTGCATGTGTCAGCCTGTTTATCATGTGGTCGCAAGACAAAGAGCTTTCAATTAATGGGATGTGTGAAGCTATGAGAGGGCAGCGGAGATTGTTTCAGAGTTGGTTTGTTAGGAATGAAATAAAGCTGTAAAACTACTTCCACAAAAAACAGGTTCCAATGAATTCAGGTCAAGGTCATGGAAGGTCAGCGTGCTTTGTTTGCAGTCCAGGCCTGCTTAAGAGAACGCTGCAGACTTCAGAGTAGATTAGAGCAAATACTCACGCAAGCCTTGGATTTTATCCCCAAAACCTCTGAACTGCAGGCCTATAATTCATTCAGTAATCGAAGGCCTCTTTCAGTTGAATGAAATATGAAGGTTCCTGAATGGTAATACATATGATAAATACATGGAACAATAAATATAATGAATTAAATAACTTGTAAGTTCTCAATTAAATGGTACTCCAGGGAGCCAAAATTGGTTCTTCTATGCCATTTCTTCAAAGAACCCACAGGTCCCTCAGTTTTATTTATTAACAATTGAACTATTATTATGATTTTTATTATATTTAATTATTTAACTATGAATTATTATTTTACATTTTATATCCATGGGACCTAGTCAGAGATGGAGTTAGAGTGAGGGATGGAATTCTAGGCCCACATGCAGGTCTTGCAGTTTTTGAGACCTGTCAGTGTTCATTTGAACTCATACCGATTCGATGGCCTTCACTTGACATTACAGACCGATAAATGGCAAGATCACAGGCTCAGCTACTTCTCTCGCTCCTTTTCTTCTCTCATGTCCATCCTCCCCTCGGACAGGTGGCAAATTAGCACAAATTGACCTGTCTCTCTCCACACAAATGTGGCTCCTGTTCTCTTCTGTTTGTGGGTGACTCTCACACCTGCACTGGCGCTCGGCATCAGTCATCATTGTTCCATATTTCACTCCAGCTGCTGAGCAAATCCAACCAGCCAAATCATCACCGGCTCCCGTGAATGAGATTACGCTGCCACTGGATGATTCCGATGGCAGTAGCGCTCTTTGATCCTCTTCGTCTCTCTGGTCGTGTCATGTCCACAGTCCACAGTTACTTTTAGGGAACGCTGAAAGAAAAGAAGGGCCTCTGAGGAGACATGGAGACACACACACACACACACACACACACACACACACACAAGCATAAGCATACAGTCAAACATATGCACACATCCTCATACACACATACTGAAAACAAATCATGGGTACAGCATGCAAATACCTTCCAAAAGGCTCAACTTCCAAAAGCCTCTACTGATATGTTCAATATACTTAAATAACTCACATTAGCTCTTACACACCGCTTCCCCTGCTTTAAAAGGAAGTAGTGTCGTAGCACCAGCGATGAACTGTCATGTGTTTTCTTGGCTGTTTATTTTTAACTACCGACATATGTCGGATGCTCATCTGTGACAAAGTTCAAAGATGCAGCCAAATATAATTAAATCATGAAAACAGACCAAGGTGCCTTAAGGGTCTCCATAAACTTTTGGCCATAAGTTTGAGGAGGGACAGTTCGGATCTTTCAAAGCAACAGAAACATGAGATGGACTAATTCTTTTGGGAGTGGTTGATATTTTAATAGACCAATCTAGAGATTTTTACATGTTATAGTAACTTCTATATGTCCTAACAAGTATCATCTAGCATCAAAAGATGTACTTTCTACATCGATGTCTTCTGGAATGGAGAGGAAAGCCTCTCTAAAAACAGCTCTCCAAAGAAAACCAGAAAAAAACAACAAACTATACGATTTACAAAGTACTGCAAAACACTTTTACATCAAGGATGTAAGTACTATTTTTTTTTTAATGTGTTATTCGTTTCCTAAATTTGGTAAATGTTCATGACTGCCAGAAGGAAATAAGTCAGATAAGTCACCCTAACAGCAAGAAAGAACAAGATACAGATCAGAAGTGACACAGTTTAACCTCCATTCTGTATGTGTACAGAAAGTCTATGATGTTTTAAGTCACTGGGTCATGATGTCAGCTTGATTACCAGTTCGCTCTGTTTATAGGGAACACAAGCACGGCTTTCTGGCTAATAACCTTAATGCTACTTAATACAGGGCAGCATGTGCTGAGTGCTTGTGTTCTCCATTTCCCGGGTTAGGGGGGAAGTGGGGGACAGAGTGAGACGTGGGCAGTAAACGAATGGAATGTTTTAATTGCGTGGCCCTGATTGGGGTGGTAATGAATCCAGAACAATATTATGATGGGCAGCAGGTCAAAGAGTTGATGACTAATCCCACACAGCTCGAACTTATTTACATTAATCCTCTTGTTTCAAGATTCGAGGGTGGAGCTGACAGGACCAACGTAGCACAACATATATACGGCAATGCAATAAAGTTTGACATAGTGACATACACTTGTTAGCTTCTTAATTACATGCTTCTCTATGAATATCAGCATTTTTCTGTTCTCAGTCAAGCACACACCCTCTCAGAGTTTGGGGGACACCTTGATTCCTTTTGTCTTGGAAATGAACATACAACGGCTATTAGCTTCTATTTTGGACAAATATGTTCATCAAGCTGTGCCCCTCACTAAATAGTGTGCCCATACATTATTTTACATTTTCTTTTCTTTTCTACACTTTTGTTAAATGTCTTTGGTAGAAATGCTGAAAATCTTTTGGCTCAAAAGTTGTTTAAACAGCTGGAAGGTTGAAGTGTTGATGAGTGTCACCATCACAGCAGCAAGAGCATAAAATGAATAAGTACATGGGGTATAATGTAGTACGGACACAAATATTGCCTCATATATTCATTTATTCATCTGTGCATTATACTGTGGTATTTTTTTTTTTTTACCTTAAAACCTGCCCTCCAACCTTTTGACAGCCCTCATGCATAAAGTTCAAGCACACGATTTGCCACTTCATTCAACTTCATTTCTACCTATTCCTGTTACCTTGTACTGTAACAGCTAAATGTCTTGTGAGAGCTGTTTGAAAGGGGCTCCGCAGGGCCCCTTGGTGACAGATTGCAGGGACTAAGAGGAATCGGATACAGCGATACGGTTGACTTGAGGAGGATGACAGGCCTGAGGGTCTGGTTGTTCTCAGCAAGCACCCCATGAAGCTCCAAAGCAAGTCTGACCAGAGAGCAGCCCCTCTGTGAGGGAGCAGGTAAAAAGGAAGGAGCACGGCTGGTCAGAGAACAGCGCTTCTGAGTGGGCCTGGGCCAGTAGGTCTTGATCAAAACAAGTGCTTCGGCAATTTCAGTGGGAGGAGATGAAAAAGTCAACAAAGGAAGTTGACCGAAACCTCCTCCAGATTCACCGCTAGAGATCCTTAGTCACTTGAGAAAGTCTGGTTGTCAGGATGCTCCCTGCGTTATGCCTCTCGAAAATATCAGGAAATAATTTCTTGAAAAAATATTGTGAAATGCAGTGGGATCCGCAGGAGCCCAAATATTTCAGCCCAGTCTCCTCTTGCACCTCTGCTGTAATAACAGAGGTCACATGATGACTTTTCAAGGGATTTTTTTTTTTTTACTTAAACAACAATGGGTTTCTCAGCCAGACCTTAAAGTCTGCCATATGCCAACCAAGCTCTGGACACAGCTATAAATTATACTTTCCCAGAGGAAAGGAAAATGTGTTTACATCGACCATTTTACCTGGAACCAAAACAAAACATCACCCGCTCAACATAACCCTAAACTGAAAAGACAAAGTGCTGTCGATTAATCCAGACACAGACGAACAGCATTATCAATAACTGATTCATCCAATGCTCAGCATCAGTTGGCTCAAACATTTGAGACGGCAAATATAAATATTTGCACATTAATTTAGGCGCAAACTGCTAAGAAAATAACAAGAATGAAGAAACCTCATCTGCCCTGCACCTCAAGTTTAAGATTATTATTTACTTAAGGAATCATTTTGGTCAACGCAGTTCCCATGGTATGCTTAGGTGGTTTTGCATTACAACTCAGTCTGGCTTGCAAAGAATTTCTTCGGACACAAAAAGCACAGTTATTTCATTTAATTATATAAATGTATATTGTGGAGCTGGTATTATGTCAAAATAATGGGACATTAAATATCCCATAGTGTTTATTTTCCAAACAAAAACGATATAAATGTGTGTTGCTTCGCCTTTTCACGACTTTTTATTATTTACTGCTACTGCTTTATGGCTGGAGTGTGAGAAGTTGTGCAAGTCTAGGCACCTTGCACGGCTTGTCCCCACTTTAGGTAGATTTAGGCCTGCTGGCGGGATAACACTGTATTGGTGGATGAGGTGCCATTCTGTTGCCAGTTTAAAGTCCACTAATGCTACAATTTATGGACTATAAGCTACATAAGTGCCATCATAAACTGGCAGGCGCTAGCGGTGTGGCACACCCATTCAGTCCTGCCCATGCATCATCCCCGCTGACAGAGATGTATACAGCTGCTGGGTAGTGGAACAATAATAATGCTGTAGCAGATCTTCTACAGAAGAGGACTTGAAAGGATATAGACAGATGGCAAGAGACAAGGCAGACATTAGGGAAAGTACCACAGCCTAAATATGAACCAGCCCTGTGACTTTGAGGGAGGAAGGTTTCCTTGCTGGAGCCTCTTCCTCTCTGTCTCTTCTCCTTCTGCTCCTGCCGGGATCTGGAAAGTTAAGGTTTAATGCTTCATTGACTGCACATGTGCCGTCCATGGAGAACTCTGCACTCTTCTTTCTCCCATCGCCAGCTCATCTCCATTCTTACATCGGTTTGGTCTGCTCTCAAAGCTGAGCCGCTGATTGAACAAGCCTTCAAATGACTTTTCAGCTGGTAGGAGATGTTATTCTGGTAATGATGAAAAGGCAAATTCAATACATCAAAATCCTCTTTTCTTCCTCCACCTTCCGTTGAAAAAAAAAAAAAGAAAAAAAAAAAAGAAAAAAGAAATGAGACTTGCACAAGTGATTCTGGTAAATGAGGCCACAGGCCTAATTAGGTTCTTAAGCCAGTTTGGGGTCATCTTGAAGTAATTTGTGGACAGATGAAAAAGAGAAATTCAACTCCAAACTATATACAGGACAGAGGAGAACAACACTAATCCTCATCTTGAGGGAGGAACGAGCCAGAGGTCACACACTGAGTTTTATTACAGGGAGAAATAAGACAATGCGAAATAGTGAACAGAAACAACAAGCGAGTTGCATAATGTTGTTGATTAGCAGTCGGCTCTTTTTCAAAGAGGAGGAAATCTGGGAAGTCAGGAAAAATGCCCTGTGCATATAAGGCTCTGTTTAGAAGTAGAACTTTGACATTTTCCCTTCATCATGTTGCCTGAATATAGCCTGGTTCACGATATCATTGGGGTAAAGGTTCAGGCTCTGTGAAGGCTGCTTCTAGGGACGCTGCCATAGTACTATTGCTTGGAATATTTGGTAAAAAATCAAATGCACATTTTTCCTCTTGCCAAAACGTATTTGATGTCCAAAGTTTGATGTTTTGGACAAGAATATGGGCAAAGTTCATGCTTTGCTATGGCTGCCGTTGCCATTTTAAGCTACAAAGTGCACCTTTGTCATACTGTATGTCATACGGCATCAGAAACCACATAAGCATGTTTAATCAAGATCATTGAAGAAACCACAAGGCAAGTTCAGGAACATGTGACATGATAGCAAGAAAGCTTAATAATGATATACACACACACACACACACACACACACACACACACACATATATATATATATATATATATATATATATATATAAATCCTTTTATTTATGTTACCTTTATGCAAACAAAGAGATGAAAGAGCTTTATCTTAGCAGTAAGTTCACAGACACTGAGCAAAAGTT
>JBBIGA010000011.1:12144304-12166466 GCA_037576975.1 Alestes dentex
GTGTGTGAGTGTGTGTGTGTGTATGTGTGGGTGCATGTGCGTTTGTGTGGGTGTGTGTGTGGGTGTGTGTGTGTGTGTGTGTGTGTGTGTATGTGTGTGTGTGTGTGTATTCATGCTTGCTTGTGAAAGGGGTGGCAGGAGCATCATGCCTCGTGTCCCAATAAACCTTTTTGACAGTGACAGAAACAACAAAGTGAAATTACACTGTGTGTGTCCTTTAGATAATACATGGAGTTGAGATACCTCACTTTCTACTGTCAGCACAATGATGATGTATTGATGTGGATGAATACATTACTGAACCGATTTATGAGACAGATACACCTTTGGTTATTTACTGTAAATGTGGGTCCGTAATAAATGTTGGCTCCTCATGTTCACTCTCAGAAAACAAGGAGCAAAACTTTACTTATTACAGTACTTCAGAATACTTGGAACTCATGTCACCCCCCACCTCTCCTTCCATCCATCAAACAAAGCCTCTACTGTGGTTTTTGGATGCTCCACTCATGATTTAGTTGTGGTACTGGGCCTTGGTAGGAGACACTCAGTGTCACAGAATCAAAAGGACACATTCTGGAGCAAGTAAAGCAATTAAAAAACTTTTTACAAAGATGATTTTCTTTTCTCATTGCTGACTTATTTGTTAATGTAAGTTGGGTATTTTGAGCACAGATATTCAAACCTACAGCAGTTTCATCCTCTCTCCTTTAAACTTCTTGAGCATATTACTACACCGAGTGTTTCTGTGTTGATATGAGGCAGATTTAAATGTGACTCTTCTTAATACAGCATGCAGTAAAGAACCTGATCATTTGCACAAAAAGCCAATTTCTATTGGTTATAATAAGACTGTAAATACTGAATGTGGTGAATTATATCATGCACTTGTTTTGACCTCAAATATACATGCAAGCCAGGGCCATGGACACAGTTAGGAAAACAGTACTACATTACTCAGACATCCTTAGAGTCGCATCACTCACTGCAGCTCCTATCAATCACCTGCTTTTGGCAAGAACACCCTACTCAGGACGGACACACACACACACACACATACACACGGAGGCAAGCACACACAAACAAACTGTCAGCACAGGTACAATCAGTTATTGAGCTCCCGCCAACAAACCCCTCTCCTCTTCCCGCACACATTCACTTTCTCTTTCACACGAACGCACATGCACACGTAGAGTAATGTCTCAGCATTAATTTCTCTCCTGAGACGTGACCTTTCTAAGTGGAATAGAAAACAAAGGCAGTGCTTATGTGCACTCTCTTGTCCAAGTTTCACATGTGATTTATTGTGATAACAGCAAAAACGGCCGACTTGGCAGACTCCCTTTCACATTTTTACAAAGATGATTTTTTCCTCTGCTGTTTGTTTTGGTCGTAAGCTAATAGCGGGGGCCTCTGACCAGGGTGCTTCGCATTTCCAGCTACTGAGAACATTCGTACGTCTTCTAGTATTTTGTTTTTTCGACCGGCGCTGCTTTCTCTCGTGAATTTTTTAAAAGCCATTGAAAGAATTTGCAGTAATCACGTTCATAAACCTTTGTCTGGTTTCTCAAGGTTGCATGCCCTGTTTTTAACCTTTTATAAAAGATGAGAATCTTAAAGATCAAACAAAACCACATTTTCTGTCGACGTGCTTGTTCGATTTGAAGTCGGCACACCAATTGTTCTGTGACCTTCACCGTTTATTCACTGTGATATTTATATAAAAGAAAACTGCAGCACGTTCTGAAATGTGAGAGCCGTAAGTGCTGACACTGTTTTACTACGAAGTCGGAATTCAGGCGAGCTTGAGGCATAATTTTCAAATATTTCAGACTTGCTATTATTTCAGAAATTCCTACAGAGGTAAAGGGCAGAGAGACAGAACATCTGGGAGGTCCTGAACATCACTTTTCTTTTTATTGGGGCAGGAAATAAGAAGGAGAGGGAAAATGGAGACAGAGGTGATCAGGAGAAGGAAAGGTGTTAAACTGAAAAGAAAAGGATGTATTTGATGTATCTAATGTAGCTTCAGTAATTCATCGGTGCCTGATTTTGTGTGGAAGGTGGTGGGACTAGGACTTTTCCGCTCGCTGCAGAGAACTGTGCTATAATTTTAACTCATTTACTTTTTTGTTTTGTATTTTATTTTGATCTGATACACTTGATAAAAAGAGTATCCATCTACCTTGCTTGTTACATTAATGTTACCTAAGCCACATCTGGCAAGACCACAACTAGACTTCACTTTCACTTCACTCTAGTCTCCACTTTGTTGCTGATTGCTTAAGGTACTGAAATCAATTCCATAAACTAGCAACACCGATGTTTGCTAAGATAAAGAATCTATGCAAAATTGAACACACCTTTATACCATTCTCGTTTTTAGTCTTCTGAATTTTTCCTTCTGTTATAAAAATCGTTAGATTTTTATTCATGCAGCATGTGGAATCAGATCTGAAAACAAACAGCTGTCTTCCCAAAGTAGTAATTTCTATTTATTTTTGATCAAATTAAATGAAAAAGCATAAGACAAAAGCAATTTCTCCTACTGGACATCAGTGTTTTGTTGAAAAAAACATGTTTTTCCTCCACTTTCCAAGCGATCATCATTCAGCTAAAATATCACAAGCCCTCCCTGTAGCTAATAAAGCCATGAACATATTCACATTATAAAATAAAATAAAGCCACAGTACAGAGTAAGAAATATGTAGTGATGTTATAAGTTATGTTATAATGTTATACCGCAATGGTTGGAGAAGTTAGGAATCACAGCTGTGTTCTTCTAACAATAGCATTCTAACCAATAAATTATGTTTAACTATATTTATGATCTATGTTTGTCATCATTAATGTAGTGAACATGGTTACTGCTAAGACAAATGGATCAAACCATTCCCATGGCTGCCTCAGGTTTTTGCAAAATATTGTATACAACCTAAACATAATTACTACAAAAAGTGTATATGTTCTTATTCACTGAAGAAAGTTCCTCTGCCACGCAGGTTTGCTGATTTTATCTCTTTCCTAATTGCTTTCTCTTTAAAGGTCATTGAAGAAGAGGAAGTCATTTTAGCCACCAGGTATGAGCAGACTACAGTTATTACAATATTAAGATCCTCAAGATATGGCGGGAGTAGTCAGTAACTCTTAAAGATGCAGCTGTTTTGCTTCCAAATTCATTAAAAGACGACCAGGGTTCTGTTCTCCTAATTATTCATACCACTTTTCTCAATGTTATGGTTTTCCATGAGCCCAGATTCATGCTCTGACCACAGCCAGCCCCTGGGGATACGCCTTGATTGTCCAGTAAAGCTTGAGGTGGAGCCTCAGACAAGGTGGTGGAAACCACGGTATAACTTCAGCTATTTTATTTCAAGACCCAGGGTTAATGCTGTGTAGTCCTCAGTCAGCTTTAATAAAAACAGACAAGTAAGCCCAAAAAAGGCCATAAAGTTTTAAAAGCTTGACCCATTAAAACACTAACTTTGTTTAAATGGAATTAATATAATTGGATCACAAGTAATTTAGCATAAATTAAATTACAAATACATTTAAACAAAACTGAAGAAGTAAAAACACTGACTAACACTCAACTGACACATAATGTTTTGACTCGATTTCTCGAGTCTGAGGGCCTGAGGGTGAAGAGGCTAACAAACGAATGAGGTCAGTGGAGAATGAGGCAGGGAATTTGTTTAACATAGGCTCACTATCTGAAATAGAATAACAGCATTTACTCTATAAGGCACCGAAAGGCAGAAAGTATCTGTCTCTAATGGTACTTAGACAATTACGTGGACAACCGTGTTGAATTAAGACATATACATTTTTATCAGATGAACATACTTGTATATACAGTGGATAAATATACATACACACAAACCTACATATTTATATTTATATAATATTCGCATAGTGTACGTTTTATATTGTACTGATGTGTTTCATAGCTTTGATTCGATTAGTTATGCTGCTAATTTTCCACCTGTGGGATTAATAAAGGGTTATCTCATCCTTTCTTATCTTATCTTATCTTATCTTAATGCCCTTAATATTCCCTTTCCATGCTAGTCACAGATCATGAGTGTGTTCATATTACACAACAGTGACCAAAGTCAGTGTTCAGCACGACCAAGAAATATTTCTCATTTCTTCCAACGTAATGAACACAGTAATCTTTATGGGTCTAGCTTATAATGCGAATATTACGACTGGGCTGTAAAATCCACCCCCACCGTGATGATAGCACTAATAGTACTGTAAGAAAATTTAACTGGGTCCTTGGCATTGCTCTGAGCTCCTGCAGATGGTGGATGAATTAAGAAGTCTCTAGTTGTGAATCATTAAAGAAATGCAGCAGTACCACCCAGTGAGAAGGCAAGCGTTGGGGCAATGAACACAGTGGTGAACCCTGACCCTGGCACCAACTCCACCGCTTCCCTGGGTCGACTCCTGGACCTCTGCCAGTCTCTGGAGGAGAACCTTCTCCACCATTAAAGCCCTCTGTTTTCATCCGTCTGCAGGGAAATGCTTAGTGACCTTTTGGGGATGACTTATGGAAAAGTAGAGGGGCTGAATGGTCATTAGGCCCCACTTTTGCAACCGGGTGGTGCCAACATCACAGCCTCACAAAGGTCGCGTCAAGCGAAGAAAATCAGGCAAGGCAGCGAAATGATTTTACTGGTGTTACTGGGAGGCATTTTTCCACCCCTACGGGGAACCGACCTTAATTCGCTGCCTCTCTTGCTGAATTTCATTTGTTTATACAATGTTCTGTCTATCATTTACTCATTGTCCCCCCCACCCCCACCCCCCTCTTTTCCAGCCCTCATGTTTTAAATTGCAGTACAAGAGGGGGGTTTTGTCTTGAAGGGTTCTTGCGGATTTCTCCATTTCAGAAAGCCCATGGCGTCATCGTAACCACACAGATACTTGAAAAGTGAACGGGAATGCTAGTGCGCTGTTGGATTATGTGGGGTCAGTGGAGTTGGAGGATGATGGACTGGGTTTTCGATTGGAAAGGACAGAACAGCGCTGAGCGGTGGTTTGCGTATGCGACATCAGACCTGGGAGAGCAGCTAGCATTCTGAGTAAGCCAGGATTTCTACAGCTGAGTAGACTTCTAATGAACAAAAGGATTTCTGGTGCGCGCGCTCAGTTCGTCCATGGAATTTTTTGCAAGTGGATTCCGGTCAGTTTCCCATGCGCTTTCATTCTGAAGTGTGGGAACGCAATGGAGTGATCCAAAAACAAGACTAACTGTATAACGATCATTTGATCTTAAAAATTTCTCACTTGAACTCAGTGAAACAAGCAGAGAAACTCAGAGAAAATCCAAAGTGCAGTACACCAAACTTTCAATCAATACCCTACTTGTGTTCATAAGTTTTTTTTTTTGTGGTTTGAATTTAATTATTGTGTTGACTGTCTTGTTTTGTGAAAAGAAAAAAAAACTATTCCGAATTGTATTATTTATTTATTAAATAAAAAAACAGTCGGATGAAGCTGTATAATTCATTTAGCAATTGTGAAATTGTATTTAAACAGAAACTTTAACAGCAGTAATAATTCTTGACTTCAGGGTTAAGACACTGATACATTTATAGCTTGTCTGTTTGAGTAAACACACATGGAGATGCCACATGTCTGAATCATTTACTGTAATCTAGGTACTTTTCATGTGTGAAACTTTCCTGCCCAGTCCAGTCAGTGCTGAGTCATACGGCCGCTTCAGAAATGAAACCCTCTTCATAAACCAACTCACTAATTAGCTGTTGCTAATTGAGTTCCCGTGGTTAGTTTTTGACTCATCCACTAATTCAACATGGCCGTGTGGTACTAAGGGTAGAGCTTTCCTCATATGTTTCTGGTCATGCCAGCCATTTGTGTCCCGTGATTGGCAACGGATTGCTCACGTTTTATATGGGGTTCCTGATGAGCATGTAATGCATGCACATGGCAAGCATTAATGAAATAACTTCTGGTACCAAAAAAAAATTTGATTGGTATGGTACAGTTGGCACTGGACATTTTGTTATTAAGCTACTTTTATTGAGGCAATTGACAAGGGCAATTTCAGACTTCTTCATGAAGGCCTGTGTGCATATGGTTCCGCATACAGTAACCTGGTAGTTTCATGCAATAATTATAACTTAGAAACATTCGCTATAAAAACGTAAGTAATGTTTGACAGTTTTGCCTGGACTGAGGTGCAATAAAAACACACTGGAACACAATGGGCCTCTGGTGCAGTTTAAGAGTGTTGTACAGACATTCCATCTGTTCCAGCCATTCATGATCCAGAGGGGGTCTCAGGCTAAAAGCAGCAGCAAAATTCATACAGCTTTCAACAGATGTTCAGACTCTCTGCAAAAAAAAATAAATAAATAAAACCTTTAAATAAACCATAACCCTCTAAATACATTAAAACAGAAAAGGGCAGAGATGCTTTATTTGCAAAAATATGCAGGAAGCTTGAAAAGATCCAATGTGCTAGCTCTGTTTTATAAATAATCCAAGAAACACTGGACGAGCAGGTGTCTACAGACTTTTGGACATATTGGAAAAGATGCTGGTAAAAATTTAGTTTGCTGAAATGTACTTTGCAAGAAGGTGTGTTGGTCAAAAGAAATGTATATACATATAATAATTACTATATTTTATTATATTATTGCCTCGTGCCCATTGACCCCGGGTCTTTGTTTACTGGTGATGTAGAAATGAATAAATTCAAGTGGAGCGATGGGCGAACAGGATTGTGCAAGATGCAAAGAAAGGATAATAATGGTGGTTAAAGGACCATAAAGTACAAGGGTGGCGTCCTGTTCGTCTTGTGTCATGACCTCATTTTGCAAATGCACAAACAAGAGTAATTACATTACAGATTTAATAAAGTTTGAGTTGATCAGGCCTGCAAGAAGACAGTGAAAAATGAAGGGACTCCAAATGGAAATCCAAGAAGTAGAGAGTACTGTAAAGTGTAGATGGCTTTAAAGCTGCTCTGAAAGTTGCTTTTTAAGCTCGGTATAAATCATTTATTAGAGCAAAAAGGGGGGGAAAAAAGGTCTCCTGGATATGATTTAATAACCTCTGACACTTTAGGTGTTAGTCTTTTTCATTATGGAACCACTGGCTCAGGGCAAGCTCCTTTGTTCAGCATTCAAAGGAATTCTTAGCAGGTCAAACGTTAAATGGTGCGAAGGAGCGACAGCTTTTTCTTTCATTATGGAATCAATACGTTAAATTGAATCATTTCTCTTTCCCTGTACTCTGTCTGTACCATGAGTATTGTCCTTTGAAAAGTCTGAAGATTTTAGCTTTACAAGCTCGCAAGCCATCAGTGAATGCGTACTCGTGAGCCCAATCATTCTGAACATGGAAACATACCAAAGAGTTGCACTTTTTTAAGAGGGGAAAAGAAGGATCAGGCTCCTCAGTGAATGCATGCAACACGCAAAGAAGCTAAATTAATTTCATGAAATAATCATTGCCATTAAAGCCTGAAATATTATTTTTGACATTTTTTCAGCATATCCCTTTCCTGTCGGTTTTACTGGGGTGAGTTAAAGGATATGGAAATTTGAGCGGAAACCGAACCTCATTAGAAGAAAGTGGAAAAATGTGAAACAACAAGGTCTATTGAAGTTTGGAACAGGATATTATGTCATAATGTGATGTGTGCTGCACCAGTTTGATCCACTCCACTTCTTTCTGATGTAGTGCTTCAAAATAAATAGTGTATGCCATATTTGGGGCAGTAGACAATCAGAAAGAGACAAGAAAATGACTGTGGTCCGACACGAGAGAAGATAAGTGGTAATAAACCGGCTCACCAAAGTCAGCTAGTGTCTGTCTAGACTGGATTCTGGGGGATTATAACATTTCTTTGGAAAGTTGAGAAGACATTACCCAGCTCACTGCTTGATGAAAACATTTGACTTTATTGCTCCAAGCCTGGCATCCATGCTTCAGCACATTAGCGAACAGGAATAACTGAAATATCTTCTTTACGACTGAGAAAATGGAGCACAGAGTGCCATGTGGTGTTCTCCTGAAATAAAATATGGGGGTTGGTTTTCTGACTTTGGTACAGGAACATTCTTGGGAACAGGCAGTGCTGACCATGAAGACACAAGATTAACTAAACTGTCTTCGGGCCAGGTGTAACAACCCAAAGCTTCATCATAGGGAGAACATTCCTGGAATTTACAGGCACGTCTTCCTCATCATCATGAAGGCTTTACTCTACTGGGACAGTAAACATCACAAAATAAAGAGTTCGGGTTGAGATTCATTTCAATCCGATTGATATCTCACCAGGACCCAGGCTCGGAAAGTTCCATTAGAATCGGCACCATCTCCCTTTGCTGCTCTGCTGACTGCGAACCACCAATTTGTTTTACAATGTTTGTGAAGCTTTGGCCTGCTGCTCGGATATTTTCCTGATTAAAATTAAAATCTTCGTCCATGAAATGGAAAGCTTAGCCGCTTTAATTGGCTGTGTAAATGAGAACAGTACCCAGTGCTTAGGCTAGGTGGATTTCGGCATCCCGCTTCACTGGGACTTCTGGGTAAAAAAAAAAAAGAGTTGCGGGCACATCTGAGGAGGCCGGCAGAATGAAGTGGTAAAAACCAAATGCCACTGGAGATGACAATGTAGCTGCCCACAACAAAAAGATGCATTGTTCAAACTGGATTCTTGAGCCGAGGGAAATAATGACTTAAAGGAGGCGATGCCACAGTTAAGACCCCACAATGCAACATCAAAGAAGCGGGCATTTTCCACTTCCTGCGAGCTGACCTCTAATGTTCCCTCTTGATGTAAGAAGAGGAAAGAGATGGTGTCTGAGTGAAGTTCCGTTCCCAGGCGTCCCAACATGACGACTTGATGTTGAAGTTTAGCCAGAAACAACTGGGCAGCCGCAAGCCACACACTTGTCTTTCATGACAGAAGGTCGCATAAGGTCACTTCTAATAAAACATAGACCCTTTGCTTGCTTGCTTGCACCATGGCCTGAATATGTCATTCTAAACAGTCTTTTTCCACTTCACTGACATTTCCATTTTCTATATTTTCATTCAAATGTTTGGACTCACTTGCCATATTGATAATTGTTATTTAATTTGACAATAACTCATAGAGTATGGATTGAAATGCTATAAACAAGACAAAGGTATTTTAATACATTTTATACCAAACCATTTATACCAAATAAATCCTCTATCAATGTATAGCTATTTCATTTTCATCTCCTTTTTCAGGTGGTGAATACTGACTATTAGAGCTAAGCCTTCAGTTTGGACCATAATTACCAAAACATGGACAAAAGTGTGAAAAAACACTGACAGTGCTAATTTATGCTATTGTCCTTATTGGATTTGAGTAGTACAGTAGGGCTAAACTTGCAATAGACATGTTATCATGCATTTTACCTGTCACTTCCTGTATTATGTGGTTAATCTGACATGTTGAGACATCAATCCAGCTCTAGAGGTCTTAACCAAAAGGAGAGCTTGCTTAACCTTACCTTGCTACCACAGCGTGATTCTAATCCATAAAATTGAACGAAAAAAATCATACACATGTAAACAGGCTGAATTCTCAGGAGGTTATGTGTTCTGGCCAGCTTGTTTAACAATTGCAGTAATCAGATTTGAGTGACAACATGTGACAATTCTGTGACAGCTGCATTTGACCAGTCAATAATCTGCACTAACTTCACTCATACTCGCTACAGTAATACTCGGTACAGTAATACTCGGTACAGTAACCCCCCACTTTCACGCGGATTAGCAGTCAGCAGCCCATCGCAGATTTTCGACCTCCCGCCTCTGAGTACAGCTGACCGTGACGGCCGGGCCTCGTGTGCCACGCGCCGGTTACCAAGGCAATCAGACACCTGAACAGAATGAAGCTCCGCTGCTCAGCGCCGCCCCAAACATAAACAACCAGCACGAGGACGAGGGGATGTGGCCCAAACATAAACAACCAGCATGAGGACGAGGGGATGTGGCCCAAACATAAACAACCAGCATGAGGACGAGGGGACGTGGCCCAAACATAAACAACCAGCATGAGGACGAGGGGACGTGGCGCACGAGACCCGGACACCACAGTCACCTGTACTCAGAGACAGGAGGTTTGAAAGTAGCCAATCCGAGAACGTTATTTATTTCTCCTTGCTGCTGATTGGCTGCTGCCCTGTGACGCTGCAGAATTTCTCCCATGGAGCGTCTCAGGTGTTCTGTGTTTTTCATTTTGTTTTTCTTAAAACCCAGTATTTTTATTACTGTCAATTAAATTTATTTATTACTGTATTTACCCTGCTTATACCAAAGAAAACTACACCGCATACCAAGGAAAATGCCCTTGTATTAGTTACAGTACAGTCTATACAGGGGTAACATTGATAGTTTTCATTGATAACATTCTAGCACTGCGGGACTTCAGGGTAAACTGTACAGTACGAATACGGGTTTACCTTTACATTTTCTTTAAGGCTGATGAGTTTAAAATGAAATTCAAGTGTTTTGGGAGCATATTTGGGGGCATATTTAGGGTTTACATTATAAAAATAGGCATTTTTAAGCATTTTTTTAACCACATCACAACAACACGGTTTTCACTGTACGCGGCTGATCTTGGAACATAACCCCCACGAAAAGCGGGGGGGTTACTGTACTCCCTGGCAGGTGAACTGTATAGTACTGCACTGTCCAGTGGGAAAACGCCGATAGAATCATTCATACATGCTTCTGCACCAAGATTGCTTTCATATTCTTGAAAACAGAGATTTGAATCTTTAGAACAGTAGTGCACGTCATGTCTTCCCATATCCTTTACTCACTCGTTTTGCTCGTGTTGTCTCCCAGGCTCTGTGGTAGGTCAAAAAGCCACGCTGGGCCATAGAAGGAGCAGCTTACTGTTAGGGTGGCAAAGGCTGTGATTTGGCTTCGGAGAGACCACAAGCCAAGGGGTTCTCAAAGGTATGCTGAAAGTTTTGTGTGAAGAATTTTATGTGTGTATGTGTGTGGATGCCATCCCGCTGCTTGCAGAATGCATAAAACAGGCAAACAATTACATTGATAGCACCATAAAACCACCTCCTCCTTGGGTAGCATTCTCAGGAGTGCATAATAGGGCTTAGAGGGCACCACAAGGCCACCTGGCCAGCTGGGGGCTAAATGGCACTGAACCTTCTTCAAACTCTGCTTTTGTACTGGGATATGGTTTCATGGTTTCATTTCTTAACACCTAAAGACATTTATTTTATGGTCAATCTGAATTTCTCTATGTCTCAGGAAAATTGCGGCAGTGGTGTACAGGTACGCTCATTGAAACATATTAGATCATAATCAGCAAGCAGACCCGACCGAGCGAAGGTATTGTCAAAACAAGGGTGAGAAAACAAAGGTGACTCAGCACATCAAAAATCCCTTGATTGCATGGCCCATAAAATTATATAGCTTTTTCCATTTCACAGTGCAAAATTCCTCCTTGTTTATTCTTTCGATAATTATGTGTAAAATGAGTTAATACATATGTATATGCAGGTGAAATTTGCTTTAAGAGGCCACTTATTGGAGCTATTAAGCAGTTAGCTGCAATAAAGCTAAAAACACAGCAAAAGCTAAAGTAGAGATGGCTAATTAGATAGTCCCTACGTCCCAAATCACCCACTTATCAAAGCTCTCATGACGTCTCTATTGTTTGAAAGCTTTTAATCTGTTAATTCAATTTGCGTGATAATGGTTCATTGGTCCAGAGCGGCTGGGGGTAACTTTCTAAGGGGTTGGCAAGGTCAAGCTAGCAGTCAGTGCAGATGTTGTTTAATAGGTGAAGCTTTTTGATGTTGACTTGTCTGGATTTTTCCATGATCTCATTCTAGAGACAATAAAACCAAATTAGATTTCACACTGTTGATTCCAATGATCTTTTCCTAGGTGAACAAGCATACCTCACCTTAGTAATCACATACTGTAAGATGAGCAATGGAACACATATAAGATGACACACGAACAAAGCATTTGTGATATAAAATCTTGAAAGCGCAAAAGAACATTTGCAAAGAGTTCGTTTTTCATATTTTATTCCTTCACATTCTGTATATTCTTCAAACATTTCAAAACATGTTTGGGTCTGCCTAATGTAATTGCCCTATTTCTTCATCATAGGTTTTATAAGAAAATAATATTTTTGCGTTTATTTTTTATTTTTCTATGCATTTATATTACAGTTATTTAGATTCACCCTGGGATTCTTGATATATTTTGTTCCTTTGACATTCCACTGATTAATCAAAACTGCTGGTGACTACGTATGTATCATGTTTTGTTTTTGTTTGTTGTTGCATATAGGAGTGTCATTTTGTTTACTACAGCATTTTGTTCTAAATTGATTAGGTTTTCACTGGCATGTTCTATCCTCATAAAAAACTCAACATTTCATCCTTTTCCATTCATTTTGCATTTTGTCCCATACAAATTGCTGCTCAGAATTAGTTTTAGACATCAGGCATCATAGCAACATTCATCTATCAACTTATAAGATCAAATTTGCCTACAAATATGTATTTATTAATTCGGTTATAGATATTCAGAGATGCTGTTGCCTTACAGTAGCAAGGTCCTGGGTTTGAATGTGTGGAGATTGCTTGTTCTATCCGTGTCTGCCTGGGCTCCTGCTAGGAGCTCCAGTTTCCTACCACAGTTCAAAGACATAAAGAACAGGTGAACCGGGGAGGCTAAATTGCCCTTAGGTGTGAATGTGTTTGTCTGTATGTGGCCTAGTGGTTAGTGAGTTGCCCCTGCAATTAGAAGGTTGTGGGTTTGAATCCCAACTCCTAGGGGCATCACTGAGGTTCCCTTGAGCAAGATACCGTCCACACACACTGCTCCCCAGGTCCCCCTCATTGGTGGCAGCCAACTGCTTCATTTGGTGAATGGGTTAAATGCAAAGAAAGAATTTCACATTGTTCACACTGTGCACTGTGGCGTGTTCATGTGTGACTATAAGGGGCCACTATACTTTACACACAAGCTATCTAGGGAGTTTTTGCACCTTTCGTAAAAAAAAGGTGCAAAATCACAAAAAATCACATTAGGCCATTCTCAAATTAGAAAAACTAGAGAACATCCTCAATGTTGTCATGTGATGACAAGCTGTCTGGAGAGTTCCACCACCTTTTGCCCTATGAGTGCTGGGATGGGCTACACCACACTGGTTAGGATCAGTGGCTAAGATATGTAATGAATGAATGGACATTCACACATTCTAAATCAGCTAGCTATCAAACTACTTAAGCTAATATTTAGCTAGCTATCAAATTTTAATAAGCTTGCTAACTAAGCAGTACCTTGCTGGCCAATTCTCAGTGTTGCTTCTGTTATATGGCTGTTAGACATACTAGCAATTAATTGAATGAAAGATTTTTTTAAAAGTTGGTGTATCATGAAATTTATCGATTCTTCATTAATCTTAAGAAAATAATAAAACCATATATCTGTTCTTTGAAGAAAACCTATACATGTTTGTGTATTTTAGGGTTAATGACATGGTGTGTGGTGCATTTAATTACTTTTACAATTGATTTACATTCTATATTAACAATGTCATTCTGCACATGCCCTTTCCCATTTGTTTAGATGTCAATTAATGACAAAAATATTGTAAAATGGAAAAATGCAAAGGACCGTGCACTCAACAAAGTGAAGGATAAGTGAGTGCGATGGCGCGTTGGAGGTGGGTGTGAGTTTTCCATTTAACAACCATTTCTGGGTGGAGTCTAGTCGTCTTGCCTTGCTTATGTCCTGAAACCTCTTGGATTATATTGTGATTCTGTCTGATCTTTGGACTTTGTTGGCATCTCATTTTTCCCGTTTGTTTATGAAGAGGTAAACTCGCACGTACATCCAGCCTCCAACCAATCATCACAATGAGAAATAAATAAAAGAGAATTACACCATGCTTTTACTGTTGTCTGTAATTACCGCAACAGTAGTTCAACTCAAAGTTTTAAAGTAAAAGTTGGCAGCCTGTGCTAAATGTCGAATTCAATTAATTTTGTCCACTAGCTAGCACACATCTGATTCCTTTTCCCAGTCCTGGAGACATTGTGAAAGGTTGGGTTTGACTCTTGCCTCCCACACACACTCTGTGGACAACGGTCAGGGAGCACAGGAAGTTCACCAAGTCTGAAATAACACAGTCCAAACCCTTACACATGAACACAAACACACGTTATCTACACAAAGTGTAGAATGGAGGGAATGGAGAGAGAGAGAGAGAGAGAGAGAGAGAGAGAGAGAGAGAGAGAGAGAGAGAGAAAGAGGAGGGTAGCAATTAAGGAAAACTTGAAGGCTGTCGAAATCCAGTTACATATAGATATGTGCTGACTAGGCAGGTTCGGACACAGGTCAGCTAACGCAGCCACGTTTCTCTCCTGCACTGGACTTAAACTGAGCTCAAAATGTTGTCCCTTACTGTAGGCAGCTGGCTTTTATCATGTTCCTTACAAAATCCATGAAATCTGCAAGTAATGTTTAAAAAAATATGTCTTACAAATGGACCATAATGAAGGCTGAGTCCTATTCGCTATGATGACATGCTGTGGACACATAATCACACCTTGGGGAACCCAAGCACAACTGAAAAAAGTAAAGTGGCCCCACACACGAACATACCACAGCACAGCACAAAGTGTGAACAATGTGAAATTCTTTCTCTGCATTTAACCCATTCACCAAGTGAAGCAGGGAGCTGCCACCGAGGGGACGGCCGGGGAGCAGTGTGTGTGTGGGGATGGTACCTTGCTCAAAAGTGCCTCAGTGGTGCCACTGGCAGTTCTCAGATTCAAACCCACAACCTACCGATCGCAGGGCCAACTTCCTAATCCCCAGGCCACCAGCTGCTCCAAAAAGTTACCTTAAAAATTTTAAGGATCTTAATGAGTCAAATGTTATTGCATAGTGTAATACAGAAAACAGATTAAATACAACATTCATAATATAAATACTACATTCATAATATAAAAGAATACAAAACATAGTAATCCTAAATAACAAATAACATTTAACAAATAAGTTTCTCTGTTTTGACTCTTACACATAGTTTTGACTCCTATACTTTTGAACCCTATTCATCCTTAGGAAAGAAACTTTGAAAGACGTGCTTAAAATATCCACCTTGAACACAAATCTTTTGGTAAAATTGTTCCATAAGAAATTCTTCCCTAAGCGGGATCCCAGCAGGAAATTATTTCACCAAGAACGCTTTACACGTCTGATGGAACGATCAAAGGATTTTCAAAGCATCATTTCTTCTAAAGCACTGGATACAAAAACGGATTGTGTTTCAGTAAATCAACTTGGAATCTTGTAGAATTTATACCTCATTCTTTGGAAATGATGTGCAATGACACTGAGGCGTGTTGTACAGACAGTTCTAAAGATTTAAAACTGAACTGTTTCTGATCTCACATCATCATCAGGACTAAATTTATGATTATCAAATTATCACTGTTTATTTTTGCAGTGTATAATTCTCATTGATCAACACTGGCACATATTAATGGTACTACCCTGATTTAACACTAATAAAAGGGCTGTTGAGGGAAGATACATAGGCTGAGTATTTTTATTAAGTTTTAATCATTTTATTAAGTATATTATAAAGATCCAATAATCGTCAGCACAGGCAGAGGTTAAAGCACAGACTGGCAGGTCCACCCGAGAACAGTCCACGATCACAACCAGAAAACAAGGCAAGGTTCAAAGCACAGGACAACACAGAAAGTGGCAAAACAGTGTGAAGTGTGTGACCAAAAATAAGAGATGAATATGAGTGTGAATGGGATACTGAGAGGGATTAGAGTTAGAGTTCTTAACATTCTGTGAGCATTTTATGATGGACTGATAAAAATGACAAAAAAAGCGAGGTTTTTTTTTTTTTGCCAGGCAGTTTTATAGACTGGCAAACTCGAGGAACATCTAGTGGAAAGTAAACTTGGATATGGAAATTGGCAAAATGGGTAAACTGAATTGGTAAAATTGGATAATTGGGTATTAATGGGTAATTTTCATTAACCTCTTCCCTACTTTTACATTATCTTGGCCAGTTTGCATTGCATTCTTAAATCATAAGCCTTTGGACATAATAAGCCTGAGGAAGGGTTGAACTTTTTGCTCTCTTTTTCCTGTGAAGTTGCCATTTCTGAGATATGAGATTTTCTTGTGACAGTGATGATATAGTACAAGCATGGTCTTTTCCACTGCACATATCAAATTATCTTAAGATGGCGTTTATACTGTGGACCCACCATTATGTCTTTTCAGTTTAGGTTATATTTGAGCTGTTGGACAGCAGTAACTCTGTATACAAGGCCGTCAGGGTGTGGTGGGATCCAAGCAAAGGGTAGTAGGTGCCGATTATATCACTCTGTAACTGAGTGCTCTGGGTGCTGTAATTTCCCCACATTGTAACCAAGTTACAGTGAGTCAGAGTGCAGTGGCCCACTGGTACTGAGTCACATTCAACAGCATGATTTATGATCTAGTAACAAAAATACATATTGAATAAGGCACAAGTCAATGTGTATAGCATGCTGTGAGCCTATTACATGTTAGTTACAAGGTAACGACAGTGTAATAAGCAGGGGTTGACATAAGTGGTACGCAAATGCGTGGTAGTTTTCAGTCTTTACAGCACAAATGCGTACCTAATTTGAGTAACTTCATTCTGCGTGCCCCCCGACTTCACGGCCCACCCCGGTACGAGACCACCACGCCTCACGGCCGAGACACAAAAAAAAAAAAAATACAGAGAAAAATTTTAATTTTGGGTTACTTTTGGTGCGTACCAATACAGCAGTGAAGGTACTCATTATAGTACTAGAAAAAAAAAAAACTTTTTTGGTAATAAGGAATTAAGTTTTTTTCAAGCAGCGAAGTCAGACGAACAGATGTCTAGCGCAGAGCATATTTACTGGTTTACAGTAATTAAAGGAATTACGAAGAATTTTAGCTGGCTATCATTGTTTTTATAACACTTGCCTCAAATACATTAGTAGCATGCCTTATGTCCTATACAATGTGATTCAGGGCTGCAAGTGAATAGCCGATGAAAGCACCACTCAAAGCTTACGTTTCTCAAAATCGCTGCATGGCATGTCACATCCAAATGTCTCCTAAACTAATAAATGTAACATATGTGACGAAAGGATAAAAATGGTTGAACATTATTTCAATGATGTCGTGTGAAATGAGCATGTGTTAAAGACTGCTTTTTTCCATCCCCTATACAGTTATCATTTCAGAGATATGAGGTTTTGTTAAGACAGTGAGGATATTCTCCATGCTCCTTTGTGTTACTTAGAAACAGATCAAATGTTGACCTCCCTAAGGTGTTACACTGGGCTCTTATTTCATACACACTCACACTCTCGGTTTAACAGGGTCATGATTCACACTCGATTCCTGCCTTCAAATCCTGCTATTTCAAGGCATTCCAGCTCATTTGAAGCGTCGGCACGGCGACGGCGGTGAGACGGGGTGTGGTGGCTGCCAGAGTGTTTCTGCACCCAGCTCTGGTGGAGGTCTAGTGCACACGGCACAACCAGAACACTCTGTTCCTCCGCCGCACTTCCCAAGTTCATGCTGGGTAATGTGTTTTTATAAGGCTAACACCATCTCACTGCACAGCATACTCAGGCTACATCCCTGGCCCGTACTAGTCTGCTGAGGGACAGTTTAAGCCCAAAGCAATGTTATTTTTCTGTGCATTAACTCTCAAAGAGGTGGTCCATTTATTCCTTATCTTCAGAACACATCATATTTTACCAATGACAAAACCAAGCAGATGTTTGCAGTTTTTTTTGTCTTTTGTTTTTTTTTTTATCACACTTAATTTGATACAAATTAAGTGATAAAAGTGTTTTTTTTACCCCTACGGTTTTATAGACAGGCAAACCTGAGAACATCTAGAGGAAAGTAAACTTGGATATGGAAACTGGCAAAATGGATAAACTGAATTGTTAAAACTGGATAATTGGGCATTAATGGGTATATTTCATTAACCCCCTCACTCCTTTTACATGATCTAGGCCAGTTTGCATTGGTTTACATCTAGTTCTTAAATCATAAGCCTTTGGATGTAATAAGCCTGAGAATATAAAAGGTGAAAGTTTTTTTTTTTTTTTCCTGTAAAGGAAAAATGTATTCATATGTGTTACCACTTAAATACCCATTCATTTTGCATGCTGTTATTATAATATTATAATAATTTTTTTGTACACAAAAACATGCAAGCAATATGTATGTATGTATGGATTATCAGCTATCCCATCTGGGACAGAAGGGGGTACCATCATTTCTTGTCTGAAGTGATTTAGATAACTATTCTTTGTTTTTTGCTTCATGTAGTTTTCATTTAAAGAAAAACAGCATGAAGCGAATATATATATATTTATTGGAATACTGCTTCATTAACCACATACATTGCAGGTAAACAGATGTCCATACAGTGTCTTTAATACAGTGACAGTGTCTTTAACACATTTACTTCCACAGTGCATTTTTATTCCTAAGAAAAGGCACAAGCAATAAGGCATGGAATCCAACACATTCAGCATCACATTAGAGATTAATAGGGTGATAACATTCATAGTTTAGTGTGATGTTTTTGCAGTAGTGTCAGTTAGACAAAAAAAAAAAAAAAGGCAAGATGGTTGTCTAACTTTGACATGGTTTAACGCTGACATAATTGCTAATCGTTCTCTGGGTAGCAATTCTCTGGGACCTTCAGCTATGTCTTGGCTTAATATGCAGACACAGGACTGCATATCAGCATCTCTCCTGCAGAATGAGGCATTTCAAGTAGTCTGAAATTCAGACTGTAAGGCTTCAGGATTATGACATAATGGATCCACTCAGTTTAACCTGGAGAACAAGTGTTACGTCAAACATCATCTTAACATGATAAATCAAATTCCTTTCCCCCACCTTCTCACGCTTCTCCTTCGTTCTCTCTGTCTTCTCAACTCGTAAGAAGAGAAGATCAGTGAAGCCTATATAAAGATCAAAGTCCTCCTCTCCACCTTTTCCCTCATTTTTGGGCCAAAATGTACACTCCAGGAAATCTTTTCAGACTCGGTGGGATTAGCCTGGCTCTCTTGACCTTTCCTGTTCAGAGGGACACTGTGTGGTGCTAGCTGTCAGATAAACACACCGTTAAGCGCTTTGAGCACGCAAAGGTCAGCTTTACGTAATAGTTGCGGGATCCGTTTGACCCTTCCACTGCCCTGGCTATGACCCCCGAGCTTGCATTTCACTCAGCGGAGGAGGGAGCGGCGCAAATAACCTAATTATCCTAACAGAGCAGGCAGTGTGTTATATATGCTGATTTTCAGGCACAGATGATCCTGACCTTCTATCAGATGCTCACATGTAAATTCTCAGCCACCCAGCCATGCTTTCCCACAGTCACACAAAACACAAACACACACGCTCTCATGATTGATTTGATCATACATTCAAATACAATTTAAAAAAAGAAATGAACCATGGAGGTTGCTTGTTTTACAACTGAACATTTGCACTTTTTTTGTTGAGGTAAAAAAAAAAAAACAAATCACACACAAAGCTAGCCCACAGGTAATTCTGTGAGGATTTCTGTGAAGTGAAACAACAGGGCTTTGATAGTTATCGGAGAGATGGGGCTTCTAACGACAGGGGCTCAGCTAATAGTCAGGAGGTCTCATCTGTTACAAGCGTGCAGGACAAATCCAGGCTTTAACTAAAGCACCAGGCCATGCTGAACGCGAAAGGGAGGGAGGAGGCGACTCTTCCTCCCTGCGTGAAGGCAGAGGAAAGCTGCGGCTGGCTGTGAAGAAAGGCCAGAGTTTTACAGGCGACATGAAAAAGGGTTTAGGCGGAGATAAAAGTGGAGTGAAAGAGAATACAGAGAGAGTTCAGCACTGGGTCACGCACAGGGCCAGGGAGCTCAGAGCTAACGTGCACATACGTGTACACTAATGTGCACTTGCTCACGCACATCAAGATTCACATGTACATGCATTAGATGGGCTACTCCAAATATATTCCTACACCTGCCAATCCACACATTTTTTTGCTGAAAAAGGGGGATTATTCTACTTTTTTTGATTTCCATTCCAATGTACTTCTAAGGTTTCACTTACTCAGTTTGTAGGTTTTTATGTACCAAGGCCAGCCATGCTTTCATTTTTACATAACCATCTGAAGCCTCTCTTTATCTGTTAGAATCAATTATCTTTTGCCTTGAAGACTGACATATGCAATTGAACTCGATTCTGATCGGCTGCCTTGACAACTTGGCCGCACTGTATGCAGTAGTGACACTCCTCCTCACTTCATTGTCATATATATATATATAAACGTCTTCATGATTGTAACAACTACAAAGTTCTGGAGCTTAACTTCCAAATATGAACTGCAGGAACCTGTGGAGTCAGCATTTTTGAACATGAACAGCGCATACATTGTACATTGAACTTTTAGTTAAGAAAGCAAGGAGTATTCGGTTTTCCATGATATGGCCTCTTTAACTTATTCGGCGTTCTCTCAGTTCACAGATCAGCTGAAGATGGTCATAAAAAAGAGAATTTCTGCACAGTAAACTATAGCTCAGATGGTATGACCTGAATAGCCCACAATGTTCCGCTAGGAGTGAGCAGGGAAGGTGCTGTGATGTATTTGGTGTAGTGCTAGAAGGTGCTACTCCCACATCCTCCTATCTGTGTGTTCTCTCCAATCCTTCTATTCACTCATTCCCCTTCTTCATTCCACTGAAGGGCCCAACCATCTTCATAGCAGCATAGTTCTGGAACACAAATAAAAACAGGCCATTTATATGACAGATTAAAAAAAAAATACGCCCAGGAATCATGATCCGAAGCACTGTCCCGAACTGACTACAGAATGAGAGAAAGCAGGGCTTTCTAACCAAAACAGCGTGTGGCTCGAGTGCACTTCCCATCACAGAACTATGTGAAAGAGAGAGAAAAACAGAAATATCTGACCCAGGTGCAATTATGAGTAATGCACGCCACATTCCTGAAATACGATCAGAGAGATACAAGCTATTTACACTCTACTCCTATCCTTTCATCACAAAAGTTACCACCCAGAATCTACACCCACACACAGACGCAGGAGCGAGGCTTACGGGGAAGGCGTAGAGGAAGACTCCCAGGAAGAGCAGGATGAAGAAGAGGAAGATGAGACCCAGGATGAGACACTTAAATCTCCTCCATACGATGAACTTCAGCGTTTTGTAGGGGGAGGAGAACCACAGGAAGGAGGTTTCAGGACGCCTGCATGGAAAATATGAGAACATTTTATTTGCTATCAGATCATCTTATATCCTGTTACTTCCAGTAAGGAAGGCCTGATCGGAGTCATTTGTAATAATGAGTACTTGCCCGATCCAATAGTCGTATTTTAATAGAAAACACAGCCACGCGGTGTATACTTCAAGAGCATTAAAGTGAGCCCTCATGTAGTTAGGACATGCTAGGCTGCTGATTTCTTAAAAATGTTACAGTAAAGTCAATAAAGTAAAACCACTGCAGTGTCAGGGTGGAAAAAACACTCAAATAATTGTGCTTAAATATTGTTCTGCTTTGAAAGATTTTTACTTGAGTAATAGAACCAAGTACCTGTGCTTTCATTGCATTTTCAAGAGAAAAAGCATACGTTTTACTAATTTTCAGTTAGACCTTCAAAGTGCACATTTGTATATGCCAGGATATTTTCTCTTTTCATGAGAATCACAAAATGAAAATGTGCCAACATTAATTGTAATTGCACTGTACTGAACCAGCGTGCAATAGGGCATTAACACAAAAGTCGACTAGTCGACTGTAGAGGCACGAGTCGATGCCCCCTGAGAGAATTCGACTAGTCGTGTGTTTTTTTCCTCTCTCTGCCCTCGCTTGTGTACGCAAAGCAGTCTCTGCCTCTGATTGGCTTGCGCTGACACGCGTTCCTTGGTTTAACCAATTACTATAGTCCTTTCATAAAAAGGGCGGTACCGTTGGCACATAGAGAGGAATCTAAACACGAGACCACAACAAGACAAGAGACACGGCAGCAGAGGAGACAGACACACATCACATGTGTGGAGAT
>JBBIGA010000011.1:12166566-12181957 GCA_037576975.1 Alestes dentex
GAGAGTCGTCCAGTCCAGAGGACGCTGAGTGGCGCCGCGGCTTAAACTGTTCCCACTTTCTGTTGTACACATAAATTACCAGAAAATTCAAGGTATTTGTTTGGTTTGTTTAGTTTAGTTTAATTGTCATGTTGACTGTTAATGTTACAGAGAACTTTAATAAAAGCAGCTCAGTGTTGGACACCTGTGTTCCTCCTTTGCGTCTGTGTGACGTCATCACGACTAGTCGACTCGACTTTGACTGTCTTGATGGATAAGTCGACTTGAAAAAGTCGTTAATGCCCTAGCGTGCAATGAGGTAAAATATTGGCCTTAATATAGCCAATATATTAAAATATGCTTGGATTGACTCCAATAGCAGCTAGCTGTCACCGAGCTTTGTGTATCCAGACGTGAGAAGGAGGTTATGAGGATGAACTCACAGGGGCTCCTCCAGGTGAGGGTTCATGTTGGGTTCATCTCGGCCCAGGCCTGCAGGCCTCTCATCGTGCTCCTGCTCTGATGCTATCTCCAGAGACATCTCTACCTTTCCCTGAGAGAGACGCAGAAGAGACAGGCAGAGAGAGGTTGACAAATGCCATCAAATTCAAACAAGACATGACCTACCTATCCTTACTCACAAATGTGCTGTTTTGTATCTCATGTAAACAGGTTAGATAAACTGTGAGATAGTAACACAAATCCCTTTCAAACTAATGATGAATAGTGGAATAAAACTAGCCAAAATATCTCCATTTAGGAAATGTATTTATTCAGTTTTTTTTCCTTGTTCTCATTCATTATTCATTGTAAATGTGAACGGTCACACTGTTCATAAAGGTGGGATATGGGTTTTGGGGATTTAGCGATATACACCTAATTAATGAAGTTCATTCCTCCTTACGCTGAATGAGATTTTTGTTACTGTTATGTAAAGCTTATCCCACCCTGCAAAAGTGGCTACCAAACTACCTATTGTTTGTGGATGAAGTAAAAATTAGTCAGGTTATCTCTCTGATGCGGAGAAACTGAAAATATTGAGAACATAACACTCCTTTGACTGTAGGATACATGTGGGAAAGTGGGTAGGCGCATGCATAATGAGTGAAAATAAGTGAAGTGAAAATAAGAAACAAACATAAATATGGCATTTTTGTGCAGAATTTCTATTTATTTGCTAAGTGTAACAAACTGGGAATTTTGGCACAGGCCACAATATGTTTTCCAATATGTTAAATTCAGCAACTAAACCGTAATCGTAGATTAAAATGTTGAGGTGTGTTCTCTGTAAAGGATGCCAAACATTTTGTGATGTTCAAACTTGTGCAAATGACTATAGTGTATATATATATATAGTGTATTTTGCCTCAAGGCATGTATGGGCTCATGTGTTTGCGTGTGTTTTTGTGTTTTAATTACAGCTAAGATTTTCTCTCCTTGTCGGTCACACACACAGGGCCACCAGCCCTTGACTGTCTTCTGTTCAAAAAGAGACACCAGCTTGTCCTGAGGCTGGGAGAGCAGCTCCAGACCACATTTCTCCGGAGACTTCGCCGGCCTCAACATGTGGTTCAGATCCATTTCCAAACAACCTGAAAGAGAATGCAAGAGAGAGAGAGAGAAAGAGAAAGACACAGAGAGAGAAAGACACAGAGAGAAAGAGAGAGAGAGACAGAGAGAGAGTTTGCATGCATATTTTCTCTTTCTCATTCACTTTTGATAAAGTTGTGGCAGGAGTACACTGCTGTAGGTTCCTCACTCCAAAGTGGGCAATTTGTCATGGTGCGTAGATTTTTTACATTGTGGCGGGGTGATATTTATTTTAAGCATGTACATATTCCATATTTTAGCGTAGAGCCCTATCTGTGCGCCTTTAGGGAGTCATGTTCCAAAGGCAATAACTTTTATTTCCCCCGAATGTGCTGATATGCTGGAAATACGGACAATAAGTGCAAAAATAACAGAGGTAGTAAAGCTGAATTTTGGTCAGAATGATGTATTTGTATATGCACCGGGCTACTGTGTGTGGCGTAACCTCATGAATGGAAGCTTGACGTTATATAGGTTCAAACTGAGGCTCTCGCAAACACACACACACACACACACACAGGCTAACGATGAGAACACACACATACACATACAGTACGCTTGAACATCAGGATCCCATCAGCATGGTTCTATTTCACACTGTGTTTTGCTTCCCTTTCTCCTGTCATGTCAAGGTTGAGAAATGGTGCAGCAGAACAGTTCTGTGGTTTTGTGAAGGTTAACACTATTGAACTGACTAAGGTGGAGGTCTAACAAAGGCTTTGGGATTTTCACTGCCTACCTCTCCTTACTCGCAGGGTACCAAACTTTTAAAAAGACATACCCACCCTCAAGACGAATTGACTATTCAGTATAACACTGTAATGGGAATACTGCATACACGTTGTTTCTCTCATGTGCATTTATTTGGGCATGTTCAAGTCAAGCCATGTCAACTGGTTTTTGTTCCAGTGATACACAGTAGTGATACTAACAAGGTGGTGGAATGTTAGTGTGTGCGTGTTTGTTTGTGTGTGTGTGTGTGTATGCTGCACAGAGTGGATCACACACAGCAGTAGAGAATAACTAATACAAACTGTGCAACATCGGATTAATAACTATACATCCATGAGGTAAGTATTTAAAAAGCTGGGTCTGATCCACCTGAGGTTTATAGGTCTGAGTTCAGAACTACTACAATATGGATCCAGGTATCAAAATGAGTACTGTCGGGGGCAAAGTGGGATTGGTACATTCTATTTTGCTGCAAAAGGCTTAGTGTTGTCTTCGTTTTTGTTTCCTGTCTGATAAAAACTGCAGCTCGATTTTTGCGCCCGTTTCAGATCCATTCGGCCAAAATTGTTTGTATGAAACTATGTGAACAAACCTAAACGCGCTGTTTATGGGCGGCGTGCTTGGTGAAATGCACAATGCGCTTCTCTCTCATCCATACAGATTTGAGAGAGGGCAACATAAATCTGACCTTGCTGACAACTGCTTTTTAAAGCCTGCACCTCACGACTTTAGTAAATTATTTGTATAAGTCATGAAGTTATTATCAGTATACTGTGGTTCTGAAAACCAAACATTAAATTTGGGCACATATTAAGAGCACACTGCAGTGGCACCAGGTATGTTTTGAGCACTTGTACGTACATTTGACCCCTAGTGTGTATACATGGCCGTACAGACCGCGGGGAAATGTAACTGATGAAATGTTAGCATACAATAGCAGATGATCAGTGTACCTCTGTGGGCAGAGGCTGAGGCTAAGGGCGTCTCTACTTCTTACCAAGGTAATCGTCGAAGGAGAACTTGTCATTGTCCCAAACCTGAATGGTGAGCTTAGGAGGCAACTTGGTCTCGGCCTTATCCAAACTCCAGAAGTGTTCCTGCACGGACAAAGACAGAAAGATAAACAATAACTAATGAGGCTGATGAAGGAAAGCAGAGACGGAGGGGCAGAGATAAACAGACAGACCTAGAGAGTGACTGAGAAAGCCCAAGTGAGAAAATGATGGAGAGAACGCGAGAGAATTAGAGAGCAAGTGAGAGACAGAGCCCCGGTGCGAGCAAGAGAGACAGCGAAAGAGTGACAGCGCCACTCTAAGCTCACTTCCACACCCAGCCGCCAGACAGGATGCCATCACCGTGACAATACAGGCAGCGTACAGTAGCCGTGACTGATGTGAGCAGCAGCACTGCAGAGATAATGAAGTCACGCTTCGCGATAGCATGCTGCTGTCCTGCACTGGTAAACAGGCCCTGTCTATCTGGTCAGCTTGCCTGACAACCATGCAACAGGCATCAAAACAAACTCTCTCACCTGATCTCTCACACTCTCATTGTATTATAGGGTTATGCTGAAATGGCCATAACATTGCAAAATATTTTTATGTAGATATAGATCATTATTGCATACTTTTTGTGACCTCAGATGCTAATTTTAAGGGTGCAACTGATTTAGAAAACAGAAGGTAAGGGGCTGATTTTTCCTTTTATTCCCAAAGATATCACCTCAAACTTGTAAATTACCTGACTAGTGAACGGCTAGACTTCTTCCTTATCCTTATCAAGTGAGTAGAAGGTGCAAATACAATTCTGCAGCATCAACTGTCAGAAAACGTTTTATTCTTTCTTGCAAAAACTGGACTGAGGAACATAAATTCTTTTTGCCTGAATATCTCAAGCTCATTTCATGGATATAAAAAGAAATGCTTGACTGAGATTTTTTTTTTTTTTATCACGCAGGCCTAACATATCACCTCAAAAGCTGTGGGGTCCAGAACAGGGCCAAAACTGGATCTGTCAAGCAGTGGAACCGCTATCTTAAATCTTACCATAACTGCTCTTTTTGCCTGCCAGAACCTCACTCTAAGTGCTTTTGTCCATCACTGCAGTTTTCCCAGAGCCAGTCTTGGCTGGGAAGAGGGCACTTATGCTTTGACAAGACTTCTCTTACATGACAAGATCTTGTTTTGGGAGGAGGGGCGTAGCTAGCCAACGTCTGAAGTTTCAGACAATTTGTTGTTCTGCACCTGTCTGCTTCAAGGATTTCCATCAAGCACAACCTGTCTGTGGCAGCTTTAATATCAGTTAGGTCTTGAGACCTTGCCCGGAAAACCTGGCTAAAACATGGGCAGTGTACGCTGCAATTAGCTTCCAGCTAAACGCTCAATCTGACAGCTGACACTGGTAATGGCAGAACACTGTTTCATTTTTTTACTGAATCTCTCTGATAAGACTAAAGAAGGCCACTCTAGCAGCCGCAGAAATCTGTTTACTAATCACTACCTAATTTGATCCCAATAAATGTTCTGTACATGGCTCGATAGCTGACAGATGTCAAGATCAATCCACTTATCTACAGCCAAGGCTGGCGTGCGGGCAACACAGCGCAGCCAGTTGCTTAAGGGTCCCAGATTGCTGGGAGCAGAACTCTGCTGCTGGTTTATGACACCCTACATGTTCATCCTTATCAAGCTGAACGACTCGCCTTTGGCAATGAACGTCTTCTTTGGCAACGGCTCATTTAAATCATTTCAATCTGTTGCTAAAGTAGTTACAGTGTGTGCGTGTCCATGCTGGCCATAGTAAAAGGTAAGCCATGCTTTCTGTGGGCTATCATGTTGTCCAGACTGTATAAAAGATGTGCTAAATGCAGTTGTTTTTTTTTTTTGAGTGAGTGTGCACAAGCTCATTCAGACTGGTTGATTTGTCCGTCAGAATAATAACTAAACTAAACTGATATGAGTTTTTTTTTTTCTCTAATAGAAATGTATTTTCTATTCATGCATTTTCTTCCTTAAAGAGCTAGTATGTGGCTTAAATAAAATAAATAATACATCAATTAAAAAATCTACAAATGTTCAGTTTTGTTCAATCATAGTCTTTACATATCAAATACTTTCAACGATCAATCATGTTATGAACATAACAAATCATTTTTTGTGTCATCCCTAAAGAGTTAAAGGCCATAAACTGGAATATCAGTAACTGACTAATCTGTGGTTGAAAAATAAGCACTTGAAATTAGACCAAATGAAACTCAAAACAGCTGTCATGCCTCTAGAGAATAGAGTTTCTCTCAGGCATAATGAAGTGATCAGCAATGTTACAATACCAGTACGAACAGGCTGATATTGTGAAAACCGATAAATGATAAGATACTTATCAATTTTTAAAAGTGGGATAACAAAGTAGGTTGACAGACTGGCAGCCCTCTATTATGTCTGAAATGATTAAATAAACTCCATGCCATGGTAGGATTGATTCTTTTCTCTAACACGTCCCTGAAGCATGTTCTATGAAAGGATTCCTTACTGGATGCCTCACTATTCACACAGGCCAGAAACTCAACATGGGAGACAGCAATTTTCTGGTTTTCTAAATTTAGGGTGATGTTGATGAAGAGATGTCCATGGAGACAAGCGGGAATTTGAACTACTACTTATCAAAGTACCGGTGCAATGACCCGCTACATTCTGACAGATTATAGGACATTTAGGAAATAAGGAAATAATATAGGAAATGATCTCCACTCTTGAAAAAGGATTAGTTTCATTTTATTTTCCACTTTTTCCAAATATTTGTGATCAACCAAGATATGTCTAGATTCCAAATGTTGCTTCTTTAGTGCAGAATTTGTGAGACTTAGACTTCTAACAAACCCTAGAAGTCAATAGTCACCCCATTGTCATTCTTCATAAAAAATACTTCATCAAAATGTTTCTCAACCCGCTTAAACCACATCTTGCTCTTTGTTAACGTGGCCCCTATTTGCTGATGGATGCGGTTTAGGGAACTTTGTCACGTACTGTGTAAGCAAAGCACTTACTGAAACAGTTTGGATAACAGTTGACTTTTTGTGTTTGTTAATAACATAAGACGTGTAGCTCACACATGTGGGATAAGTGGAAAATTCTGTCAAAGTCAAAGTGTTCCTTTAGTGCATGGACCACTAACCAACAGGCACAACAAAAAGGTTTTCCGAGTCCAAATCTCCATTTCAGCTGGGGGAGCATGTCATTTCCAAAACAGTAAACATGTCTGTGAGAGGACTTCTGCAGCTCACTAAACTGAAAAGGTTTACTGTTTGGGATGCTGTGTGGAGTGTAACCTAAGATTTGATGTTCTACAGGGATCCCAGCTAGCAAAGAATGCAGGGTCACTCAGTTATCACGCACAGTCAAAACTGACAACACTGACACTGTTAGAAACCTAAAAAGGTTTACTGAGACATTATTATGACATATGTAGCTATATGTGCTGTGAGTTCGTCAGTGCCGAAGCTTTATTTACTTTTAGTTTGTTTGTTTGTTTACTTATTTATTTATTTACTTAAAACAATATGTTTTGTCCCGCCCCTGCTTGGTATTGCCAGGTGAAAATGTTGTAATTTGGTTGTAAAATGAAATAAAATTTTGTCCATATCATGAAATGTTGTCCATATCATACAGTCCACATGGCCATGATGACATATTTTATGAAAAGGGTATAGGACAAAATAAGTATAGGACAAAAGTATAGGACAAAATGGCCTTGACAGAAAGCAACACGCAATACACCTATTTGTGCATGGACTATATGTAGACGCTGTAGTGCTCTGTTTAAAATGTACCTTTTTATCAATGGTACACAGCTGCTCAGCCGGCAAGTAGTGGAACGGGAAGAGGAACCTATAGTTGAAGTTGCCCTCGCCGCCGAGCGAGCGGTAGTGCACGTCTGTTTTCTGCTTGTTCCCCTCGTGTCCATGCATCCAGCTGTGAGTGAAAAACAAAATCCGTAGCAAATAATTACACAACACATCATTCCCACTAAGACAATGTCACCAGGTCTGATGTATGGCTCCCGTTGCCCTGCAACCGTGTTTGTTGCCACTGTTCGATCTCTTTAGCGTCTTTCTGTTACTATTAGTCACACTGGCAACAGACAAGCAACAAACCTGTGACATGGGAAACAGGACCAGCCTCTGCCAAGCAGATGCAATATGCAAAATGACACACAGACATACCCTTTCACATAAATGTCACTCATCCTCTCCCCAGTCACGCTGACATCATCTAGGATGACGTCACTGGTGTTCCATATGATGCAGCGCAGAAAGAACCTATGCGAGAGGTAAAGATTGACTTGAGAAAGAAAAAAAAAAAAAAGCGACGTAAAATTGGGCTGTTTTGTGACGTTTAGATCTTTAGACTTACTTCTTCGCCTTTCGTGGAGCAATATTGAAAGGCGGCCCTGGGGGGCCAAAAGACTTAGGGAAAAGATCCACCCACATTTGTAAGCGGCCCTGAATTAAAAAAAAAAATGCAAAATGCAATCAGATATCAATGTACCACATCATATACTATACATGCACCTATCAGTACAGTTGTATATAGCAACGGTGAGGCTAAGATTGATTGCACTACACCAGGCCTGACATGAGGAGATACAAATGATGTAAAATGTTGAAGCATACTGTTTATTGTTTATGCACCAAGATGGGCGTGTTACAGTATATTTTACACTATAACTGTGCTTTCCTGAGTAGAATTAAACCATAACATTTTGCCTTTACTTGAGTTATAATAGACGACCTTTACTTCACTACTTTAATCATTAAAGGACTGTTACAGAATGAAAACAAATGTGGGCTGCACCTTCTAAACCAATCAGAAGAAAATCACATTATACATATAGACAGAGAAGGCTATTTCTTAAGATGTTGTGTATGTTTATTGCCTGTTAACTATCTACTTAAATTAATATGACCTTTTTGTTTAGTAAAAACATTCAAGGGGATAACGGGCAGTAATCAAGTCATCAGGCTAAGCAAAAAAGGACTTAATGACACTAACAAACTATAATTATTAATGGATTCTAAACTACTTTGTTGAACACCAATAAACCACACCCACGAAACGCATACAGTTTAAAGTAAACCTAAAGTAAATGTGCACTTACATTACAAACTGTGATAGCCAAGTCAAGTCATGAATATTTTCAGCTTGTTAATACAGATGTAAAAGAAAGTCACCTACCCAAGTGATTTCCTTGATTACTACTTTTACTAGTATTCAAGTAACCCATTCTGGCAGTAACAGCAACTTAAGGCAAAACATTCACAAAATCTCTAACCTTAACCCTGACCCAGTGCTGTTTAATTCAATAGTGCTGTAGCTCTCATGAAAGCCTATGTATGGTACCTGTTCTATCTCAGGTTGCAGGGGGCTGTATAGAGGCCGGGTCTCCACGTGTTCATGCACCAAACCCTGCCTCCTCAGCACCAGCAGAGCCAGCTGCTCCTCCAGCGGGCCAAGGTGAGGGCAGGCTAGCTTTGCCTCATCTAAGGAAGCAATGGAGTGACAGAGAGATCCATCAACACTACAGCAATACTGTGGTGTACATGGGCAATAAATAGGTTCATATATGCACACAAGTAGTTTCCAGAATCTGCAGCATGTGTATTTATTGTGCCTAGCAGGAAGCAGGTTCAGCCAAATTTCTTGAAGTTGAGGCAAAGTGAAGCTTTTATTGTTGAAAAAGTGATGTGAAGAAGGTAGAAAATTCACCACAATATAATTTTATGTCTATAATAGTATAATAGTAACATGACCCTCACGTTTAAGGTACAGTGCTTTGGGGCGATGAAACACAGCTTCATAAAGTCATCGACGAGACTTCAGGAAAAGAAAAAGCAGTACTGTAAATGCACGGAGCATTCCATTTCTACGGCCTGAACTGTTTATCCTTCTCAGTTCTTTGGATGATCCATTGATTTCAACGCTGTTGATCTAAGAGCAGATTTTCCCTTTCCAAGACAGAAAGAAAGAAACCTTCCTCTGTTGAGTTTATGGTTTCAAACCCTGTGTCACATCCCTGAGGGAAACATGGTCAGCGCGCGGAGAGGAGAGGAAGATGAGAGGAGTGGAGGAAGACGATCTCAAGCCGCGAAGTTGGAATCCCAAAATGGCCACCTGACAATCGCTCTGACGCGTGGGTTGCCGCGGATACATGGGGGGAAACAAAGAGAAGTAGTTTTCCTCGGTGGTGAGACATGGGAGCTGGAGGTGGAGGAGCCCACCGCAGTGTTGACCTTGGCTGGGTCAGGCTAATACACTAGCGCACTGTAAATCTGGAGCTGACCTTGGAAAGATGGCTGCCAGAGCGCTTAGCCTCCCTCAGGCACTGTGCGCTTTACCTTGCTACCAAAAAAAAAAAAAAAAAAGGAAAAAAAGAAAAGGATTTGTTGCACTGATCTGAATATCTGTTTGGGGTTTTGGCCAGAGGGAATGAGAAGAATACAGAGGGAAAAAAAAGGTAAGAGGGAGAATGGGTTAGCAAAATGAGCCAAATGAGTGTGGGTTCATCACAGTGGAATGCTAATCACAACCTAGTAGTCGCTGCTAGCTTCTCACATTTCAGGAAAAAGAAAGCGAAGCGAAGAGGTGGGATTGCAAAATTAGCAGGGGTCACATGCATGCATATAATAGCAGATTGCTAATCACATAATAACGGTAGCTGTCAGTAAGGTCAATATGTAATATTTATATCTGCTGTGATAAATGGCTATGTCACGGGGTTGTACATTTATACAGACCGGCGTGTTTTTTTTTGTTTCCGCTGATAGCGCCCAAGTAGGAACTGCCACCCAGTCTCCCCAAGTCCCCTGCGATCCCACACACATCAGTATGATATATGGTGAGCAGCTGAGACATATACATTATTCTCTTTCTGTCAGTGTTTTCACAGAACCGCAGCAGATCTAGCGCTCCATTCGCTTTTTAATGACGGAAGATCTGATGGAGTTGGGGCCGATGCTTTGATTAGCTTTTACTTGTGATGAATGCACTCAGCAGGTCCAAAGAAAAGACTTCCACCTTCATTTCTCACCCTGCAGTCTATGTACCCAGAAATAACGTCTGCTTTACACACACATACACACACACGTTGTACTGACGGATTGAAAATGTGACTTCAAAGTGGTAATGTAAAATGCATGTGTATATCTGACTGACCCAGGTCTGCAGAAGTGTACTCATGACCTCTGAAGTACACTCTGTCCTGCTTGTACATGGGCAGTTTGTAGTTTCTCCTCTGACACAGGCGCTGGAGCAGTTGGGTGGGTTTTAGTTGGTCTCTCCACTGGTTCACTCCAGACCTGGAGAACGTGGCAAGAACAGCCACATGATACTGAACTGTTATACTCAAGTACACCGCCATGCGCAAAAAAAACCTTTTTGCTAGATCAGCAAAGGTTTATGCGTTTTTATTTAAACTGTAAATGTCAGTAGGCAGAAATAGGCCTGTGTAATGGTAAAAATGTCACTTTAGTTGAGGTGCCTTGGAAAACATTGTGATTTTTTTATATATATTTTTGCTCAAAGCATGCTTTGAAATGACTTAAAAGCAGTGTGAAATTGAAGTGACTGATCCAGTTTTTGTTTTCATTTTCATTTTCAGGACAAAAATACCCTCATTCTTTTAAGAAAACCAGATGCTGATTTTGTGTTTTAAGTTTTTGTTGGTAACTGAGGTATGGGATATATTTGAGGTTAGGATTACAATATTCTTATACATATTTTGTTACATATAAGTATGTATATATACATATGCCATATGGGAAATATTATATATTGGTAGTATTGCAGAGGATTAACAGGGGATATTTTGTGCAGCCCTCATATACATATATATGCAAAAATATTCTCTGTTAGTCATTATTATGATGAGCAATCTCTTCAGTAGTGAAATATGCAAGTGGCCAATCGCAGTGTTTCTGACAAGGTGACCAATCAGAGCTGGGTGAATGTTACTGGGTGTACAGATAAACTGAGGTGTTCATCTAATTCGACAAAAGTAAATTTATTACTGAATGGCTGAGGTGTTTTTAAGGTGCCCATATCCTACATTTTCCTAGTTGATTGTTTTCCCTGATGTTTGGTGGCTTTGTGTACCAAAAAGATTTCATCATAACTCACTCTTATATGACAATTTTCCAACCACAGATTTCAACAGGCTGTTTTTTACTGTGCCTTTAAGGCTGATGTATGTAACCAGTGTCTTTTTCAATTGGCCTGATCTGTATTGAAGCTCATTCAAAAGACAACATGGGGCTGAAACACTCCTTAGAACTTCAGCATGAATGGGCGGGGCTAAGCTGCTATAGGCTGAATAAAGAGGAAAGGTGTGGCTTTGTGACATCACAAAAACTGACTTGAAAACCGGCTGTTGTTGCAGCTTGGTTTCCATATATGAACTATTTACATTTACATACTTTATGCCTTTTTAATTCTGGAAAAATAATAATACAGATCCTTTATTACATTCAAAGGCATCACAATCACTATATGTAGCTGTATAATCACAATACTAATATACTGTCTATATAGTGCAGCCCTCATGTAAATGTATATATACACAGGCACACAGGCACACAGGCACACACACACACACACACACACAGAACCTACAGCAGCAAAATAAAAGTGTGTGTGTGAGAGTGTGCACTTACACACAGTAGGACTGGGGTATGCCACAGCGAGCACCGCAACGAGAGAGAAATCGGTTCTCAAGGTCAATGACAGTCTCCCCAATCTTCTCATCTTTGGAAAGCATGTCATGATCATAGAGCATGATTTTCAGGTCCTTCTCCAGAGGCAGTGTACACGTCAGCTCAAACATCCTGAACAGGAAGACACATCACTCATCCACTCTCCTAATCCACTCTCTTAAAACAGAATCATTGGTTCATTCATTCTGTATATAGTGTTTCATTTTCTTACTATTACCATCTCCCTGTGGTGCAGCTATCTGTTTTTTATCAGCTTCGTGTTTAACTTATCACAGTCGAACGAGTGATACATTAAGTATTACAGTAATCGTGCTGTGGCCATTGCTATGAGTATAGCGACCCCTGCTGGTGTAGTAACAGTTCCACCATCAAGCAAATAAACAATGCAATATATAGATACCTTTTGTAAAGTAGTCGCTACATGTATGGATGAGGTGTGGAAATAGAAATGGAAGAAAGGAGCAAGCAAGAAAGTCCCTTACTTTCCAAAAACAGGGTCCAAGGTGCAGGGTATGTAATTGTCATGGTCATTTATTGACTTCTTCCCCAGTGTAATCTTGACATAGGGGTCACACTGTGTAAAGAGGGAAAATAATCACTTAAGTGCTTGCAGTGACACAGACACACTCATGCTGTAACATATCCATCAGTGTTAAGCACACACAGCAGCAAACAGCCTCTTTTTTCACTCCACCCATCCCCTCTCTCATTAAGACTGTGGAAAATGCATCAAACTCATTACGATTATTGCAGGGTTCAGTGTAGGCTGTAAGTGTAGGTGCAAAATGTTCCATATCATAACTCCTTAGCTTGAGTAGGTAATGACAGAACGTCATCCATGCATGTTCACGGCTAATGACAGACATGACAGCCCATCTGTGGCCAGGCCAGTGGGCAGCAGCCTGTGTGTGATTGAGGCTTTACAGCCATCAGGAAAAAAGCTGCCTTCTTATTTTGGTTCAGTAATGGATCTCCTACGGTGTGTATACTATGGTGAGTACTCACACAGCAGCACACTAGTAGTAATATATTGTTGTAAAATGTTTTGTTGAAAATAATCTGGCAAGATTACAAAGTTCGTAAGGCCACACTGGTTTGGTGTGACTTGAGCAAGAAGAAAGAAAGAAGGAACCCTCGCATCTCCAAAAAGGTAGAACAGAAGGTGAAAATAACATACGTAACTCCAAAATATGTTAATAACAGGATTCAAAGCAGTTCAGACCAATTTCTGGTCCATTCATTATAATCAGCCTATAATGACCTTTTTGCACCTCATTTGTTCACATCCTAAGTCATATCAAATGTGATCAATTGATATAAGGCAAAGTTATTCCCAAGATCTTATAATGCCTTTTGAGTTTTGATGACATCGCTGCGCACAAACGGGTGGTAAAAAACGACACTATCCTGTTTCACTTCCCCCTCCCACCAATCACAGAGCATAAATACTCTGAGATTTTTTGCTCTGAGACCCGCTCTTGATACCATGTTTCTCTTGGAGATACATCATATGGAATAAAATACATTATAGTTTCAGGCTGAGTAGAAGAAGTATTTAAACAGTGTAAAAAGGCAGCCGACATTTTCAAATGGTGTGAAATGACAAAATGTAACCATTTATTTGATAAAAACAGGATTCGATCTTAGAGTCTTAGTGATGTAGCAGTCTTATACCTATGACACTGGTAGCCTACCTTGCCATTGGCGTCCTTGGGCTGCAGGTTGTGGGCCTGGATAATATAGACGCGTACCAGGCAGTCCTCTATGCCATTAGGGGGCAGCTGACGAAACTGGCGAGGGGGGCAAGGCGCAGAGGGGTCATCGGGTAACGGGTAGATTTTGAACATGCCCTGTGTAACGAGAAAGTCATGGCATCAGTATATTGTTAAATACATCCTACTCTCCATCCCGTTTTGAAAACGAAATGTGTGAATGTAAAGAAGCCTCACATACTGTTAGTGTTCTGTAAAGATTTTGTTTCTTTCAACCTCCACTTAGGAACCTTCAATTTTAATGGCACTCTAAAAAGAGTCATTCCACATATGGCTTTAAATTTATGATTTGTTTTCATGTAATTTTTTTGTAAAACTTTCAGAAAAAAATGTAACTTTGGAAAGTACCAACAGCCTAAATGAAAACGAACAAAGCCTTTTTTTTTTTTTTTTCCCAGAGAATGCCGCATTGCTCTAATTCAACAATAAAAGCATGCTCTGAATTAAATAATTGGTCTAAGGCAAACTTTGACAAAGACCAGACTCCAGTTCTAGCTCCAAGAGGAGTGTATGAGGCCAGCTGAAAAGGAAGGGCCAGTCTCTAATGACTTTCCTCCACAGTCACTGCATGGGCCCATTAATAAGCATCACTTTTCTCATCTGGCTCTCTCATGAAGTCGCTCTCTCTTTACAAAAAAAAATGTCCCTCAAACATTAGCAAAGATAAAAGCAAAACAAACAACAGAACTCAAATTATTAGCATGTCATTGCGTGACTAAGCTGTAGGGTCATGTACGGGTCTTAAAGGGCCCACCTTGAACTCGCCAACCACAGAGAGGTCTTCGCCTTCATCCTGAGTTCGTCCACGGTGAAGCTTGAACGTCTGACAGAAATCAGCCAGCTTCTCAAACCCCGCAACGTTCTCCAGCTCTCTGTCGTACACCTGCAGAGAGGAGAGTCACCACGTGAGCACAGGCCGGACTGTACACCAAGTTATTATTCACTGAAAACAGTGACAGTATACTTATGTCATTGTTATGGATCAGTAGACAAATATAACACACAACACATTGTTGTGTCTTTTGCCAGTGTGGTTATCTTTTAAGGTCTTGGAACTTAAACGCGACGCATCGTGAAATGACCTTAAATGCTCTATAAACGTAAATGGATTGGGAAATTCTCGATTATGAGGGCGTTTTAAAAACAGCAATAAATGTGAGCGTTAGCGCTTTGATGTGTCGGAGGAAAACATGCATTGCAGTAACACAACACAATGCCATAGCCTGTGCCACATGATTCAGCCGTCCAAAATGGCATTCAGAAAGGCCACCCAGGAGACAGCTTAGCGAATGTGTGTGCATGAGTTTGTGTGTGTGAGAGAATACCCATAAACAGTGCTGTGTTGTTTTAGGTGACTCATTCTATGTTCCGGCTCCAGCCTCATAACCCTAAACGTGCAACACTGCATGCATCCTACAAAATCTCTCTCTCTCTCTCTCCCTCTCTCTCTCTCTCTCTCTCTCACACACACACACACACACACACACACACACACACTCACACACACACACACACACACACACACATCACACCTTACATTTTATAAGGGGATGGG
>JBBIGA010000011.1:12186781-12200190 GCA_037576975.1 Alestes dentex
TGTGTGTGTGTGTGTGTGTGTGTGTGTGTGTGTGTGTGTGTGTGTATGTGTGTGTGTGTGTGTGTGTGTGTGTGTGTTCACTCAATAAAATCTATCAACGAGTTCTTCCATTGAGGGCTTCACTGTAGTTACGGCTGCTTGCCATCCACGCTCTCTCGGGCACGCCAATAATAGTGTACCAGACAGGACGGCAGGGCCAGGCTTTGTGTGCCAGCTGTGTGTTGGCATGGTCACTTCAAACGGGGGTATGAGAGCGGCATGCTGCCTAATGTCAATACATGGTGGTCGGCACAGTCAGAGGGAAAACAGTGCCCCTCCAGGAATTCATTCATGCAAAACTTGTTAAAAGTGGCTGGTACCATTCTCCATTCCTCAGTTAAAAGCTAAGCTTTCAAAAATAAAAGACATGTGATGTTAAAGAAGTCCCACTTTTATTTTTTCAAAGAACCTCATACATTTTTGCCTGCAATTTTAGTGTAAGCTCACTAATTTAGACCTATTTCCTTGAACTCTGAAGGTAACAGAAAGTCTACTGACACAAAACACACTTAAGGGCTTTCTTTTATTTTCTAAAGTTAACGCATCCATAGTGTTCAACTGAATGCATCAGAAGCAGCGGATAACAGGCTGAACCCACTACTGGAGTTTTGTAAAAAACACTGTTGGAAAAGGGTTTGATCGAGGTAAATATTAGTCTCTGAAAGAATAAATAATGTAGATGTACCCTCCAAGGTACAACATGGTTCTTAAAAGTTCCTGGATTCAATACAAGTAACATGGAATTAATGCAACAAATATCACTGCAATTAAATATGATACTATTATATACAGTAACTAAAGGTACTGAAGATATACGGTTGAGGGTAAAACGCAGTAACAGTGTTTTTTTCTGAGACTGGAGAACATGTAAAAAGCAAGGAGTGTGCCTGAATTCATGAACTTCAAGCCAGTTTAGGTGAATGAAGAATGACTTAAGAAAGCTGTGCAAAGTTTAACTGTGAATGGATTTAAGGTGAATCTACAGACCTTTAACATAAAAAATGTTTTGAATATACTGTACAGACATTCCAGACATTTTGACTGACAAGTCACTTAAGAACATAAACAAATCATCTCCAAAGTGGCCTCAGGAATTTGCGACAGAGGTCGGTGAAAAATTGGTTGGGGTTCTTGTACAGGTTGAATTCCAGACATGGAATATTATCTCTCGGTCTCTTTTTAACTCAATCAATTTTTTTTTTGTAAGCATGTAGGAGACAGGGGTTTGGCCCTGGGTTTTTTTTTTTTTTCACTCGCACTTGAAGTTTTAGTCGGAGTATATCTTACCAGGTTTGCTTTGGGCCAACTGGACAGTACACATAAAAGAGAACTATAAAATCCGACTGGAGAAGAATATAAAATGAACTCACTGGTCTGGGTTACCCACTAGCTCAAGACTAGAAGCATTTTTCACAATAACCAAGGGGGATCCTTTAAATAACCTTTAGCATACTTGCACAGTCGGAAGAAAATTCAGCCATGAACCAACATTCCGTTTTACGAGCAACCACAATTTTGGCCATTTTTTCGCCCTCAAACTTCTGAAGTTGTTTTGGATGTCAACTATAAAGGCGAAAAATGGAAAAATCATTCAAATGCTTTTTGCCCTGAGGAATGTCTGGAGGCTTGGCTTGTAAGGGGTCAGTAGTGTTTTACGTTCCGTAATGACTGCATCATGGTAAGATGGGCTTCTGTGCTTGACAGTCATCATAAAGCAGTATTAAGTGATGGTGATGCCTGCTGGCATTGGATTTAAGGAATATGAAGTAGGACCGGCCACATCAGATAAAAAAAAACAGATTTTATGAACATGACCAAAATAGTTGATCAGTTAGGTTCCCTACTGTGATCAAACTCAGTATCCATCATATTAGTGGTGTACTGTTCATCACTGGGCATTGGCGCATTCTGTTAATTGGCTCAGTCATGAGTTAATCCAATGTGTCTGCAAGTCATGACTACACAAGCCCCTAGTTTCCAAAACACTCCCAGGATTTATATGCAGCAGTGCACACCATGCCTAAGCAGGTCTACATATCATTTCAAAGAGCTATGCCGCAGCATATTTAGGCAATTTGACAGTTTTATGCTTGTTCAACTGAATGATAATGACGTTTTTCAATGCTGTAAAATATCAGAAATAGATATGACCCCACACATCAATTCAATGCTGTACTGATTTAAGTTATTAAATATGGTTAGGGTAAAAAAAATAATTAAAATTTCCACTTCTCCAGATGTAGCTGATCAGCCAAATTTTGCTTACTTAGTTCAAAGTGGCAGCTGTGCAGCTAACATTGCTAACAAACACTGTAAGTCAATCGTCTCTCATATAGTTTCCATACTTACCCAAACTTCTCAGCCTTATGAAACCACCACCTCCTCTTCATTAACGTGGCACAAACATTGTGGATGTGGTTTAGGGTGCAGTATGACTTAAACTTCATCGTTAAACTAAACTTCATCGTTGGCCCACAGGTTCAAACGCTGCTGCAGTCGTTTTAGACCACAGAGACTGTTTTTACAAACCTGTGCAGGAGGGCTGCTCTTGAATCATGGTAATGCCTACCTTAAATACAGAGATATGCGTTTCAAGATCAGTCCTCTCCTGCCCTTGTCTGAAATCAGTGGTGAAGTTTTGTTCATTTTTATAGCCCATACCACATTCACGAGTCTGCACCGTCCTTATGAAGCAATTTGAGCATGCTGAGAGATGTTTTGGGGTAGTAATTACAGAAAAGATTTTTACAGAATTACAGATTTTTACAAAATTAACTTCTAGCGTTTGTTAGCGACATTAGCCTAGCAGCTCCAGCTCTGAAATAAAGAACCAAAAACTCCAAGCATGTCTTGGCTGATCATCTGAGGTAAGTAGAAAATTGGGTAAATCTGATTTTTCACCAAGCTGACCATAGCTCGGTGAAAGAATTGTTTATTGCAATAATTGACAATAATAAATTATTGATACCCCTAAACCACGGCAAAATCGCTGTAGCACACAGCCTTGAGTCACTTACTGCTACGCTAAGAAAACAAGTCTTTAACTTAAACATTAATTAGTGGAAAACTATCTGAATGCAACTCACACCAATCTCACCTCTTCATCTGTTCTTGACTGTTGGCTTTGGGGGAAATACACTGGGAATCTTTAATGGCCCTATTTACTTTGGCTCTAGTCAGAAAGAAAAACTGGGTTTTTTGATCATCTGGTTTGAATATTTCCTAATAAAATAAATATTGTTGTTTGCAATAAGAAAAACCTCCAAGTCTTGGCTTGAGCAGGCACTGTGTGTTGCACTTGGAGTGTAATATTAATATGCATTTGTATCAAAGGCATAGTGTGAGATTGGTCTGGCTCAAGATTGGTCATGAGGTCTATCAGCAAAGCCACGATTTTATAGAAAGCAAATCATGTGACCAATATTCTCTCATCATGTTCAATATACAGGACTGACCCTACTTTATAGACAGAAGTCGTAATTTATCATATACATATATGCACACACCCACCTACCTAATACAGAATATTAAACTTTAAGTACACCACCCTTCAAAAGTCTGGAATCAATGTTTTCGTTGTGATACAAAGGGTTTGGTTGCTGGTACTATATTGTGCAAAAGTCAAGACCACCGTTTCATTTTGTTAGTCTAAATGGAGAAAGTTTTTCAAAGTCAGAAAAAGCAGAAAACCTACAAAAATGACACCTGGTCATTAATAGAGAATGTTGAAGAAAACTGTGGTCAAAATGATACAAATCATTATTCAGTTTTTTGGGTATGTAATGTCCTCACTTCATATTGGAAAGAATTACATAGGAATTCAGATACATAGGAAGATATTTTGATATTCCTTTCAAATATGATGCTATGCACTGGGGCAACATATCAGCTATAATGTTAAATAGCACAAGAAGCTGATACTTATACTTTTAACAGTAAGAAACAAGTAATTATGAGAAGACTGTTACATATAAAATCACCCATAAAGAAATGGGCTGGGTAAATTAAACGTGGTTTTCAATTAATCTCTTTACGAAACATACAAAGATGTGTGCAATAACGCATTTGAAATGCAATGTTTTCTCCTTCTTTCTTCTTACATAGCTTTCTTTGAAAAGAAGATCCTTATAAGTATTGGTAAAGCATTACAGTATGCTATGTTTTTTTTTTTTTCATTTGTTAGAAACTAAATGTCTCCAATTCTATCAGCATCTAATTTACACACTCTTTCCTTTTGTGCCCCCTACTGCCACTTTAACTCTTCCCTCCTTTCAATTTTGAAACCAGTAACAGCTGTGTCCTCCTGACAAAAGCTGTTCCCACAGCTCTCACCAACATTGTGTTCCCCATCAAAGAGACACTAACATCCACACAAACAACTACCAACACACACTTCAGCTGCCTCACACATTTCTTTGTCATGTGCATCTGAAATGGCTAATGGGGGTATTTCTAAAGAGACTGGATAGAAAATCATCCACTCGCATAAGAAAGAAGAAGGTCAAAGGAAAAGGACTGGTGTTTCTGTCCATTCTCAACCTCAGTCATCCTCAAGAACTCAATGCACTGTGGACCTAAAAGGACATGTAGCTTTCTCTCAGTCTTTACTGAGAAAATGATATGAACAAAAATAAGAAAGAAAATGTGACTAGAACACTACACCTGATTATCTGAAATGTGAAACAAGGTTTTATGGACCAATGAGTATAAATCTGTAACTAAGGCTACTAGGATCATGAGAATCAAAAAAAAGTTGAAGAATGGGCTCTGTAAGTGTTTACAAGGAGTATGGCAAAATATCCCTGGCAGAAAATTGTAGAAAAATGAAAAAATAACAACTACTGTTGGAATATATAAATAGATTATTAAACATATTAGATATTACTTAATTCGTTTTTGCTGTTCCCAAAATACTAAAATATACAATCTCTTAAAATACTGGCTGCCACTTAATGTACAGTATTTCAATCTACACTGCATAAGTTACTACTGAAAAACGAACAGTAATCGGAACAACAGTTGCCTGTAATAACTGCATAAACTTTTAACCTGATGAGTTTGATAGATATTACAATTTATAACGGATGGAGACAGCAGTCTTCTGGAGGGCTTTTAAAGTAATATTTATTTCATTTTAATATATTTATGTCTTGACTCCCAACTGCACAGCCACAAAGTGGTATCATATTTGTGGATTTTGTTTTTCATACTCTTCTCCCAAATCAACGGAAATGATCCTCTAAAACCAAAGACTGCATAACTGCCACATTAAAAGGTGGAATTAAAACATCACAGCGAGCAGTGCAGCTTAATAAGTTTAACATTTTTTAAATGATTCTGGTTTATGCATTTTCTCCTTATTGCTCATTTTATTTGGTTTATAGCCTAGCTAATGCACTAGAGACTACTTATTTCTATCCTATTAAATAAAGGAATGCTGTACTAATGCTTGATTTTCTAACTTACTGGTCACAGCATATATAGAAACTACACGAGGGAAGGGGTCAAAGTAATTTCATTTTGCAGTACAGACATGCATACATCACACTTGGAACATGCACACATGCAAGACAACATAGAGGAAGTAGTGCACGAGTTACAGACACAATCAGCTGTTCAACATCTTCACCGTCATTTAACTCCACTCAGAAGACATTTGTTTCTGTCTTGTACAAGACAAACTCAAAATATTTTATTACAGGTGTTGTTTGCTGACCACATTACTTTCTGGCATTAAGTACAACAAAATAACTTCTTTTCTAAGACAGAAGAAAGATGCTGAATAGGGCAGGTGGGGTAGGTTCAAATGAAGGATAGAGAATAGGCGTGGTCAGTTCATAAATATATATATATACGTACGTGGAGACTGGAGCGAGAAGTTGAGAGGTTAATAATAGCAGAACTGGTGCCGTCTGTCAGCTAAAAAGCAGAAGCATGGAGGTTAGCAAGTCAGATTTAATCAACACCTGAGAAACTCCGAAGAAAGTACTGCTCTGAGTTCACAGAATGAACACCCATTGGCCTCCAGCAAAGCATCACCTTGGCTAAGACATAGCAATAGCAAGTAAACTAGCAAATTACATTGTCTTTTTAATTAATTAAACAGTTCAATCAACGCTTTGAATTCAAATGTGCACATAATTTCCAGGTGGATCCTGGCAGCTCAGCCCAATTATGCAACATAAGTGAGTTTTAAACACTTTACATTCAACTTCCTTGATGAAGAAGCAACAGAGTTGTTCCCACAGACACTAACATCCACACAAAACTACCAACACAAACTTCAGCTGCCTCACAGTGCATCTGAAATGGCTAATGGGCTTATTTCTGACCATCCACTCACATAAAAAAGAAGAAATCATCCCGTGAATCAGCCAGTACTCAGCTAATGTAAAAAAAAAAAAACAAAGCCTGGAATTGAGACAGGATGTATGGAGTTAGTGCAACTGACTTTGCAAAATACAAAGCTGCAAGAGAATATGGTACAACTAAAGTCTCTGAAGATGTACCTTTCAGTGCATCAAACCCAGTGACACCATTCATACCCTGAAAAGTACAGTGCACTGAAAAGAAGTATCTTAAACAGAGAATGGAAATACAGACACTTTCAGGAGGATTATGAAATTAAGAAAAATGGCATGGTGAAGTGAAAGTGCATTAGCACAGCTGGACAGCGTATGAAGTTATTCTGTACTGAGCAGACCGAAAAGAACCCGCAGACAAAGGCGCAGTAGAGAGTGTGAATGAGGTACAGATGGCATCCTTAAGCACTCCGATTCCAGTCTTCTGAGCTCAGAAAAGTCTGCACTTTCAACATATGTATAAATCATTACGAACGCTGGACGCATACAATGTCATCTCTTGATGAAGGATGTGACAGTCGCTTTTCCACGACGGGACTTAAGAGTGTGTCTTCTCCAATAATAACTCTAACAGATGGAGGAGAAGAAACAGTGTGTATAGCTAATTAGACACAGACACAACACATACACACATGCAGACATTGCACTACAGTACCCTTTAATGCTAAATCAAACCATTGTTGTCCTTGGGAGTATGTTTGCATAAAAGTGCCAAACCCATCATAAATTAGTAGTCGTGAAATCCATCTTCTGAGATAAACAATGGGAAAATAATGAAAACCTGAAGAGTATTCCCTTGGGTGTCATGCAAATCTATAGAAAAAAAAAAACATCCTCGGTGCAAAAGACAAAAACAGTAGTGTCTCTTTTGTGCACTGTACGCAATAAAACATCTAAATGACAAGATTTAAGGTTTTACATAATTCAATTTCAAAAGTCATTCAATCGCGGTTAACTTTCAAGCAGCCCATGCTGGAGAAAATGAACTCAAATCAAGAGCTAGTTAGACAAAGAGCACCGAACTGTCAGCATTTTCGCACTTTGAGGGTCAAAGGTTTAGACTGGGACGAAGACGGTCATTTTGATTCATATTAGTTAGGTCATGAGACTGAATCATCCTCGGAGATGCGCAAGTTCCAGGTTGCCACTAAACACCAACCAAACATCCCCAGTGCCAAACCAATTAGACCATGCGGTTAGCCTAGCAAGCTAATCTCCCTGACAGAAATACTCCTCGTACACCAGTCCCAGGCTATCATCATAATCGCTCCTCAATCAAAGTCAGATGGTGCGGGCAAAAAGATATTGCAGAAGAAAAGTGCTACAGCCTCGTTTTGCAAAAGCTGTGTCACTCACACGGAACGTTCTGAAACCATGTGCAATTAGGTTAACCTTGTACAGCAGAAATTAAACTGAGGTTATATGGTAGGTGACAGACCCCAAGAACAACCTAAAGAGGCTAGTAAACAAATGTCAGAAGCCACGTGGGCATTTCTTGCATCTTTCCTCCAAACATGCAGTCTTCTTAGGTCACACAGGGACAGCTCAGCTCTTTCAGCTGAATCCAATGCAACAAAATGTCATAAGCTAATCAGACAGTCAAGAAAGCCACAGTCGTCCAAATCCAAGCCTTCAGGCACATTTCAGTGGAGTGTTTCAGAATGGACCTGGTTGCAGAGGTCTGTCAGCGAGTGCTCCCTTTTCCCCTAGAGTCGACCCCAAGCTGGGGGGGTAGGGAGGGTTCCTGTGGCGCCTGTGGTGAGCATGCAGGAGTGAGGGGGGGGGAGTGCGCAGTTGCCCACGACAACGACTCACCACATCAGAGAGAGGCCCAAACCCTCGCAGCGCCTTCTGCTGCATAGTGCCAGGGCATTATATATACAACAACAGAGACAGCTTTACGCAGGCACTCAGAGGAACAGCTAATTAAGACCAGGCCCATTTGTTTGCTGTTGTCCTCTAGCATGGAGTAGCTGAATTACGGTGAATTCAACACACTTGGAATGCAGCAAAGGAGTCAAAGGAGTCAAATCACTTCTCCATGCATGATAGCACGCGTACCCTCACCACCTAAAGCCCTCCAGACAAATCCACCAAGAAGCGGTGTGTGGTGAAACCAAACACCACCAGAATGTGCCCTAGGTCTCCCTCAAGTCTCCTCTCTGAAACCTCCTCAAAGCTTCCCTACACGGGCACTCGCTTTTAGCACCCTGTTTCTGAAGTACGTTCTTTAACTCAGTCAAGACCACGGCAAATCTATAAAGCCACCAAAGGCGTGTTAACTTTCGCCTCAAGATGTTGTCTTTGGCCTCATCAAAATCTGCACTGAGTGACAAACATGGACCTCCTTACCAGAATGCGTTTTTCACAGGAATGCGAGATCCCAGTTTGGGGTTCTTAGCTGGAGCCAAAGCAGGAGTCTTTGGGGATCTCAAGTTTCATTTAATGCACTGGGGATTGTACCCCAGCTCTCTGTATTGCTCTCTGCCCCCAAAGCATAAAACTCAAAGAATTCATAGATGTGGAAATAATTCAGAGTGCTCAGTTTTTTTGGACCACTGTACTGCTGTTTGCCTGCTATAACTTTGTAAATCCAAATTTGAGTTGGACATGACCTTCAGCATGAGCCATATAAAAAAAAAGTTCACTGATTTATACAGTGTGACAGACAGAAAGTCCTTTTATGAACTGTCAGTCATGAAAAAAAGAAAGAAAGAAATCAAGCTAGCAGACATTGTTGTCTACAATAGGTATGACAAGGTAAAGGGCATTTTATGGTGAATACGCAATCAAGGACGCAGATCGAGAGGTTGCCCTGAGGGCAGGAGCATTCGCAAGAGCGCCCACTCAGAAAAAAACAAGCCAGTTTCTGAGGCCTTTCTCAGTCGAGGAGGGTCCAAACAGTAGCTTAGTAGACTGGGATCAGATTTTGCTCTCTAGCTTTTCTAGCTTCCCCTTATTTCCTGACAGGCTCGTGTTCGGACCCAGGATTCCACTTGAATGCCAAGAGTCATGTGAGACAGCAATCCAGGGATTTGCCTCAGTTTTCGTGGGATCTTGGGATAGACCCTTGAAACCACGTTAGACATTGATCCGACTGACCTGACAAAAGCAATGTTGCTGTTAGTAAAAAGTCCTGCTATTGTGCGCCAAAACCTTGGCCCGAAACAGGCCAATTCTAAGACTTCTGCTGACTTCTGAAACTGTGGCTTAATGATATGTGGACATGGACATGGTCAACCACAAGCTTGCAAGAATGCACCTCATCAAAACCCAGTCGTGATATGCATTATCTAGGAAAGATAAGAATACACGATGAATATATAATGGATGAAAACTGACCTCTATGAATAGGCAGCATTTAGTTGGCAGTCTCAACGATGATAATATTTTAAATGACCTTACTGGTCTGTCTCACAGCAAGAAACTCAAACGTGTATATGACTTTTGCCTCTTAAAAGTTTCTTAGAGGTTTTGTAGATCATTTCTTTTTCTATTATATTACATTGTCCAATTACGTGTAAGGCCTTGCCTTTTTTGGTTAATGTTCCAGTAAGACCATTTTTTGTTGTTTGGCTTTTAAAATTTCTTGAGCAATGAAGAATGACACATTTAGTAATAAACACCAATCAGCCACAACATTAAAATCACCTGCTTAATATTGTGTAGGCCCTCTCATGCTGCCAAGACATAAACAGCAGATCCTTTTAACAGATCCTGTAAGTTGCAAGATGGGGCTCCATGAATTGTAGTAGTTTGTCGACTACAACCCATATACACTTGATCAAATTAAGATCTGGAGAAGTTGGAAGCCAAGTCAACATTCATGTGAATGTCAGGACCCAAAGTTTCATAGCAGAACATGGCTCAGAGAATCACACCACCTCTGATGGTTTGCCATCTTCCTATACTGTATTCTGGTACCACCCCTTCCCCGCGTAAGAGATGCACATTCACCTGGTTGTCCACATGATATAAAAGAAAACGGGGTCCATCAGGCCAGGCCACTTTCTTTCATTGCTCCATGGTCCACGGTGATACCTTTCTATAATAGCCAGCAACATTTTCACAAGTTTGTGCTACAATAGCTCTTCTGTGTGACTGGACCAGATGTGCTAGCCTTCGCTCCCCAAGCACATCAGGGGGTAGGTGACTAACCAGTCCTCTCATTTATCTCTTAGACATCTTTTTCTTTATATTTAAAAAACCCTGGGCCCTTACCGTCGTAACTGTTTTTCCTTACTTGTGTATTAACCTCTGACATTTCTCTTTTGACAGGGTTTAAGGTGTGTAACTTAGCTGGCAGTAACTTGGTAAAAAAGCAGATTGTTGATTTTAGTATACAGTTAGGTCCATAAATATTTGGACAGAGACACACCTTTTCTAATTTTGATTCTTTACATCACCACAATGAATTTGAAATGAAACAATGCAGATGCAGTTGAAGTGCAGACTTTCAGCTTTATTTCAATGGGTTAAACAAAAATATCGCATAAAACTGGAGGAACTAATGTCACTTTAATACATCATTTCAGGGGCTCAAATGTAATTGGACAAAATTAATATAACTGAAAATAAAATGTTCATTTCTAATACCTGGTTTAATATCCTTTGCAGGCAATGACTGCCTGATAGTCCTGGGTTGCTTTTGCCAGATGTTTAGGGTCATTGTCCATCGGAACTGTGAAGCGCTGCCCTATCAGCTTGGATGCATTTGGCTGGATTTGAGCAGACAGTATGTCTCTGAACACCTCAGAATTCAGGCTGCTTCTGTCCTGCGTCACATCATCAATAAACACTAGTGTCCCAGTGCCACCGGCAGCCATGCATGTCCACGCCGTCACACTGCCTCCCCAGTTGTTTTACAGATAATGTAGTATACTTTGGATCACGAGCTGTTCCATGTCTCCTCCATACTGTATTTGCTTCTCAAGTCTTCTCTTCACGGTAGACTTGGATATTGACAGGCCTACCGCCTGGAGAGTGTTCTTCTGTTCCTCACTTGGAGAGTGTTCTTCACTTGGAGAGTGTTCTTCACTTGGAGAGTGTTCGTCACTGCATGTTGTGGAGGGGTTTTTCTTCACCATGGTAATGATCCTACGATCATCCACCTATTTTGGCCTCTGTAGACGTCCAGGCCTTTTTGCATCATTGAGCTCACCAGTGCTTTCTTTCTTTCTCAGAATGTACCACACTGTAGATTTTGCCACTCCTAACATTCTGGCGTTTTCCCAGATGGTTTTTTTCTGTTTTCGCAGCCTAAGGATGGCCTGTTTCACCTGCATGGAGAGCTCTTTTGACCGCAGGTTCACGGTAAAATCTTCCAAATGCAAATGCCATGCCCAGAATCAACTCCAGACCTTTTATCTCCTTAACTGAAAATGGAATAATGATGGAGTCATGCACACCTGTCCAAATAGCTTTTGAGTCAATTGTCCAATTACTTTTGTTCCCTTTCAAAAGAGGTTGGCCCACGTTAAAGAGGGGTCTAATTCCTAAACCCTTTAGTCAATGTGGAAGTGGATACCCACAAATCAAAGCTGAGAGTCTGCACTTTATGCATTTATATCAATTAATTCACAATAATTTGGATATGTTTAAGTTAACAGGTAAAATAACAAAACGTGTGACAGTGTCAGTATATATGAAACTGTAGATTTACAGGTATGAAGAACAGATGTGGACTACTTAAGCACTGATGTACGTCGCTCTGGATAAGAGCGTCTGCTAAACGCCAAAAACGTAAACGTACTGACCATTGCATACCCAGAACACTCCACAAGACCTGCCATTTTGGAGATGCACTGAACCAGTCGTCCAGCCATCACAATTTGGCCTTTGTTCAAACTAACTCAGATCCTGATGCTTGCCCATTTTGGCTGCTTCCAACACACCAGCTTCAAGAACTGACTGTTTACTGGCTGCTTAAAAGATCCCACGTCTTGACAGGGGCTACTGTAATGTTTTTCACTTTACCTCTCAGTGGTTTTAATGTTGTGGCTTATTGGTGCAACTTATAATAAAAGCCCTAATCATGATATAGTCATGTCTGTCATACTGTGTCCAAAGCCGTGAATACACCTATTAATTACAAACAGTATGTCTCGTCGAAACAAATCTGCAGAACTCGCATCCTGGAGCGCATACCACCACCACCACCACTCCACACCCTCCACCCTCCCCCCAAGTTCCTCCTTGCTCCCAGAACATTTCTGATGGACAGAGATGAGAACCATGAGTGGATTTTCACATGGATGGCTGCGGTTGTGGTCTCATTTTATTTATTCAGACCCGAACGAGCCATTTGATGGCAGTCCTTTGACAAGGCAAGCCAGAAAACAAATGAGAGAAAAATGTTCCTTCATACAAATGCAGAGTTCTAAATAAAACCCATTGTACTGTGGTCACAAGCCAGCTGAAATCAGAAGAGGGACTGGAAAAGGTATTTACTGTGTATTTAGCAAAATGTTTGCTTAGTCAAAAGTGCGGTTGTCCCTCTTAGCATTCAGTTGATCCGGGTTCAACCGCAACTGGTGTGTCTAATGATGGTGCTAATACTACCAGAACATAAAGCAATCAGATATGTCAAATAATTGCAGCCACATTGTCTTGAGAGATTTGAGGATCATTAAAGTGAGTGGCTCTTTGAGGGCTTCATCACAGGCTGCATTTGATTGTCCACCATGCCCTACACAAGACCGTTGGCTTAAAATTCCATAGCAAACAGATATACTAAAGATGACTAAAGCTCATCAAACCTCATTCTTTGATTTAATTAATAGAAGAGGTGGCAAATGGGGACCAATACTGCCTTACAAAGCCAAAGTGCAGTAACTACGCCAAAGCTGAAACTGAGAAAAATGGCTTTAAAGTTCTAGTATTAGTATGGATTTGTAGTTACTGCAATTTTTTATGCCATCATTTCTCTGACACGGGACAACTTTGAACCAGGATATTTTCTCACAAGACAAAGGAGATGTCCTAAACCCCATTTGTAGTCTAAAGTCA
>JBBIGA010000011.1:12207275-12222191 GCA_037576975.1 Alestes dentex
TGTGTGTGTGTGTGTGTGTGTGTGTGTGTGTGTGTGTGTGTGTGTGTGTGTGTGTGTGTGTGTGTGTGTGTTGTACCCATTGCTGTAAATTCTCAGAGAGAACCCCTGGGAATACGAGCTTGAAGAGAGAAAATGAAAGAAGAGATTCACATTAACAACAGGTTTGATGACAGTATGCAGTAAATTGTGTATTTTAATAATAATTTAAATTGTTGCTGCTTGCATCATCCTTACTTACCTCGTCCATGATGTGGGAATGTGAAACAATATCTCCCTGGAAGTTAAAGACATAAAAAAGTGTCATGTACAAGAACAGCTTACAGTATACAAACATATATTGCGTCTAGAAGTAGCATATACAATTAATGCAAACTAAAATAATAGTAGCATGTGTGTGTATGTGTGTGCGTGTCTGGTCTGTGTGTGTCTGTGTGCTGGCGTGGGTGGGCTGGCCCTTGCTCTAAGCGTGCAGCCTGATTTAATTTCCCTCTGATTATGCTGCTGTAACTGGTGCCAGGTGGGTAGTCTGGGCTGGGTGGGGCTCCTGGCACTCTCAGCAACATACTGGCATCTCCAATCAGTCTGCTGGCAGCCTTCATTACACACACACAGCATTGTTCAACTCCAGCACTGATACAGGGCCAGTTATTGTGGTCCAGGATTGAGTCAGGGCCAGTCAGACTGATCCAGGTACAGTGATGCTTTTACCACTTGCAGCAGCTTCATCCAATTTCTCTGTCATGCTCGACTTGGAGAACAGTGAGGGCCTGTGTTCAAGAGTGGAGATGAAAAGAATTGTGTGTGTGTGCTCGTGTATGTGTGTGTGTGTTTGTGTGTGTGTTTGTGTGTTTGTGTGTGTGTGTGTGTGTTTGTGTGCGTGTGTGTGTGTCTTTGCGTGTGTATGTGGGCCAATGCAAATGGCATGTGAATGTGTAAGAACACAAGGGACAGAAACATCACTAACCTCTTGACCAGGGATATGATGAATCGCAGGCTGCAAGTGTGAACAGAGACAGGTAGGTCGGTACATGGGTGGGTGGATGGACACAAAGATAGATAGACAGATAGACAGAGACAGGCAGATATATAGACAGACAGATAGACGGATTGATGGATAGATAGATGGATAGATAGATAGATAGATAGATAGATAGATAGATAGATAGATAGATAGATAGATAGACAGACACATGAAATTTCAGTTACAAAGACAGACAGAGAGACAGACAGACAGACAGACAGATGAATAAACAAATGGATAGATGGATGGACAGATGTATAGGCAGGAAGAAAATTGGGGGAAAAAACAGAGGAGAGACCACAAAGTTAATAAGTCTCAACTGAAGCTGGTGACTTCATGGGATGTTATTAAATTAGCCTGTAGCTGCTGGGAATGCAGCCTGTTCACATGTGAACAAGCACTCATCAAAAATGACACAGTCATCTCCTGAGACCCAGACGCCCTGAATATAGAGACACACACACACACACACACACACACACACACACACACACACACGCACACACACATGCGCACACACTTTCCAAGCAAAGTGAATTCAGACAATACCGTCTATTCAGTGCAAACCACAGCCTTCAAAACCGATACCTCTTCTTAAAGAGTTAGAGAATTCACTGCCCACAGTATACAATACAATATCAACTTATTACGTTCCCCGTGCAGTCCTGCAGTCGGGCAGAATTTGCAGTGCTGAAAGATCCAATATGTAAATGTCCCTGAATCTCAATCCTGCATTGAGTTAGTTACAAACATCATCACTGGAAATACTTTATATAACAGAGCAGCTTCAGTGCCGAGCTGGTTCGCACATGTCTAACCGCAACATCTCTTAACCTCAAATCCAGTCTAATCACTGATAAAATGCACTCTAGTAAATCTAATAAAATGCAAAGCAGTAAGTGTGGAGTGGTAGGTAACACTGCAGAAATCTGCAAAGTTTTATCCTAATGCTCCATTCTCCTACATCTATAACATGATCAAGCCCTAAGTCAGTAACTGCCTTATGCATAAATGTAATGTGCATCAGTTATCAGAATATTTAAATCAAGATAACTAAATGGGAGGTGCTAACTTTTTTTTTTTAAGCCAAATACAAGTAGGTTATCAAACACAATTCATTGTTCCTGCACTGAACAAGATAATAACCATAATCTAACCACAATATTTACACATAATTCAGTTCCAGTGACGACGAGGGTGACGTTGATAGCTCTCACCTTATTTCTGCGGATCAACTCAAAGGCAGCAAGCAGTTCTCCAGCTGCTTTGCCATTTTTCAGGATGGGGTACCAGGCCAGGCGAGGAGAAGAGACCATGGAGGGCTGACATATGCTGCGCCCCATGAACTCATCTGCACCCTACAGTGCAAAGTTCAGACATCATTAATGATGAGAAGTGATTCTACTTTGGTATATTGTTTTTGTACTGCGTCTATGAACAGGCGTCTCTCAGGCATCATTTTACTTTGCATGAAGCAGAGCAGTCCTATTACGCAGACATTCGCACCAACATCAGTCCGTCATCACCAGTCGTTACGGGGTAGTGGAACTACACTGGAGTCCACTGTTTAAAGAACATGTACACACATGCTCGTGCACATACATGGACACACTCACATAAGCAACTCACATAAGTGTCCTGATCATACAGCTCGACCACAATGTTTGGGGGGTTCTTCTCAGTCACTTTAGGGTCTCCAAATATCTCCACCTCGTAGAAAATGAGGGTCTGGTCCCAGGTAGGGTTGAGGCTGTTCCTTACTGTGACCGTTTTCTGGCTCTGGTGCAGGAAAGACACAATGGCATAGGGATCTGCAGGGAGAGAGGTCAAAAGCCATTAGTCAGTACAGCACTCTTAGAGGAAGGTACATCTCGGAAGGAATTGCACTCAGAACGAAGACCCTTCCACATGGAATAGGCAAGCTCAACAATAAGCTATGCTACACTAAGCTAAGATATATGACATTGAGCCAATAGTCAGAATGGGGTGATTATGAGGCAGCTGGTGGCCTGGCGGTTAGGGAGTTGCCCCTGCGATTGGAATGGGTTGAACCCCTCTGTCATGGGTTCAAATCCCAGGACTACCAGTGGCACCACTGAGGTCCCCTTGAGCAAGGTACACACTACCCATCACAGGCCACGTTGTTGACTGCCCGCTGCTTCACCCAGGTGAATGGGTTAAAAGCAGAGGAAGAATTTCACATTGTTCACACATGGCTATAAGGGGCCACTTTTTATTTTGTTCTTACTTAGGTGGCTTATTTGTGTGTGGCACATTTTATAATGATATAAAATATGTGGTGTGGCATATTTTGTAACATAATCCTATGCTTTCTATTACTATTAATGCATAATAAGTCCAAATATACATAGCAACTATTGTCTGGAATTAATACAGGTGTTTGTATGTAAAATCACAAAGTAGCCTATTATACTCTGTTCTTTGTCACATAGCCACAAAAAAATTCGAAGTACTTTTCACATTAAAGGATGTATTGATATACAGGTGTGCTAAGATGGTGCAGATGTACTGAAATACCCAGTGCAAATATGATCATACGAAACTCCTGCCATGCAAATACGACATCAAATTTGTTTTAATAAACTCTACCTCACTTTCACATGAATAAAATATATTGCATCTACACGATTTTGTGCTTCAGTTGTATTGCCTTTAGTAATAACTGCATTGTATTATATTTTACGCAACTGGCAATGATGTACACTTTCAAGGCAAGCAAACTCAATGTATTTTTCAGAGTAATATCCCACTAATATAGCAATGCAATATTCTCGAACAGTTGTGCTATTATTCTCATTTTATATTGGATGCTATATTAAAGATGACGAAATCTGGAACACACGGCCAGCTGCACTGGTGAAAAGAACCAGAGGTACCCACAGTTATGGTGCAAGGAAGCTGACAAATTTGAGCTGCGGTCATTCGCTGTAATGTCTATACATGCAAGTGTGCACGTGTGTGCATGTGCATCATTGTGTGCACATGCATGTGTGTGTATGTATTTGTTCATGTTCTCCCTGGGGAAAGCCAAAGAGCTACATAATCTGTAGGGAGAAGAAATGAAATAGAATGACATCGACTACCAAGGAATGTTTGCAATTGGAGGGATTTTTTTTTTTTTTACTTTTGAGGGAGTCTCAGAAGTTTATTATTCCAGTCCATGTAAACCAGCCTCAATGGGATAGTTTCACTAGGGAGGAGAACACAGAAAAAGACGGGCCTACTTTTTCCCAGCTCTGAGTAACAAACACACACACATGCACACACACACACACACACATACACACAGTCTTTACACACAGTCTTATACCCCTTCCCACAAAACGCACTGGCTCAAATAAACAGAAGGATAAATACGCCAAGTGGAGTGTGCGCCGTTACCCGGGAGCCAATGGGAAATAAATACAGGCAGGGGCTAATCGGGTTGCCCCGTGTAAATAAACACTCTGCCCAGGGGGATTGTGGGACTGGACAATGCTGTGGCGGCGGCCGCCCACGTGTAAAACTAAAACACGCGAGACTCTGGAGAGTGCTGCTGTCCACTCAGACGGCAGAGAGAACAGAACGGAGGCGCCGCTAATGTGTCTTGTATGCCATCTGTCAACAGTGTAGTGTTTGATTGTCCAAGCACTGTGTATAATTCTTATATTCTGAAAGATGTAGAACAATGCATGGGAAAAAAAGCAGGCTATGCAGGTCCTAAATAAACAAACTTGACCCTTAATATTACAGTCATACATCCTAAATTTTTACTGCAAGGCTGCTACATACCACTGCAAGTCCGAGTCTATAGGGCTGCACTGCACCCTCAGTTTGAATTTGTGCACCCTCAATTTAGATTGGGAGAACATTTCCAAAATTTGTCTTCCATAATAATTATTTCCAAAATAATTCTGTATATCCATGATTATTACATATAAAAGTATATAGCACACATACATCTGTAAGGTCTGTTATCTCTTGATTGCTCTTGTTTTATAGCACTGTCTTTGGTTAGCATCAGTCTCTGGTATAGGCAACACATGTTAATATGACTGCAAGAGGTTGGCAACTCAATCAGGCATAAATCTTGAAGTATTAAATATGAAACTGTCTCAGTGATCCTAAAGATATATGACTTTATGATCTTTACTCATTAAGTTAGACTAGGAAAATATCAAAACAATGAAGTAGAAAAATGCACAGTTAAAGTAGCTAAAAACACATGAGGAGAAACTAATCCATGAGGTTGAGAAAAGTGAGGCGTATGACTTTTCATCTAATGTTTATGAGGACATTAGTGTTTCAGTCAGTGTTTTTAATCTGAGTTGAGCTACTGAAATTGCATATAAAATAACAGACATATGTATTATTAGCTGATAATCAATGGTCTATGTTTTGAATTGAGAAGCAGAGCACACTTCAGTTGGCCGTGATTCAGTTAGCATGCTATACTTCAGCTGGCAGTGATTATATGAGGCATATATCGCTATTTTACAGCCTGGAGCCTAAATAAACTTTAATCTGTTTTTGTGTGATCATTCATTCAAAATCGAACAACATATTTACAAAACCATTACTGGTGGTATGACGACAGGAAACGTTTTTGGGGTTTTTTTTCAGGAACATTTGAAACATTGTTTATTTTATATGACTGTTTTGCCCAGTTTCTTAAGGGATGCCAATAATTCTGGAGTTGACTGTATATAACATGACTACACATGTCATTTGGTGTATTTTATCATACTGTATTTTTACCTCTTCAGGTCATGCCTAACAACGCAGAACTCATTAACAGAGACGAAACCAGAGTAACACGTGGCCCTTTTGTGGTCGACAGCTTTATTTTCTTGAAAACTGATTATGCAGTGAGTCAGATATTGTGGGTTGAGGCGTATGTCATTATTGATGCTGCACCCTGCTCTAGAGTAGATATCGCCTCTGAGCAACTCTCAGTAACTGAACTGAGTTGTGAGGCTGCAATTATTTATTCTGGATCACCGGCCCGTCTTGCAACAGAATCCGACTCCGAAATGTTAAGTGCTGTCAATATAACAGGGTGTAATATGTTGACAGCTAAATTTCCAGTTGCCTAGAACATGGCCACTGGCCTGATCTGCCCAGTTACTGTAATCCTTCTCCGGTGGCTGAGCTGTGGATGGAGGTTTGAATTCTGGCTCCGTAAGAAATGTTGTGCTCCATCCATCATCTTCCTTTATCCGGCTCCATCTCAGCTGCTGGAGCTGGATAAGGGAAGATGATCTGCCATGTTTTTTCGTCTGGCTCTGTGGGCTCAAACGCAGGACGTGTCTAGGACTATTTCCATTATTTTGTCAAAAAAATAAAAAAATAAATAAACCAACATACTCCCCCAAACACACAGACACACAAAACACAACACATTTTCACCCAGTTTTCTATCTGCTGTAGCCAGTGTGGTTTTTCTAGGCAAAGGATATTCATGCTGGACATCTGTAATGGGTCGTAACCACTGACCATGTGTAGGACTGTCCGTGCTTTAATTAGCCAGCATACTCAAAACCATATGGGTCTTTGGGTGACGGGTTTTCTGCCTCCCAAGTACTTTAACCCTGAGAAGTCCACAGCTGTTTCTGGATTTTGCTACACTATTTAAAAGCAATTACATAATACCAAAATAATTAGATATGCAATGAATTACTTTTTTTAATTTATACTCGTACAGGCTCAAATCTGTCCTGCAGACATTGTCTTTTGCTTGACCCTAAAAACATGAGCAAATCCCTCTATTTTTCAATAAAACAACATTTTATTAAACCAAACTATAGTAAACTCTATCCTCGTTTTATAAACACAAATGTGGCATCAGTAGAAAGAACGAGTACATTGAGCTAAATATCCATGGAAAATATGCTACTTAGAGTATCATTTACATCAAATAATACTATTTGTTTAGTTGCTGTAATTAACATGAATCAAAATGAATCCAACTCCTCCACGATTAAGGTTCAATTGCATAAGTCAATTTAATCCAGGTCAGCTATAGCCTTGCCACTATTAGCATATCTCAAGTGACATGACTGCATACATGTTAACAAATCCTAATATACAAGGGTCAGAACTCAGTATATTGTACAGTATAGTACAATATAAACCTACAATTCAGCCTTAACAAGGCTTAGTGGCTACACTGTGAAAAAAAAAAAAAGGTTATGGGGGTTTTGTTGCTAACATTTTTTCAAACTACACTTGGATGCGGTTCTTTCAAAAGTGATGTACTGTTTGTCCATCGTGTCTCACAGATCTTTCAAGGACAGCAATAAGCAGTAGGTCAGCCATTCAGATGTTTGTTAAAGGCAGATCAGAAGAAATATGGCTTCTTTCTTCTCAGTGGCCACGAAAACAAAATCTGAACGTGTGCTCCAGCGCTAAAAAGTCATCATTCAGCAGGCAGACTAAATGATTACAGTGAAACAGTAGCCCCTACGCTAACCCACAACATCTGGAGACTCATTTGCGCACAGCAGAGTAGAACTTTCCACCTGATAAGCACAGTTAAGAGTGTTTATATCAACGCCTGTATCTAGCAAGCAAGTCGCACTGCTGGGGCCAAATCCCCCTTCACCAGGGCAGAAATACGGTCTAGTATGTGGCTAATCCTGGTGTCTGCAAGCCCGTACTGGCGCACAAGTGAAGACACACTTCAGCTGCACTTGTTTGGGGTTTTGTTTCCACGGCTACAAGGTCCGACAGGCCAAACCACAGCACTACACCAATGAAACATTTGCATAGCAACCCCGCTACCAACTGTCTTCAATAAACCACGGTAACGTTAGCTCAGAACACAAGTTTGCGTGTAATGAGTAGAAATGTTTAACCCTCCTTAAAACCTAAGTCAAGATTCCTTTTGCCAAACTGTTTCAATAGAATTATACAGTTACGTGATTTTATTACACTGTTTTCATGTAATCATTGGTTCTGATGAATGCAAAGACAACTTCAGATCACAAAGCTTATGAGTGAGAAATTCTTACTCACAAGGTACTTTTTAGCACAAAATAATCGTTTCAAATAGAAAAATAAAATAAAAAGCTTGAAGTCAGGAGCACTTCAACTGTAACTGCTTCAGAAGTACTGAATTATGTTCCCTAACTAAAGATGTACTCTTGAGGGTAGCATACTAGTGACAGTGCTAATACGCTATACGTTGAGTTATTCTGAGGGTGCTCCATTAATGAGACTAATATTCAGATCCACTCAAACACAGTCCATCTTAAAGTGAAACAAAAGAGCAATTCCAAATGCATTTAAATGCTAAACATGGGTGACACATTTAACGATATTGTATTAAAGTACACAAAGAAAAGGCAGAAGACGACTTTTTCAAGTCAAATCACGAAAATGGACTAAGTATGAGATGAACTTGTTATCATTAACACGCGACCTAATTCGTTTGGGCTTGGTCATTTTGAAGTAAGTGATAATGGAGAACACAGAATTACGGTAGCAGAAAAGAATCCAGATTGGAGGAGCAGCCTTGTTGTTTTGTAGGTTATGAAAAGATTTTGCAGACACTGAAATGTCTGAAGTCAATACTACATAGTAAGCCACACTGTTGATATAAAGGAAATGTAAAAATGCAGGAAGGATTCCCTCCCAGACAATTTACTTGTCCTTGATTAGCAGGCCCTTGTTCAATATTTTGACATTATATATTGCTGGTTTACAGAGTCATTCAGTTACGACCTGAAGGGGTTTTTCAAATGTGCCACAGTGTGTGAGCTACTGACGTACTTTTTTTCGCCCTCCCATCCAATTCTATGACCAGCCATCACTGGTACTACTGCTAGCACATTTAGTCTGTACCAGAATATCGTGCTGCATATCATGTATTGTTCAAACGTCTTCAAATGTCATGATATCATAGTTTTCCAAATTACCCACGCTAAATATAACTATTGCTACCCTAACATTTGCCCCAATACCATCATGTCTTGTCTCGTGCCCACAGCTGTAAATATACTGAGTTTCCCCACTCTCTGGGCTAAGCTCAACCAAAACTGCTTTATCCCACTCTCTGCCAAGCACCATATTTTACCTTCTCTGACGTAAACCCAGCCATGGTTATGCTACCATTAAGTCTCAAAAGACTTCACTTTTATGGATTTTGTTATTTATAAAACCCTCCTGGTACACTGAGCAAAGCTGACCTTTTTTTACACAGTGGATTCATAAAACGTTATTTTTCCTCTATTATGCACCACTCTCAATGTGCATCATATTAAGTCTACCCATGGACCCTAATCTACAATACCCGCATGAGCGTGTATGGCGAGGAAATAAGGACCTAAGCGTGCATTAGCTTGGCGGAGCAGCATCAGAAACTAGCATGAGGCTCTTCATGTGGTATGCTACAGCGGCAGACGGCTAAGGTCAGATTTTGCTGATGTCTGGATGTCTGGAAGACACTTTGGAGTGCTGCTAACGTGTCTAAAGTTCAAAAAGTAGCATTAAGCCACCCTGGAGACCACAGAAAGAAGAGGGTTTCAGGGTTGAAAGGTCAAAGCTGGGGCGTGGCACAGCTGACACACGTGGTGTTCGACAAACAAAGACAGCTGCTCATAATGAACGCCAGACTTGCACAAGAACAGCTTGGTCGTGGAGGACATGGCCCATGCAAAGTGCATCTGCTTCAAAACTAGTAGCACTTTCACATTATGCTCTATGCGTGTAGAACTTCAGGTTTTTAGTAGCTAAATCAATGTATAAAATCTGATTTTACTGTTGGTTATTGCTTGACATCCATAAACTACTGTTAGCAAATGACATTGCTCGGTGGAAGAACGGTTTATTATTATTATTATTGTTATTATTATTATTAATAATAATAATAATAATAATAATAATAATAATAACAATATTGTAGCATTATTTCTAGTAAATCTGTGCATTTTAACACTTTTACTTGTGTTATAATGTAACAGCATCTTGTACTTTATCACTTGGTTCCCTAATTGACCCTTTAAATCTGAGGCTAAAAGTAGCTGCATGGGAATATCTTTATATACATTTTTGACTGTAACTTTGTTATACATTAAACTATCACTGAGTGATAAATATGCTCAGATTTATCACTCAGTGATAAATATGCTCAGATTCAGCATAATCTCAGTAATAATGTTCATAATCATACAAAATGAAACAATCTGAATGATTCATAAAAGTCACTGCAAGTCTCCATTGGCAGGCATTTTTACACAATGCTGTTCCTAGTGATGTCCTGCTAAGCAGACACATCACACTGTGCCCGCTTGCCGAGTGTTGCGGACCTCGTCACGAGCTTGAAGAACATTTGTAGAACATTTTTTGTGCAAGACAATCACTGCAATAAAGGAACAAACCTTTTTTATAAACATGAATATAGGTTTATGTTAAAAGTATTCCACTTATGTAGGTGTCAGTTGCCCTCTCGTAAAGTGGTAACATTTATGGTTCAGATGCATAATGTGTACTTCGCATTGCTCTTTTAGAGACATATGAGGGACTAAAGCAAAATAAAGTCAGTATATGATTGTAAGAATTTAAACTGTAATATGTTACTTTACTTCATTATATTAAAAAGTAACTGCAGCACCATAATAGGTTATGTTGGTGGCCCCCATAGTGGTGATTACGTAAAGTAACGGGATTCTCACCCACCTGAGAAACTGTCTTTATCCATGGCTAGGAGGTCTCTGGCCTGATACAAGTAGCAGCGCAGATGGTAGCGTGAACCACCTGAAAAAAAAGGCAAATGCAACACTCAGTGCTTTAGTGGGCTACACATTATGGTAAAATTCGCAAGGAAAAATAAAAATATGTCTGCTTACTATCAAAAAAGCAGGAGATAGTGGGCCGGTTGACACCAAAGGTTGTTGTAACTGACTTGTCATCATTTCTGTCATCGGTCACACTGCTCTGTTGATAGACAGGAAAAAAAAAACAAAAAAAACCTTACACTGAGACACCGAGCCACAGAGCCAATTAAGCAGTTACTATGCTCCCTGAATGTAAATGAGCCTTGTGTATCTTGGCCGTTAAGCAAGACAAAGAGTTATGATGCCGAATCAGATATCTAAAAATTCCAACCAAGAGTGTAAATGGAGAACGCGATAATGATCTGAGTTCTGCTGGCAACTCCACCGCGCCGCAAACCCCTGGCACTGAGCAACGGTGCGTCACCGCCTTAAGATGCAGGAGTTTCACTCAACTATGAACTTACTCAAAGGAAAAGTGCTATGTCATCCGTGTCTCTACAGATTTGCAAGACAAATTCTTTGCCACAGAAACGACACATCAGTATCTATATCCCACGCATACATTCTTGGTATGCATACAATATCGTCTCCTCCACCCATTTTGTTGCATGAAAATAGAGATGCCCCACCCATCTTTCAGGCCTACTGAATCTTCCAGAAATTACCTGTCTACCAGCAATGAACACAACATCAATAAACATCATTTGGCTTCTGCTTCTTTATGATTGTTGGCTTTGGCCTTGCAAAGATTTGCCTTTAAACAATTAAGCCATTCTGCACGAGCCGTGAGACAGTATGTGTAAGTGCTAGGCGCAACTAATATTTATGGCCACGTCCAAATCCATTTTGCTATTTTTAGTAGTGGAAAAAACTGACTTTGCACCAGCACAATGCACAAAAAATGTTGTCCTAACTCTAGTAAAGATTCAGAGGAATGTTTTGGGCATAACATGCAGTAAATCAATCAGAATGATATGACACAAGGCAGTGGCACAAGATGGTTTTCCACTAAGGAAATGTACCTGCTCATACATTATACATCGCTGCCTCTCTCTCTCTCTCTCTCTCTCTCTCTCTCATATATATATATATCCTCCACTTCCTTCAACCTAGCGTGTTTAAATATCCATTTGTGCGGGTAGGTCAAATAGCCTATTCATTAATTCTGATAATAAACTGAAATGGTTTTCAAATGACATTTGCTTAACTTAGCAAAGCATTGTGCCCAACCACACCTCACTTAAAAAGCACCACTCCTACAAATGGGAAACACACGCCAAATCATTTATTTTGAAAACATGCATGCGTGACATGAAAATGAGGAATGCACTGGTATCAAACTAGCAAAACCACTCTACGTCCTGCTTTCCACCAGTGCAAATACGACCCAGTCTTTCAGACTGATAAACTGTCGCTGACAGATAAGCTGTACACTCGCCCGTTTTCAAAAGTCATATCAGAATTTACCTAGAAGAATATAGTAACAAGTAAATGACCCCCACGTCCGTGCATTACAAAAATGTATCGTGGTCGTGCTGAATGCTCTGTGACTGGTCGGTTTGCAGTTAGTCTGTGTGCTTTCACACAGTTGGCTCTGAAATTATATCTATGCTCATTACATTTTTTGGGTTTTTATGTTCAGATGAAAAACTGTTTTCTGGACTTCCCTCCTGTGTATACACTGCTGTTTTCTCTGCCACTGTATTTTAAGCATTGACACATTGACTGTCTCCCACAGTACCAGCAAACTATTAGTTGACCAGTCTATAAAACCCCTTGTGTGTATTAGTTGCTCGTGCCATATTTGTGGAGGCCCCATCAAACCAAAATCATTTCCCAGGTCCATGCCTTAGGGACTAACATTTTTCTTATCTTTCCTTATAGTGGTCGAAAAGTCCCCTATCAAAGCTACTGAGCGGCTATCGGTAACAGGAAGCAGGGAAGGTGAAATTTAAACCTCAGATGAAGTGTAAACAGTGCCAGAGAGCCCAAAGGGTTCTATAGTAACACATCTCATATGCCTAGAAGGAAGTCTTTACAACCTTTGCCTTACAACAGTGGTGGTACATAAAAAAATGACTAAACTCAGTAAAATACAAACACATAATAAAGGAAACAAATTAGTACCACAGCGAGGAACTAGCTCACCAAGCTCTGCACCGCCGCTTAACCACTAGCCTATGCCCTACATCAGCTGGTGCCAACCCAGCAGAGTGTGCATGTTGGCTAAGGAGAGTATAGGTTTTAGGAGCCAGCAGCCAACTGGAGCTTAAGTGCCCAGCCAAGTTAATCATAATCAAGAAAATCCCAAAATAATGCAAAAAAACCCAACAGAACAAGACCTCAAAACCCCTAATGGCCCGAGGGATTGGCTAGGTACATGAAAATATGAGCGATAGCTTTTAATCAGTCGTTTGAAACTAATATAAGCGTTGCCATCGTTCACAGCACTCTAGGAAGCACACATTACAGTCTTCTGCAGGGGTTTCTCCAGGCAGGAACTAAGAAGCAGGCAGGGGATCCCCCTTTCCAGAACTGATAGCGCTAACAGGGCCTTTCACTCAGCAGGTCAGACCCTATCCAGAACCTCCTTCAGTCAGAGTCCAGCCAAGCCCACATCACAGCCCATGCCAGAGCAGTCTGAAATGGATTTGAGACAATGGGCCCAGTAGACCAGAGTATGAGTAAATGCACTGTACTTGTAGGGCGTGCACACATTTTCAGTGTCTCTTTCACACACACACACACACACACACATACACACACACACACTCTTGAACAGATCCGTCTTTATTTTTGTGGTAATTGGTCTCCCTAGGTGCCTTTATTTCACCAAGCTGATTCCGTTCTGGTTGCCCAGTCACTCTCAGCGCCTCGGGCCCATCCAAGCCCGAGGCCCTTCATGCTCATTTTCACCTTCTCCTTCTCCAAAACAGGCCTCACCCCTAACTCTCGCCTCTCTTTTCCAGTGATTCTTACTTAAGGGCATCTACCACTGTACCCATCTTTCACATGTTCCCATCCGACTGCCCCTTCTCTCACACGCATTTGGTTCCTTCCATCTGATGTCTCAAAAAAAGGACTTTCTTTGTAAATGAGATGTGTGACAGACCTTTTTAAAGTTTAAAGAGCCTCCGATTCATATCATGGTTCATTTCCAAATAAAGTCAAGAAGCATTTGGGAAACGTTCTCTTTTTTTTTTTTGAGTGTATTTCTTGACCTCATCAAGAACTAAGACTCTGCCAGTGAGACAGTATCCTTTCTCACTGTCTCCATTCCTGCTTTTCAGTCTTCTCATCAGAGTGTGCCAGACTTCCTTCGTCCCACTTCCAGCCTTGTAAATTTCGTTCTGTTAACCCTCATTACCAGTGAGCACTCCAGGGCAAAGATGGCTGCCGGTCCGGACTTCTCCAGAGGCTCCATGCGGCACCGCCAGCGGCGGCGGCGGAACGAGTCCGTCTTCCTCTGCTTCAGGTGGAACTTCCAGCCAAACAGAGAGGCATACTCCCAGCCCTCACGCTCCGACTCATCTGGACGCTGCTGTTGGAGAACACACACACACACACACACACACAAACACACACAATGTTGAACTAACAGCAGTGTGGTTAGAGAAATTCTTCAAATCTGTGTTCTTAGAGCACCACCATGAGGAGGGTTAGGTAATGACAGAAATCAAAGGTATCTTGCTCTCTCTCTTTCTCTGTCCATCTTTTAACGCAAGGCAAGACAAGTTTAGTAAATACAGCACATTTTAACAAGTAGTTAAACCAAATACATTTATAACAGAGATGAAGTCACAAATATACAGTAAAAGGAACAAAGACTGAATCATTGTTAAAGGTGCTAAAAGATATACCTCTCTCTCTTTCATTTTTCTCTTTCTCTTGTTTGCTCACTTCATGTCCTCAGTCTGTCTCACTGCCTCTTTCGTTCTCTTACTTCCTTTCCTCATCTCTCTCTCTCTGTCTCTGTCTCTCTCTTTCTCTCTCACTTCATCCCCCCTCTCTCTCTCTCTCCGTCTCTCTCTCTCTCTCACTGTCTCTCTCTCTCTCTCTCTCTCTCTGTCTCTCTCTGTCTCTCTCACTGTCTCTCTCTCTCTCTCACTCCATCCTCTC
>JBBIGA010000011.1:12227995-12242834 GCA_037576975.1 Alestes dentex
AAAATGCCAAGAGTGTGCAAAGCTGTCATCAGAGCAATAGGTGATGTTTTCAATATTAATCTACAATGTAGCCAATACTAAAAACAAAGGAAATCGTTCAATGAGAAGGTGTGCCCAAACTTTTGACTGGTAGTGTAAATTGCACTGTTCTATTCAGCTGTTGACATTTTCAAAATAGCTGCCTTACCAAGCTACAATACAAATTAGGGGCAAACAATTCTGCAGATCAAAAAGTTTGTTATGGATAAACTGGCTGTTGTCTGAACAGGGGCCACTAAAATGCATTGTGATTCCAAGTCTGTTTCAAATGTTAGCATTCTATTTGAGATGATGTTTTTCTAATTTAGGTAGTTGGCAGTGAGGTTCATAATGTCCAAAAGTCTGTAGACACCTGCTTATCACACATTTCTTCGGAAATCTAGGATATTAATAAGGAGTTTGTCCCATTTTTTCTGCAGTAACAGCCTCTATAGGAAGGCTTTACACTAGACAGGACACATAGCTGTGAGAATTTGATTGCATTCAGTCACAAGAGCATTAGTGAGTTCAGGTACTGATGTTGGATGATCACAAACACCTTTCCAGCTCATCCCAAAGGTACTGGATGGTACTCCCTCACTCCAAAGGACACGGTTCCACTGCTCCACAGTCCAAAACCGAAGGGGATTTAAACTCTACTGGGTGCTGCTTGGCACGGGCTATGAGTATAACTTAGGTTTATGGATGGCTGCTCCAGAACATGCCTCTCTATTGGCAACGCTTTCTTCACTAATAAGAAGGGGTGTCTGGATACATCTGGAAAATCAGTACATCAGAATATCATGCTCAACTTGAGACACAAGCGCTAACTCTGACCTCTTCTGCGAGTGAGCGCAGTCTCTGGGCCCAGTCCTCGGCCTGCTCCAACACCGAGCTCAGCTCTGTCTCCGGCCCGTGCTTCAGCGCAAGAGCCGCCTGCTCTATCTGCTTCAGGTTCACCTTCCGCAGACGCCGCAGAGATTTGTCCAGAGGAGTCGCACACGGCCAGCCGCCCAGCTCGGGAAAGTCCTCACTGAAACACAAACGACCAGAAATTGAAAGCAATACACGGTGCAGCCATTCAGATAAGCCAGAGAAAAACAGCCAAGAATAGCTTTACCTGCAGTCAGCGATCACATCATCAAGCAGTTGTACCACCGTCTGCTCCAGGTCGTCTTGATCACCTCCTGATTGGAGCTCCAGATGTACCAGTTTCAGGTTTGACTCCTAACACACACAACATCACATGTGTTATCATCAAAGAACTGTGCATGTGTTTCTCATGTTTCTCATGTTCAGAAAACACAAGTGTGTGTGGCAGAATGCCTGCTCATAGCAATCCTGGCTGCCGGAGTTGATCTGGCTCTCACCAGGTGGTCCACAATGCTGAGCATCATGTTGAGAGCTTCTACACGGGGGCTGATATCCTCCCACTCTGAAGACAGAACCACCACTGGCTTCACATTCCCCCAGGGCAGGTAATAGTAGTGACAGCCTGGGGACAAAATGTGGACCACAACTTTAGCTTAACAAAGCAATGGTCAGTATTTATACTGCCAGCCATTTAGCATAGAATGTTCTTAAAACAATGAAAAACACAGCATTGAAACATATATTAAAAAAAAAAAAAAAACAAAGAAATGTCAATGGCAAAAATTTAAGACCAAATATTATAATTACTAACAAGTGCGTGGAGCCTATCCCGGTGCTCATAGAACAAAAGGCAGAAAAACCCAGCTCACAGGTCACCAGCCCATCACAGGGCTCCTTTACATGTATGGGTCTTAAAGGTTAATAATAAAAACAGCCTGTTTTATTCGCTATTGTTTTGCTCTCTTTAAAGGATAAAAAAAAGTCTGGGAAAAAGAAATACAGGTACATAAAGGTATGCGCAACAGTATAAGTGGACCTTACGACAGTATAAGTGGACCTTACGACAGTATAAGTGGACCTTACAATAGTATAAGTGGACCTAAGGGAGAGAAATAAATAAAATACATGAAAATGCTTCTTTCTAAACGAAATGCTGTACTTAAAGATAAGGGCCAGCTGATGGTGCTGTTTCTCACCGTCAAACACGGCTCTGCTGTACTGAGTGGTGGAGGCCAGGGGCAGGCAGGTGCAGTCAAACTTGTTTCCATAGTTACCGATGCTGACCTCAAACTGGATGCCATCGTCCACGTCTTGAAGGAGGGTGGCAGAGTAGAACGCAGCAAACAAAGAATACTTCCTCTTCCGCATGAATTTCTGCAGGACAGCAGGAGAAAGCAACGATTTCACGGAGGAGCGTTTTTTAATGAACATCCATTATGAATTCACCAAAACTCTTCGAGGAGTTGAAGCACGTTCAGGTGCTCCTCAGGACGTGCTGATGTTAGTAAACTTGGCCAGATTCATTCTGACTGCTCACCTCAACCACCAGCAGATCATCAGACTGGATGTCTTCCACCTTCTGCTCCACTCGCTCACTCAGCTTAGTGGTCAGCTCCAACAGCAAACGCCCTCGATATGCTACACCCTCTCCCTGGGCCAACACAATACAAACGCAACCTCTGAAGCTCTTCCCAATCCAAACAGCCAGTCCATTTCAAGGTTAAGGGTCCACATGTGGGTTTTTCACTCTCACAACCACTAAGAGAAGTGCTTGAAATTATTCACTGAATAATTCAAAGCTACTGAATAATAAGCCTTGAATACAACCCTACTATCTTACCTTGCCAAGGTTGAGAGCCTCGTGGGGGTCAGAGAAGGCTGTGAACTCTCTCAGACTTCCATACAAGTTCACATAACAAGGGCCAAACGTCGGCAGGAAGCCCAGGCTGTCGTCAACTGCACAGTGAGGGGAACATTTTTTTTTTAATCTATATTCATATTTAGCCTAAACTTGTTTCTTTCTTTTCACATGACATTAAAATTTTATGCATGGATCAGAGGCAAGTAAATTAAAACAGAAAATAAGCTGAAGGCTAGAAGCGCTGGAGGTTTCAGAAACTCTAGCTCTATTGCACCGGAGTGGCGTTTTGGATTTCAAAGCGAGATGCAGTATATCTCTACGTCTACGTGAAGCGAGCTGTGTCACACAGATACGGTATGAAAGAGAGACATACTGGTGCTTTGGATGGTCCTGCGGGGCAACTCGTCTGAATGCGTAGAGAAATAAAGGATAGTTTTGAGAAACAACAACTAAAGAAGAAGGCTGCATGCTCACTCACTGCTTCTATGTTAGACGTCTAATTAGTCACACCATGCAACACTCCAAGGATGAATGCAATTCTCAATATGGCTGGGCGCACGACACAAACACTAACATCATGAAAGGGCCTCAGAACAGTAAGCGTAAACAAAAATCTCTCTTTTAATCTCTACTGCTGTTGCACCATGGGCAAAGAGGAAATTTTACATACAGTGGAAACCAAGCAGGTGAGAAGAAGTTTCCAAAAGAGTATTAGTTCTTGTTCATGCCACAGAATCACTCAGTGCAGGCAAAATGACCTCAAGACTGTATGCACATTACAGACTGCTGTCACATCAGACAAGCTCCTTAGGCTGAGAAACTACTACCCACTAAGCAAAGCACTGACGCTCACAGTCATTAGTTAACAAGGTCCACTGATGCACAAACCTGCATCACGAAACAGTAAACCGATATTAACACAGCAGCTCACTAAACGTTCCCCTATGCAGCTTCACCTGAACACCATATTCGACATTAAAGCTCTGACTGTGAAGCAGCGCCAAGTCATAGTGGAATCAGCACAATATCATTTTCAGAACAAATCTTTGATTCATCATTAGAGTTTTCTTTTTTTTTTTTTCCAAAGCATTTCCATTTACACAATGCCAGATTCTGAGACACGGGACCATAGAAATCCTAACCTTGAAAAGTAACTGCAGCACAAAGGACTGTTTTATGATGTTTAAGGTTCAGTTAATATGAGTCAGTTGGGATTGCTCTGACCTGGTTCACATCTGCTATGGCAATCTAGATTTCCTTTACAGTCAGAACAGAAAAATAATCAGTGTTTGATGAAATGACATTTTTACTGATCTCAGACCAGGTTTCTCTGAATTTTTCCAGGTTTCTTTAAGGATTTTGTGCTCATATGTCAGTGTAAAAACCTCTGGCCAGGTAGACTAGTGCTTAGTTACTTGTCGCATTTCCTCCATTAATGGAGAATACCACATGTGTGCTGCATCTTTACAAAACAAGCTGCATCATGATAAAACTTTCTTCACAAAATACGTTACAGTTCATTGCGCAGATTATTGAAAAACTGGCAATAAGCAAAAACTCAAAAAATCAAACAAATCTCCTTTTTGGGATTCTAATAAAGATGTGGACAATAGATGAAACTGCAGTTCCACTTCAGAAGCTACTTTGCTGCTCTCCAAGTGAAATGCATATTAAAGCTTACCTTCTATTTCCCCTCCTGGAGCAGAGATCTTTGACATGCACAGGTGTGTGGTGCCAACGACGTCATTGTGGCTGGCTCGATCCCTGGCACAGATAAAGACAACATGCAATGTAACAAGAGGCTCCTAGTGTACACTAGTATGTATTGAGAATAAAATGTGATCTATTTATCTATATCTATATGTCACATTTCAAAACAGACCAGTCTAATATGCGTATCCGCATCTTCTCACACATGGATGGAAACTGTATGGAAAAACAAGAACACTAAGTAAGAGGACTGCTAAATCGGATTAATAATTTGTTCAGAAAAGCAGTTACATAGCTGATCCTACCCGGATAGGAAGTGCCAGACTTTGGTTCCACTGTGGGTTGGCATTCTTCTCCAGTATCTTAGTGCACATCTATTGAGACGCAACATTAACTCACATTATCAAAGTTCTCAAAGTGAAAGAGCTCCTCCAGGATCATTCTCATGTTTTGTATGACATGCATTTGTTTCTCAAAAAACAGTGGTCTGGTCTTCTATTAGCACATGTTCCCAGCGCAGGTCCTGAAGCCCCCTGCCCTGCACATTTTAGTGTTTCTCCTGATAATCCACTTATTAATAAGCCTGGGTTGCCTTTTCAAGGATACCTGAGTTCAAACTGAAGTTGATAAATCGGTGTAACAGCATGAGCTGTATTACTGCAATTCCGCTGTAACGGTGAATACATCACCAGCAGTTACACTGCTGTGTTTATTGTAGGGCGGGGCACGTTAACACGCTATTATCGCGCTAACACATTATTTACTTAATGCCGACAATTATTTTAGCGCACAATAACGCAGTTTTTAAAAAAATCCTTTTGATTTGGAAAGTTCATTGCTTTTTTGCGCTGGCGTGTGCGTGCAGCACGCAGCACTATACGTCTGGGCTGGTTTTCACGGGAGCCTGACTCCTGCGAAAAAAGTAATGAAAAAAAAACTCCTGGACAAAAGTAATGGGACGCCTGACCATTACACCAGCAAGGACTTTAATGACCCTGCATTCAGATACATAGACTTTCATATGGAGTTGGTCCCCCCTTGCAGCTGCTATAATTGCCCCCCCCCCAATGCTCTGGACTCTGAGGGTAACTTGTTTTTCTTTAACAAACTAGATAAAACATGAATGTCCTGCAGTGGTAAGTAGCTTTGGTTTTATATTTGACTTGATTACATAAATGTTTAAGGAGGGATTTACAGAAATATGTGAACTGCAGCTGTGTAACTGTGTTAAAGGCTGTCAAAAAGCTCCTTATTTGTTTAGAGTGTTTGCAAACCAAATGTTATTGCACTTTTGTTTATATAGCAGTACTTATAAAAATGCGCAATACACTTCTTTTGAATTATTTCATTTAGTGTATAACAATGCGATTAATTGCAATTAAAAAATGTAATCCTTGCCCAGCATTAGTTTATTGTTATCGTGCAGTCACACAGTTACTGGAAACATTTAATATAATGTTAGAAATTGAACTAAATTAAGCCAACAAAGCATTTGAATTGGAAAACTATGTGATTATGACTTTGTAATTAAAGTTTGAAATAGATCTATCCAGTGAGCATGTGATGGAAGTATTATGTTGGGATGCTGAGAGCTTATTTCTTCTACATTAAGTCTTTTGCCTGCATCGTCCCTTCTGTCATGATTCTGGAGCATTTTCAACAGGGCCGTTAAAATCTGTCTGAAATATGGATGGATCATCTCAGTCTGGCTTCTTGGGAGGGTTAAGGGAGCCTAAAATAAAGATCAGGGTAAATATTCTTCAAAGAGAGCACTACAATAATTTCTGGTGAGTTGTTGACTGCCTGAATATGACCACTGGAGATCTAAGATGTCTTGGCATCATGTTTCAGCTGCTACTGTACCGTTTTGCCAGCAAAGTTGAGTTCCACTAATGGATCCACCAGGTTTTTTCTATTGGAATCAAATCCCAGGAACTGCTTCATGCCATCCATAAACGCATCATCCACTGGTGGGAAAAAGGGGAGAAAAATAATCACAAAGCTGCGGATACCAAGACACACACACACACACACACACACACACACACAAATTCAGATGATGCTGCTCACTCTGAGGTAGATCCTCTGCTCTGTAGACTTTGAGATAGAAGGTCGCTCCTCTGAGAGTGAGTCCTGCTGGCCTCAGCAGATTCGCTTCAATGTCCTCCTTCTCCTGAATGCCCTCCTTCTTATCCAGCTAAGACACACACAGGCACACAAACGTTCACCGAATTCATCTTACACCGAATATATATATTCACAGAAGTGTAAGAAACATAATAGATGAAAAATACAGAATTCTATTAAGCCACATTTTACTGAACAAATACTTTTACTCACCGGTGGCTCATCACCTGCCGCCAGGACAAACAGGCTGACCTTCAGATAACCCCTGGCCCCGGCAGAGAGGTCATCAGGGTCCGCCAACAGTAACCACTTCCGGAGAATTGCATGTCCTGTCACATAAATCAGACCCCATCATTATGAATCAGATCAGTGCTGAGGGAAACTGTCCTGAACTCCAATTAGACATTTATACTTTTAAACTTCAAGTACTAATATGAAGTCTTCTATGCTGCCAAAAAATGTTCTGCAATTGCAAAGTCAAGGTATAAATATATATAAAATCACTGGTAACACTTCACTGCAGATCGGTATTCATTAGGCTACACATACACAAACCTTTTAATGATAACTGATATAAACCTAAATTGACATTAACAAATCTTATTCCAATAAGTGTCAATCCTGACATCAAAATAACATGTTCGACATCAAAATTGACTAAAGCAGTTTTTGTGACAGTTTAGGCTTATTGGAATTAGCCGTTCTAAATGTTTAAGTAGGTTAATGCCATTTCCCATGAAAGGGTTTTCTATGTTTTCTATGTATCATGCAGCCTTATGAAGACTGAGCTTTAATGGGAGTGTTGCAAATGTCCTTTCCCAAAGGTATACTATGAAACTCGTATTTAAGTTTTGTAGTCATAAAAGTGGAGACCTAAGGTGCAAAACCTTACAGTGTAACAGGGGATTCCACCAATTTAAAAAACTGTACATGGTTAAACTATTAAGAGCGGTTCACATGTCTGCTTCATGTCCTGGGGGACAGGGCTGTGGCTCCCCACACACACACTATTAAACATTTACATGGAGGAACCGTATGAACACAAGCACGCTCACACACACAGGTGTGCACACAAGCATTCACACAGGTGTACAAACAGGTGCTCACAGACACACACTGTCTTGTTCTGCTGTTGCTTCAAAACACGTTGTAATATTAGTTCTGTGTGCTGCTCAATAACATTTAACATTTAGTATTTACTGTGATTCATACAGATGTTGGTTGTTGCTGCAGTTTCTCTGCTGTTGTTTCTTCTTTTGGTTTCTCTTTTTGTCAGCAGGTATGGAAGCAGATTATCTGTTTGTGTAGGTTCCCAGATTGTTCCTGTTACCCTTGCAAAGAACTCAGATGTAGTTTCTCTACAATGGATCATTTCACCTCAAACCACTCTGAATTACAAGCTGTTCACAACTCAAGAACTAATTTATACGGAAGAGGTTGAAACTGTAAAGCTACATATTTCACTGTATCTGTCTTTGCACTGTAGTGATAAAACCAAAGATTCTGGCGTGTGCTAATTCAAACAAAAGCCTGCAGCCTGAAGCCGAGAGCAGTCTCAGTCACAGCAGGAGTCTGCAGTACTCACTGTGTTCATTATACACCATGCCAACATCCAGCTGAGAGAAAAGAAGGGGAAAAAAAACAGTCAGCATTATTATTAATAGCTCTGCGTGAAAAACAGGCAGGTGTGTCCTAAAAACCCAAAGATAGTAAAAGTCACAGACATAAAAAGCAGAGAACAGAAGAATAGTAATATCCATATCCACAGCAAGAAGAGATCACTAAAGGGACATAATGCACGGAAAAGAAGAAAGCAAGAAAATAAACACACATTACCTTAAATTCCCCAATCACAGAGTCTGTACGCAGAGACCTGGAGTCGAATACCTTAGAGAGGACAAAGAAATGAATCTTAATGTGGGTTTCACATGGAATTAGCATACAGATTAAAGATGGCTAGTATACTCACTTTTATGATTATGGGCTCATCAAAGAGATCTGAGGGGGTCTCAAAGAAGTTCAAGAAGAAAGTCTGATGCAAAAAAGAGAAACAAATGAAGATGTATGTAACAGTGAGTTGTACATTCAATACAGTCACAGGTATGAGATCAGGGAAAATATAGAAAAAGGCTATAATCATTTAAGCCAGTCTTGGAGGGCCAATGTCCAGCACAATTTCTTAATTTCCCTGCCCAAGCACACCTGAATCAAATCATCTGTTAAGTGGCAGGTTTAGTGGGCATGCTTCTTTAGGGGTACGATTAAACTTTGCTGGAAACAGGCCGTCCAGGACTAGAGAGAACTAAAGAGAGGGAATGTTTGAGCCAGATCTACCTCATCAAAAAATGGATTGTTGCCTTTCTTGATGCCTGTTCTCTTTGTCTGGCCCCCCACAGTCACCTTAACCACCGGTTTGATGTTGATGCCGGGCAGCTGTCTTGCCTCGATGATTCGCACCCGTACCTGCACATTCCAAAATATGTTTCATGGGTTAAAAGGGTTCAACTCTGGCTATTGCTTATGGGTACATTCAGATGTCACTGCAGAAGTAGTTGGCCAGTGCAGCCACAGGAGGGCACTATTTGATCTGCTCTGTAGTGAATACTGAAAGTGAAACCCTGTATTGAGACTCGGGGTTCTTGCAGGTTTCAGTAAGTTAAATTTAAGACCTTTCGAAGACCTTTTAAGACCATTATGAGTAAAATTTAAGACCAACACGATGCATTACTAGAAACATTCGAATGATACCAGGAATTCTCCAAACATACTATTTTTATTGATTCAGTATTAAAACAGATAATCAAAATACTTAAAATGACAGAATTGAACACACATATTCCCAACACAACACTAGCCTAGCACATGCAACCTAACCCTGCACGTTCACAGGTTTAACAGAGCTCAAAAACACAGGGGAACCAAAACTTTGGCACAAAACAGGGGTTCTAATACCTCTGCACACCAAGAAGGCTGTCCGTATTTTTGACCAGAGAATCCAAGTTTAACCAGATTTGATCCTATAACCTCTACTGTTGAGAGCAGACAGATCTCTCCCAGTCTCTACCCTATTCATTCCACCCCATTTTTTTCATATGCAATTTTCAGACACTGTTCATCACCATAGATGGACCCAAATTTGTGGACACCAAACACTGGGTTTGTGACCAGATTTGAGCCGACAGCTGTCCTGGTGAGACTGGACATCCCTATAAAGTTCACCATTCTCTCTCCATATTCATCCCTGACGTGATTCACCTAAAAATTCAGAACTCCTGTCCATCTGATTGCTTTTCTGTATACAAGCATACTGCACCAGATCTAGCCAGACATTTCAAAACTAATTTGAAACTAATGCGTGGAATAAAACGAATAATAAAAATAAAACTTGATAAAGCTTCCCCAATCATACTAAGATACAGATGTAAACTTTGTAAGTATGTGCATCAGAGCCATCACAAACTGCTGCTGCCTCAGGTGAGAATGTCACCAGCTATGGACTAATAGACCCTATGTGCTTAAAGAGTCACCTAAATTTAAAGAATGCTGGAGGTGTTCTGTAATGATTGCGGTATTCAGACAGTAGTCAATGCTATTTGACAATGATGCCTGTGATCAAAGAGTCCTGATCCATACAGCTGATGTACCATCTTAAAAGCCCTCCTGGAACACCACATTTTTCACAGACTTCTTTTTAAATAAAGGGCAAAATGCAAGGCAGCCAATCAGAACAGAGCTTATTTACATATGTCTGTTTTAAAGGCAAAATAACAAAAACAGTTTCATTTTAAAACCAGTTCCATGTTTCATTTTAAGGCATAGAGAGAGGTTGGCATTTGGTTCATTTAAAAATAAGTAATGCCCATATAAGTAATGTGTCTTTAAAACTGATATATGTAAAGACGTTCTATTTAAAGGGACAATGCCAAAAATGGTCATAATTCATTTATGCATGACTTTATTCCAAAACATTTTTGTACCTTAAAATTAAACCGGCTGTTTTTTTTTCTGTGCTTTTCAAATGATATACATTAATAAGCTCTGCCCTGATTGGCCGCCTTGTATTGTACCTCTTTTCAAAATAATTCTACACTGAAACACTCCCTGTAAAAGCACAGGGGGAAAAAAAACAGCATTTTCAATTTAAAGCTATAAGGAAAGCTTAGAATATTGTAATGAAAAAAGTGCACAAACTTACATATGAATCATAAACTTATGTATGAGTCATAAGTGGACAAAAAAGAAAAAAAACAAGAATGTAGAATACCAAGTTGGTAAGCGTGTTCTTTGGAAATTTAACTTTTGATCCCCTAAAAATCGTTTTTTAAGGGATTATTTTTTAAGGGATCATTTTTGTAAACTACATTTTTGTATGAGTGTGAATAATTCTTTTAAAATCCAAAGAACCGTCACGTAATGCAAAGATACAAAAACGCAATAGATTTTGATAATGAACGTGTGTATTGTATAGTACTGCATTTCTATGCACTGTTGGATGTATATGCACACATACCTGGAGGTCTTGGGGTTTGTTGGGGAGGGGGGCTTTGTTTTGGTGCTGTTTCTTCTTCTTTAGTCCCTGGTTAAATGCTGGAGGGGCTTTTTTAGGTGGAGCTGTTGGCACCCCGTTCTCTGGGCCCTGCGGTCCTGGAACAGGCTCAGGCTCCTCTGCAACCTCCACCATCATCATGCTCTCTGTGTCGTCCTCACCCATAGTGTCCAACGAAAAGACTGCACACGTACCAGAAAAGCACAGCATAACAAGAGGCATCACCAGTACATAACATGTTCGCACAGAGCTTCAAAAGAAGTTACTACTACAGTAATTACTAAAGATATTACTAGGGGTACATATAGTCTCGGGTTTTATAGTAAGCATATTTTTAACATCTACAAAATGAAAAAAAACTGGTCAAGTCGGTTACTTCATTTTCCCCTATTTTAGATGTTAAAAAAGTCTTGATTCTACACAGCTATCTACATATTTTTACTGTTTTTCTATCTGTTGCTTCTTTTTTTTCTACAAAATCATACCTTCTGACTAAATTCCCTTGCTTTTGTCTACTTGATTTGCTTCAGTAGATAATTTACCTAATATAAGCATTTACAGTATATCTCATTTTCATGAAAGATATATAGTTTTATGCTGTTTATCTGTGTCAATTTGTCTCAGAGAAAAAAAAAAACTTAGCTTTTAGCAAAATAAACCCTGAAAATTGCAAACATGAGTATTTATAAGCCAAAACAGCAAAAAAAAAAGCTCAGTCAGTAGAGAGCTGGGTGTGTCTACCATAACTTCAGTATTGTTGCGTCTTTCCCGCACGCTGTATTCTGCGCTATAAAGCACTCTCCTTTGTTGATGAATGTATGTTTATCAGTATTCAGATGTGGATGTTTATGTGGCTGCACAAGCATGGCATTTCTATTGTCAGCGCTTTGGTATGGTGAGCTACCATGTGCTGTAGTCTACCGTGTGAAGGAGAATGCCTTGGACTTGAAAACCTGGCAAATATAAGCTGTTTCTAATTCTGATTTGAACACTAGTCTTCTCTAACAGCCGCAACATTTTCATGAAAATGTTTTTGCCAAGTGCTACCTGTCTGTAGCATAGCAGCCATAACAAGGGCTTTAAACTCTTGTGCAACTCCATCCAGTCACTGCATGTGTGCACGTGTGTATGTGTGTGCGTGTGTGCGTGTGTGTATGCACATATGTGTGTGTGTGCGTGTGTATGCACATATGTGTGTGTGTGCTTGTGTATGCACATATGTGTGTGTGTGCTTGTGTATGCACATATGTGCATGCGTGCGTACATGCATGTGTGTGTGTGTATGTGTGTGTGTGGGATGCTGAGTCATTACCTGTGACAGTGTCCAGTTCTACCGGAGTGCTGCTGTGCTGGGGCTCAGGCTGCGGTGGAGGTTGAAAGATTGGAGCCATGCCTGGTGGGGGGATGTAGGAAACCTGCAGAGTCACTGTGGCCTGAAAGAACACAGACGATGCTACTATTAGATTAAGCTATTAGATAAGCTTGTGTGGGTAATTGATCATTAAGTATATGATTCCTTCATTAAGACTATCTACCCCATAAAACATTCAAGATAAATGCGACATAAATACACACACACACATATATACAGTATTATTTGGAACACAAACACTAAAATACGTTTCTGCAAAAACATTAGAAGGAGAAATATAATTTTGAACACTACTACAGTGGGCCATTTCATTACTGACGACAATGTCGCAAGCTTGTCTCACATCTGTCAAGTGAAAATGTAAATATAAAGGAAAACGTTTTTGCGCTAGCTAAGCTATTGTAGTTTAAATGGAAGTCTGCTGCTGGTTGACCTATGCGGTCTCAGCTGCTCGTATGAAGTGATGTTTGAAAACATGATGCCAGTTATGTGTTAACTTTAGCTGATATATTGCTACATAGCTTTATTTTGGTGCTTGGTAGTACTGATCTATGATTCGGTCTGTTCTTTTTGGAAATTTTGCAGTCTGTCCCTGATCACAAAACTTTCTTCCACAAATCAAGTGAACTATCACATGCAGGGTTTGTGTTGTCATTGCGGAGTGGGTGGGAACGAGACGGCCGCGGCTGAAGTTGTTTTTGAACGTGGTGTCCCAGTATAAGTGTACCTGGCCACACACCACACTTTCCTGCAGTTATTTCCTTTGGTCAGCCTATTCCAGAGAACACGGATACAAAACAGCTAAGAGGGACGACTCCACCTTCTCCTTTTCCATCCTTCATCATGCAGTGGCAAGACACAGACATGCATGCACACAATGCCAGGAAGCAGCACTTAGATGACAGCCTCGGAGTTTGAGTTTAGTTGAGTGTGAAAGGTAGAAGGTGCGTGTTTTTGTCAGCAGGTTAAGGATTTAGAGGTTTGACTGTGACATGAAGCAGGAAATGAAATGATTCCAAATGACAAACGCTATAAATATACCGCTATAAATATGCTACATTTTGGAATAAACTGACAGTTTATGATAATATATTTCATTTTCAAAACAGACTCATAACTGACAAATGTGTTGAACTGATTTCACTCGATTGTTCTGTAATCATGGTACAGATAAGACAAGGTAAGAAGATGAGATAAGATAAGATAAGATAAGATAAGATGAACCTTTATTAGTCCCACAGGTGGGAAATTCGCAATGTTATGGCAGAAAGTGGACAGTACAAATGGTAAGAGCAGCAAAACAATAGGATAAAAGCTATACAACACAACAAGATCAAATAAAAAGTACACCTTACTACTAATACGGACCATATAAACATTTGTACGTTTATACAAATATTTGTGTATATATATAACCTGTAAATGTATTTGTCTATGTACATAGTGGAAATTGGAATGCTACACCAATTGCAAATACAACATATTGTAATATGGTCAAAGTATATGTGATATTTTGTACTATACTAACAACACACACATTTTTGTATTCCAGGATGTGAAAAGTAAACTCATAACTCACTAATAGACTTTAACAAACTTTAATAACCTTCAGTAAAGAGCTGTTACAGGGCAGGCAGACGTGTGTGTGTGTGTGTGTAAATGTGCTTTTGTCTCTTCAGTGCCACTTGGAATTTGACCTAAAGGGTGGGCTGAGGAAGAGGGGTATAAATACACACAGATATAGGAGCGGGCACTTGTATCCGGGACTGTGTTTTTTTCATCTCTTTCATGAGCAATGCTAAAGAGGAAAAAAAACAGGCTGCTATTTTTGCTTCACTCCGAGGAAATTAAGAGTGACTTATCTCAGAGCGACATTATGAGAATGAACAGTGTGTCAAGTACGACTATCTTGAGTGGGAGACTTTTAGAAAGTGTCTTATTCCTTTCGTTTTGTTACACTGTGGGGTTCCACTTTGTTTGGATACATGCTAAATTATTAACAAACCATCTGGTAGGGCTGAGATTAAATTAAGATGAAGGTTAGAAACAATAAGGGTGAATTTATTAGATTAGTGGCAAAACCAGAATGCATTCATAAAATATCTCTTCAAACATGAATGTGGTGGCCGCAATTTTAACACAATATCTCCACATGTTTCAGTGAAATACAAGTGAAAAATTATGCATATCAAACTATAACACAATGTTTTGCTGTCATATAATTAGCAATTACTGCTAACTTTAGGTTTAGCGCCAGAGAGAGAGAGGGAGAGAGAGAGAGAGAGAGAGAGAGAGAGAGAGAGAGAGAGAGAGAGAGAGAGAGAGAGAAAGA
>JBBIGA010000011.1:12277641-12291887 GCA_037576975.1 Alestes dentex
CCAAACTAGTGGAATATGTAATGGGATTAGATTAAGTGGTTGAAGGACTCCCCGTCTTGAAGAGCCACAAATTAGTCTCTGTTAGATAAATCCAGATAATTTGGGAGGCTGCTGATGATTAATGGGTGTGTGCTATACAGTAGTCCATATGTACGAGCTATTCGTTTTTTAGGGCTCCTAGTGTGTCTGGTGTGTGTGTGTGTGTGTGTGTGTTGTCCCGTCGTTCAATAATCTCAGCCAATTAACTGAAAAGGTCTGACCAGCGTCATGCTGTAGGGAACGCCCCCCTTCGCTTTGTTAGGCTTTTGCTTTAAAACACCTCACTCACAGCGCTGTGTGATAGAGCAAACCCACCCTTGTGTCATTTTAGATTTTAGAGAAAACATCTTTTCTCCTGATAATTTAATCTGTGGTCTATGTAACACTGCTGCGGATTGGTGTGGGATGTCCTGGAATGTGGGTGGAAAGGTGGAAAATGTGCTGCATGTTCCTGAAAACAGAAGCATTCCTGATTGCCCATATGAACTAGAATGAAATGTGTGTTTCCTCTTTTGTGTGTTCATTCTCCCTAACTGCTTCAAAAGAGGGAATAAAAGCTTCAGCATCTTTACTTAGTCTTAATTAGTATTCATGAATATTCATAGATGCAGTGACCCCGCCCTGGCCTTATGGTGTTTAGTGACCATTAACCTCTGGGGCCACTCCTGAGACAGTCTAGGGCAGGCCATTCTCTTAACCAACGTCCAGGGGTGTTTTTCTAATGGTGATATTGGAATTAAATGTGTGTGTGTGTGTGTGGGGCGATGGTAGCAGGGGGGTCTATTAAATCAACCCAAGCATGTTAAAAGCAAGAAGGCTGCAGGCAGGGGGTCTGTGGGTCTGGAAGTCGCCTTTAATGGTCAGGCTTTGGGGAGGTGGAGGTGGAGGTCTGATGCAGTTTCTGTCAGGATCAATGGTGGCTGCAAATAGCTAATCTTTTCTTATACCGGCAAAAAAAATCACAAGCTTGTAGAGCCCATAATCATGGAAAACCAGCTCTTCTTGCTTTTTTAAGGTCACATGTGTACCTCATAAAAAATACAAGAAGTAAGTAAGATATAGATCCTTCGAGGAACGTCTGTCTGCCACATCTGTAGCATACAACTGATTACTCTGACAGTCAAACTCTCCAGTATTTAGTGAAAGAACGGAAAACTCGAAAACGAATTCATTGAAATCTCACACTTGGGAGGCGGAGGGCAGATGCTTTTATTGTAAGTGTGCTTTGAGTCAACGGGTTCAGGGAAACTGTCGCCTGTGGTAACTGACCATATGCTACAGATGTGTCAGAGTTTAGTGAAAAGCAAGAAGTAGTCCTTTAATACTACGAAAAGACAGTGTCGTTATGATCATACTTATTAATGTTATGATAATTCATCTAATTCTGAAGACACTTTGGCTATTTCAATAATGCCATGTGGTTCGTGTGAGCTACACCCACGACGCGTTTCCTGCACCGGGTCTTTCGGCTTTTTTCCCTCATTTTTTGAACTGATCTACAGCCAAATTAGTCAGAGGGCTTTGAAGTTGCTGGTGAAGAAAGAAGAAAAAGCAGAAAGGGCGAGCAGGAATGCGCGCTGCTGCTCAGATCTAAGCCCGCTGAAAGTGGCAGGGTAGCCGTCACCCGGCTCGGCTCGGACTTGGATCCACCTCAAAGCAGTGCTGAAACGGAAAACAACAACACTGTGTGTGTGTGTGTGTGTGTGTGCTTGCATGTGTATGAACTTTCATCTCACCCACGGCCTTAAAGGATGAGATCACTGAATAAAGTGTGAGTGAAGAGGTAACAGAGAGGTCACTTTTGTTCAGGAAACCGCGCATTTCTTTGTCACAGAGTAAATGACGGTTTGTGTCACCTTCCTCGCTGCCGTCTTTTTCTTCGTGAAAAGCGAAGGAGATTGCTGTATCTGCAACACAGAGCCATATGGTGCATCCCAGTGAGAGAGGGAAGAAGGGATAGCAGGGGGTAGGGGCATGCTGATGAAGAGAGAGAGAAAGGAAGAGAGAGAGAGGGAGAGAGAGGGGGGAGAGAGAGAGAAAATATTTGGCCTTGAATGTGTTATCCAAGGCCAGCTGTTGGGTGAAAGGAGGTAAGCGTCTCCTGGTGGTCAGCGGTCACGGCTGGATCTTTCACTCGCTGTAGAAGCTCAGACACACAGTCCTCAACACGATAAGGACACACGTTTGCTAAATAATAATATCAAGCCATTAACAGCGAAGAGCATGCTGTTCATTCACAGAGTGTGGGAAGTGCCATTTGACTTATTATATTCATTACATGAGGTAATTGGCACCTTTTCCCCGAGTTGCGTTCACGTACACACACTTGCACTCACAGGAGGGGAGGCAGAGAGAAGGAGAAACATTATTACACCTAACAGTACAATGGACCATAACTACACTCTATAGACATCTAATCCTGCCAGTTAGCTATCTTGCTTGCTAGTTAGCTTAACTAACTGGCTTACGTGAAACAATACAAACAAAGAAATCTACACTAATAGCCTTGTGTAGAGTCAATGAATGGTTGAGTGTTTTTCCATTGAGAATGTTGACTGAGGCATTTGTGATCTTGCCTGTATTGATGGTGATTTGTACAAGGCTTTTAATCCACTTTTGAGCAAGAAAAGCTTAAACACTCTGTCAGGAGTGGAAATATGAGCAAAACACGCAATCTGTGGAGGCTAGCATAAATACTAATAGCATTACTGGTACTTTCCTAGCTTGTGTCTTCTTAGTGAATTCTTTACCAACGTAATACTTCCTATAATAGCAACTGACACATACCAGTGTAGTTTACATTACGGTGTACTGAATGGTCATGTAGAAGTGTTTGCTGACTTCGTCCACACATGGAAGAATTCGCTCAACTGATGTTCAGAGGATGTTATAGAGGAAGATACCCTTCCATTAGGTCCTGTTGGTACCAAACCTGTGGCATTTCTGGCCATTCTGGCACTCTAGGCAATTTTTGTTGAATGAGGGTTGCTGGTAGTGATGGCCAACAAATATCGTAACTGACGAGGCAGTGGGTGTTCAACAAAATATTTGTCAGCGAGGCTGGCTGAGTGGGCTCTGGGATTCTGGTTCTCAGTGTTGGTTCTGGAAAATGCCCTTAGTTTCCATACACCCGCCATATGGACAGGGGAGTAAGGAGTAAGCTACATTGTAAAACGAGGAAAGTGAGGGAAAACCTGTTTTTTTTTTCATGATACATTTGTCACAGTTAAAAGAAACATCCTTTAGAAGGAACCAAAAGTGTTTCTTCTATGGGATCACTCAAAGTACCCTTTGTGGCACCTTTGTTTTTGAAAGTGCTTAAACAATAGTAAACGGATAGAAGCGGAAAGGAAAAATACCGGTTACTGGTGAAAATTGTATTCGCCCGAAACCTGCGTATGTCGAACATAGGTTTGTGGAACAGACCGTGCGTGGTTTCTGAAATGTTCTCAAGCAGCAGAAAGGGTAGAAAAGGGAAGTGGGAAGGAAAAGGGGAAAAGAGAGTTGCTCTCGTTAACCCATGGAGTAAGATGCTCATTATTTCCTGCCATCATTCAGGTTGTCCTGTCCAACTTTTTTTGTCTGAGGGACAGCACAAGTGAGCGAGCGGGTGAGGGGGTGGAGAGGCAGAAAGGGAAAGAAAGAGAGGGAGGGAGAACCCAGAGAGAGAGAGAGACAGAGAGAGAGAAGTGCGTCAGTGCAACTATCAGGCAAACCCTCACCAGGAAATAACAGTGTTGCCTAGGGATGGAAAATAAACAGGAGCTACATACCAAATATCAGGTTGTGTGTGAGTGTGTTTTCCTTTCCCTGCTTTAAGACTTTGCACGAAAAGCGGGGGAGTCCACACACCATGCTGTAAATGAACCCACCCTCACAACACACTCTAGTGTCTTTGCTGGCTGCCGTGGCGGTAGTTTATCAGCACTTAATGTTTGCCTCAGATAAGTGGAGCGAAAGGGGCAAACAGTGACAGGACACAGGACGTTGTGTGTCTCACTCATCGGTGCGCTCTCTGACACTACTTTGTTCTGGAAAAAAAAAACAGCCCCAAATAAAGTAATAAGAAACAGGGTTATGTACATAGTTGTTTAAACTCATGATGATGAGCGATAGAGCTTCTGACTGTTAGAAGACCAGATATGTTGCCATTTCCAGTGTGTTCAGTCCAGATAAACAAAGGGCTTTGTTTCAAAACGCATTAAAGGAATAGATTAATATAAAATCAGATTTACGTATTTTTCACACGTCCTAGGTGTAACTGATCAGTCAAGCCATGTTTGGAGTCCATATTCTGCGTCTCTTGTTTAAAAGTTGAGCTTCTAACAAACTCTAAGAGGCAATAGTCACCTAGATCTTTTCTGTAAATACATCCCCAGAATTCCTCTCACTCTGCTCCAACCACATCCAGCTTTTCAGTAAGGTGGAGCCGACTTGTAGGTGTGGTTTAGCACACAGTATGACTTACTATGAGCTACAGTAGTGTGTGGTGTGTAGCCCAACACAATGGGCAGCCTTTTTAGACAACAGGGTCTGCTTTCACAAACCACTTCTGGTGTAGGAGTGCTGATCTAGAATCATTTTTTTGTGGTAACAACCGTCATAAATTTAAAAGAATCTGATCTAAGATCTGTCATCTCCAGCCCTGGTGTTGTTTGACATTGCTGGCTGGAGTCGTGAGGTTTTGTTCATTTTTTAGAGCTCACAGTGAGTCTGCCGAGTCCTAAACAAAGAGATGCGTGTTGCTTGAGTGAATTGAGAGATGTTTTGGGGAAGAATTTGCAGAAATTATCTGGGTGACCATTGACTCCTAGGGTTTGTTGGAAGAGCGGCTCCAATTCGAGAATAAAGAAGCAAAATTTGAACTCCAGAAAGGTCTTGGCTACGTCTGCATCTGGAGTAAATGGAAAAAAGCAGTTCCTTTGTACATCACTTTCATGGATTTTCATTTTTTACACATAAAGCACATATAAATGACATACTATGATTAATATCACCTTTATTAGACAAATAAAATGTATTTATACGGCAGCTATCATTCTTTTCAAACCTCCTAAACTATTCATGTGTAATTATGTGTTTACACCCTTAATTACATGTTTAGTTACTTAATGACTGGCATTCAACTCACATTCAGTAGCCAACTAGGTACGCATATACCTCAGAGCGTCTTTTTCTGTTAGTTTTTTAATCTGCAGAACAACTTTTCCTTTGAATTCAGATCGTAATAAATCTCATATCTCCCTAACCGAATGTAAAAAAAAATCTGCAGTTTCAATTAAACCAATTGTACACAGAGGCATTTCAAGGCATATTCATCAATGGCGACCTAGAGGGATTAACATTTTGTGTTCTATGCAGGACCAGAAGCACACATTAGATGTGTTTGGTTGTGAATAGTATGCTAAGGAGAGACATCAAATCAGGAACTACTCCTTTGTTGCTGATCTGTTGCCTCTGACCATCCATCTACTGTAAAACGCCATATGATACGAACATCTGTTGTGCCTGATTTGCCCGGAGGAACACATTCTCACGTTGAAGACCCACATTCTTCTTCCACGTTCCACCAGGGTGTTCTTTATTAAGTAATCTGATATTTGCGTCTACAGGACTTTTAAGACGTAAAGAGAGTTTAGTGTTTGGAATAGCATTGGAGAAAAAGAGGGGAAAAGAGTCATGCTGCCCGTGCTGTAATCCAGTGTGTTGTGAATGAAAATGGAATACAAATGGACAGATGTGAACAGATCAGGCAAAACAAAGAGAAATGGAAATCTCTGCTCATACCCAGCATGATGTCATCACCACAGAAGAGGTCAGATTCTTTTTCTTTGAATTGTTTTCTTTACTTTATGGGATTGCAAAGATGGTTGTGGTGGAGCAGCTAGGTTTTCCTGAGTGCATGTGTGTGTGTGTGTGTGTTTGTGTGTGTGTGTGTGTGCGTGTGTGTGTTTGTGTGTGTGTTTGTGTGTTTGTGTGTTTGTGTGTGTCTGCCCGTGTGTGTGTGAGATTCTTAAATGGGCAGTATGTAGTAAGTAGCTAATTCGGGACTTGAAAATTCCATTCTCTGACACACACACACACACACACACACACACATACACAGATGAATTTGAGAGAAGTGACTCATATGTAGTAAGTAGCCAAATCATTACTATTTTACAAAAATTCCACCACCTTTTGCGCCACACACACACACACACACACACACACACTCAGACATTCCAACCAAATACACTGATGTCATACCAGAAAGATTGTTGGAATGTCCTTGTCTCAGACGCTGCACTGTGGTTGGGCTCCTGAAACTTTGCTGTCATTAATCAGACAACCTGAATCCTGTTGTGACACACACACTTACACAGATCCAGCCTATCCACGCTCCACCCACAAATGTGTACTTTTGGTGTGTTCCATTTGAACTGTGAAGTCGAAATTTCCTAGTTCCAAATGGGAAGATTGAACAAGAACATCCCCTGAAGTCAAATTTCCAACTCCGAAAGTCAGAGGAACCTAACCAACCCCAACCTCAAAATCCAAGATGGGTGCTATGTGCATCAACAGTAGTGAAAACTGTTGTAAATACCTTTTATTAGTTATTTTGTCTTATTAAATCAGACATACACACAGTGCTGTCTAACTTCTATCTGTGGAGATGTTGCTATGATGTTTGTATGCACAAAATACAGAGTTATGTGTTGCTATCAACTGGTGTTGACAATATAAACAATATGAGGCAGGTTAGTGTATTTGCGCTGAATGCTGGTGCTGTAGCCGTACAGAACGGCCAGTCTTTGCATGTACCTATTACTGTGATTCGTGTTGATTCAAACTGACATTTATTAATGAATGTAAATGATAAACTGTGCTAGTGTGTTTTATATGTCCATGATGGCCACAGAGTAGGGGCTTTGGGATAAAAATGGCTAGTTAAACGTGGCCAAAATCAGGCGTTTAACTGTACAGAAACTGACTGGAGTGGCTACATAATGCTGAGTTATGTACATCGAATGTACTTTTGTGGTTGTAGGCAGTCAGGATGGAGAAAGTGGCATGGATTAGCCACCAGTGTGTGTATGTGTGTGTAAATGAACAAACTCTTCTCATAGTGTGTTCCTTTAAGCACACACACACACACACAAAACAAATGAATATAAATAAGTGCTTCCACAAAAACGTTACAGTTAGAGTACATTTCTGGATCATTTGCATTTGTTTGCAGGGCTTGGATGGGTCATTAAACAGTAGAGTTGTCTTGAGTGTATCATTTTAACACCTTCTCCTCATCACTGGGAGGATGTGTTGCATTACTGGTGAAGAACATGCAATACACACCTAATGATTTCCACTCACTCACACTCACTCACACACACATAAATAGACAAGGTTGTCAGGCTGCTTAGCAGGTGAAGACGGGTGGCTGTTCACTGTGTGTATGTTTGAGTGTGTGTGTATGTAGGAAGTGTAAGTTTGTGTGATATGGCACTGGCTGAGGGAGAGAGAGATATTGTGATGAAATTGACTGCAACCAAAGGGAGATGGGAGGGGAGTGCTCTTGGTATATGAGGAAGAGTGTGTGTGTGTGTGTGTGTGTGTGTGTGTGTGTGCAACTGTGGGCATACATTTATGTTTTATGCAGCCGCTTAGTCGAATATCTTGAACACTCAGTCTGTCTCTTTTTGTTATTACATACTGATTGTAGCTCTGACCAGATGTGTCTACAGAAATCATGACCCTACATGAATACCCCAGTGTTTTTCAACCTAATCTCTGTGGTGTACGCTTATCACAGACAGTGACTGTCCTGTACTTAGTAAAAGAACAGAAAACTGCTGGCTCAAAACACACTTATAATAGAAGCCAGTGGGACGGTGGTTCAGCATCTGGCCATTGGCTTCTATTGTGAGTGAGTTTCGAGTCAGCAGGTTTGCTGTTCTTTTTCTGAGTAGAAAAAAAACAATATTAAAAGGATTGCCTGTAGCAGTCAAGTTTAATGGATTTGTTTTGAAACCAATAATACTGAAAATGCAAAAACGAGTAATCAAGCCAAACCAGTAATTAAACACAGTGTCTGCTGGTGTCTGCCGCTGGACAGTCACTGAGGGGGTCAGCCGTAATTATACACTCATCCAGTGCCTGTGTAGCCGCGGCCTATTAGCCGGCTTTGTGTTTTATCTGATAAACACCTTTTGTCTCAGATGAAGCTGAAACACAGCTCTGATGTGTATTCTACTGAAGTGCTCAAACTCACACACACACACACACACACGCACATTCACACACACTCGCACGCACGCAGACAACTCGGCTTTCATCTGCGGTCCAAAGTAGCATTACCCAGAATTCCTGGCCCTACATAATGCACTGCTTCCCAGAAGCAGTTGTCGTAGTAACCTTGGCAGCTTTTCACAAGTGTGATCTTCTCTCTCTTTCTCTCTCCCTAACTCTCTCTCTCTCCCTCCCTAACTATCTCTCTCTCTCTCTCTCTCTCTCTCTCTCACTCTCTCACTCTCTCTCTCTCACTCTCTCTCCTCTTCTTCTCCTTTCCAAGTGATACAAATGGAAAAGAGTGTGTAAATTATTAATTAGGAGAAATGGTAGGGGAACGCTTTTATTTATTCATACACAAAGACAGACGTTTTATCTATAAGTGTACTCAAAGAACAGAGATGTATTTATGTATAGTGTGCAGCCCAGAATTATAACAACACATCACATCTAAAGAATGTGGGTATGTGTGTGTGCTTGTGTGTATGCATGTATGTGTATGTGTGTGTGTGCAGAAGGATCTATGTGCTTTTGTTTTACAGTGCGTTATGGGTCTGCCGTTCACATTGTTTTGTTGTTGTCTTGGCTGAGTGTGTATTCTAGGTCACTCCCCTCCTCCTCGTTCCCTTGTGTCATCCATTAACCGCATGCGTGAGAGTGTGTGTGTGTGTGTGTGTGTGTTCATTTATGTGTGAAGTGAAAAAGCGCAATGCCAGAGGTCAGCCGTCATCTGTTGTCTTGTACTTAAAGGGTACACTTGTCTGTCCATGAGGTGTATGTGTCTTGTGTGTGTGTGTGTGTGTGTGTGTGTGTGTTTAATCCACTAGCCATTTTTATATATTTCCTGACTTACTATTAAAACAGTGCTGAGGTTTTTTTTTACTTTTCCATTGTTCCCCAGTCATTCTTCAGCCACACGTTGCACACACACACATTTTCCTTTCTTTTTCATTTCTCTCCTCTCTTCCTTCCTCTCGTCCTTCCACCCACCCCCTCCTATTTTTGCATATGATCCCTATAATTTCTCTCTGTCTCTCTTGCCCTGTGCCTATCTCTCTCGCTCACTTAGCCTCTCTGACATTCGTTTTGGCTCAGTAATGGGTTTTTTGTGGTTGTGTGTGTGTGTGTGTGTGTGTGTGTGCATATGTGTGTGTGTGAGGTCAGAGAGAGTATCACTATGGCAGTAGTGTGTCTAAGCAGAACAGGAGTGTCGGTTTGCAGGTCCACACTAACAGATTGTGGCTCGGGGTTCACTAGGTAACCCGATAGGGTCCTAATGTTGTGCTAAGGCAAGCCGAGGTTAGCAAGTGACTTTGGTTACACACACACACACACACACACACACACACACGGCTCTCCCACATCCCACACCGCTGAGCACTGGCCACCTGACCCATCTTGACCCCAGGTCACAGTAAGGGTGGAGACAGTGTAATTGCCTTATAACTGATTAATAGTCATTCCACTGCTCTTTCCACTTTGACTCTAATAGCATTTTCATTTAGCCATCAGCTTGGGGGCTTCTCAGATCCATAACAGCAATTACTGGCCCGTTCCGTCCCCATGACGCTTTGCACCAAAGGACAGCAGAGTAATTGAGTCAAAACTGCAATGTGAAGGCTGTTCACCCAATCAGCGTTCTGGAAGTAGCAGGCTAACGTGCTGATTTCCTTCTTCGAATGTGCACTTGAGCGCTTCTCGTGTGCGTGTGGAGGTGTTCTGCTGAGAATGTTCGACAAAAAGGCTTTGGCTTTGACAGTGGAACAGAAAGCGAGATGGAAAGAGACAGATTTGAGTCTGGGCAAGGAAAAGTCTTTCTGGCCAGCTCGTAGTATGAGTAGGCTGTTGGTAAGGGATGGTACTGTTTTGGAGAGCCAGCGCTTGAAGTGACCTTAAAGAGACTGACTAGTGGAGTCATTTCTTTGACACCAGTGTGAACACAGTGCAGAAATGAGCCTATTAGGACTACGGTCATAGTTTTGCAAGATTAAAACATGAGGAGGCTGTTTAGCAATGCAAAACACTGCCACTTGTCCCTGCTATTGACTCAGGCTGCAGTCTGTGGAGCATACGGGTGAACCCAACCAGATATCACCACATTAGGATAATTGTGGCTCTTGCGTTTTTTTTTTGTTGTTGTTTTTTTGTTTGTTTTTTTCTTCCTCCACTGTTTTATTTTTAGAGAACATGGGAATAGGGAGCGGGAGACGCTCCTTTTGGCAGAGGGACACGCTCAAGTGCGCACACTGATACAGTGCTCCAGAGCACCGGAGACAAAGAGTGGGTCCGAATGCGTGTGTGTCTGCGTATGTGTGTGAGAGACAAGAGTCTGTTTCTGTATGAGTGAGATGGAGGGAAAAAGATAGACAGTGAATCGTTCCCAGTTTAAATCATTTATAACTCAGTCACACGCATCTGCATCTCCGCTCCTCGCTGCCGCATTCTTAAGCCATTACTGGAATATAAAACATTTGTTTTCAGCAGCACTCCATGAAACCCCTAACACTCATCACTATTTAACTCACACTTGGATTGGTACAATAACTGTAAAACTTCATTCGAAGGGGAAAATGCGTGTTTGTGTGTGTGTGTGTGGGGGAGAGGGTGGTGTGCGTGTGTGTACAGGTGCCGGATATAGAGGGGTTCACTACAGGCTAAGTATCTTTACCTCTTGTCCCTGGAGGCCAACAAAAGGCTGATGATGTAATTGCTAAATGGGTCATTAGGTAAAGTCCTGGCTGCCAATGCCTTTGTGTAGATTTCCACTGGAGCACATCCACATAGCTCCACATTTTCCTATATTTTTTTTTGACAGGCGTTGAAACGAGGGCTTGAAAATGTAATAAAAATCAAACCAGTGCAGAAACTTCTGTTGTGACTTTGGTAAGAATGAGGCTTGACCAGGAAGCATCTTGCAATGGGAATGCAGAACTCAGAGTCACTATAATAGACCTCAGGCGTGTGTCATTTCATAGTGAGCAACCCGCCCATATTAGGAACTGTCAACAGCTTTTCTTCACTAGAAGAAATGGACAGCATTTAAGAAGTAGTCTCTAAAATGTTCCAAACTTTAAATCCTTTATCCAGTGTTCATTTTTCTTCCAAATGTCACTGGATCTTCAGAATTATGAAGCTGTAAAGTATTCAAAAATGGATAATGACGAGACGCTTGTCATACATTAACATCAGCCACTGAAACTATAAGCAACTATGGCCAAAGCAACTTAACTGCCTTATTCAGCAAGCTTACTGAATTTGGTTGCATGTAGCAACATTCATATTCTGAGCTTACCAACCTTGGAATTCAGAGCATCGAGTGACTTATCAGCCTGGGACACAACATTTTGGCTTTGATACATTTAGCAATAGCAGCAAAAACACTATAATTTCTTTCTATAGTGAGAGAAAGCTCATTCCCAGAGTTCCTTATTTGAGCACAAGGCTGACAACAGAATGTAGGTCTCTTATAATCAATCCAGTAGGTTTGGAAATGTGTTAGACCTGTATGTATTGTTTAAGACGTTAACACATGCGATGGAATGTTGGAGACAATTGTACCACCACGCCAACGTCCACCTGCCCCTGTGCTCCCATCCTATCAAAAAAAAACGGGGTATGTTAAAATGGTACACGCGTATTTTGGAAATCTCAGGTTATCTAGCGTCTATATAATATGGAAAAATGAATCCATTATTAAGTGCTGCGGATTTTTTAAAGGCAATGGACAAATATATTAAAAGTGGTTTTCCTCTTTCCACCCATCTTCCTTCCATCTCAGCTACTCATTTCTGTAACAGACCCCAAACCTGCTTTTATAGGGTTAGCCCTACTCTAATGGCTTCAATCACTGTTTGGCCCAGATTCACTAAACCCTGGAGAGCTCTGAAATGAATTAAAATAGCTTAAGACCCTGTTGAAACCACAAAATAGGGGACATCAAAGGGGTGGATTTTTCGCGCATTTGTGATAATGCTCACTTCAAAAACGAATCCTCCCTCAGTGTCGGTGTGTGACCCACCAAGCGCCTGAGACACCACGACAACATTCGACTGATGTGCTATCGGTTTGACATGTTTGTCGCAAGTGATTTGTTTGCTTCAATTTGCGGCTTGTGCAACTTCAAAATATTTCCCGAACCAAAGTCAAGCTACCCACAGTCCTGATTGTATCAGTGCAGCATCTCAAAGTAGGCTAAGCTCTTGTATGACAGTAGATCCCCAGTTTCCAGATTTTTCCTCATCAAATGCAGGTCATTTTTAACTAAAAAAAAACAACAAAAAAAAACATCACAGGGACTCCGCTCACTCCTCTGATAAGAATTAAATTGAACTATCCAGACTCTGACCGCAAATTAATTGGGAGAGTGCTGACAGAAAACGTGATCTGTCTTAACTCTGTGATCTTTGACTGAAACGAAAACTATTAAAAAATGTAATAACCAGCTTTCTGTAAAGCTGATTCCACCTAGCAACGGCTGCCACGAAAGAATGCATTTGTGGGCCGAGCATGAATAGGTTGAGTGTGGCTGGCCAAGGCTAAAGTGAAGTTGGAGTATAGTTGGAATGAAGTGTGGTTGGTTGAGTACAAAGCTGGAGCGTGGTTTGCTGAAGCTGGGATAAAGCTGAAGTGTGGTCTGACAAAGCTGGAGTATAACTGGTGTGAAATTGGGGTAAGGCTGGAGTAAAGTTCAAGAGAGGTTAGAGTGAAGATGGAATGTAGTTGGCTGAGGCTGGAGTGAATCTCTACTGAAGCTGGAGTGAAGCTAGAATGAAGTGAGTCTGGAGTGAAGATGAGTATGGCTGGTGGTGCACTGGTGCCGCTGTAGTGCCTTGCTGGATTGCCGGATTGTTTGCTGTTGCGACAGAGCTGAGGGTGGAAGGGAGGAACATATTTCTACCTCGTGCAGTCGTCCAAAACAAACAGCACTATGAGGGCTGGAGCTACTCTCCAAAAGAACCAAAATTCCACAGCAACCATGAAGCCAGGGAATCTCTCTCTCTCTCTCTTTCTCTCTCTCTGTTTCTCTCTCTCTCTCTCTTTCTCTCTCTCTCTGTCTTTTTCTGTCTGTCTTTCTCTGTTCTTCCACAGACAGATGTTTGTTAGTGGTTGGCCCTTTGAACAGATGTGTTCCTTACTTGGTGTGTGTCGGTCCAGAAGTGCAGGGGAAAAAAAAAGCATGCGTTGGTGTTTGCTCCAAAACTCCAAAACACAACAGAAAAGAACATAAACAACTTGGAAAATGAAACGTGCTCTCGCTCATGTTTTGCTGAAGCTAATAGCTCTATTAGCTGCATAAAGCCCACAGCACGTCTGCAAACAGGTTCATTCACTAATCCTCGTTAAACATCTGTTCCACGAGAGGCAGCACGGAGGGACAGAAAGAAGGAGAAAGGAGCTCTGACAGTGTTTTTCCAGGTGATGTTCACATCATGGAGATAGACAGTGGGTGGGAGAGTGAGTAGAGGAGGAAGGAGAGAATGACCGGTGAGTGTGGGAGGTAAAACAAAAAAAAAGAACAAAAACAGCCATGTCCTCTTTCTCTCTCTCTCTCTCTCAGAGCCCAGCTGTGCCTCTCCATTCTGCCACATCAGGAGCTAATAAACATGACACACACATACATACACACACACTCACCACAGTAATTTCTCCTTGTGTGTTTGTGCAGCTGCCGAAATGACTTCACTCTGTGGTGTGTGTGTATATGTGTGTGTGTATATGTGTGTGTGTGTGTGTGTGTGTATGTTTGTGAGTACACATGTTTCGTCTTTACTGATCAGTTGTTAGTGAGTAGTTGCCACCCCTGGCTCTACACTGGCCTGACAACCAGACGTAGCCGAGCCTAATTGCATGAGTGCCTGTACACACACACACACACACACACACACACACACACACACACACACACACACACTACTGATCGCTAACCTGAGCCTTCTAAT
>JBBIGA010000011.1:12372899-12387264 GCA_037576975.1 Alestes dentex
CTCTCTCTCTCTCTCTCTCTCTCTCTCTCTCTCTCTCTCTCTCTCTCTCTCTCTCTCTCTCTCTCTCTGCCTCTCTCCTCTTGGGCTGTGTGTGTGCAGGACTCTAGTGAGGAGCATGGTTATGAGTGTGACAGTGACTCTAAGCTGCCTTCTCACGCTGTGGCAAGTCTCTCTCTTTTAAACTCCACCATTGCACACTTTCCCTGCTTGCAGAAGCTTTTCTAATCGCACGCTGCATAAACAGCCTGTCATTCTTCTGTTTCTGTCGATTGCTAAGTGCTGATCCTCTTCAGTGTCTTACTGTTCACTTCCTCTACTTCACTGCATTAGTGAGAAACAGGCTGCCTCAAGTGCACTCTCCGGATACAGTCATGAAAAAAATTAACTGCATATGCATTCAGTAACAGAAAACAAGCTCAGTGTGCACAGTTCAGTCATAGAAGATTAGAAAACAATGTAAAACACTAGTGCTAGTCAGTTTTTATGATTGTATCTGACCAACCAAAAATTCTATTCAAGTGAAATTCTTAAGAAAACAGTTCAATCCCTAAGTAATATCTGTTCATAGAAGTCTACCAATATGATTATCTGTATCAATCTTATAATGACTCCCTACATAGTGCATTATGTATATATATATAATGCAGGCTCTGGGTACCTGCATTAAGCGGTTATAGAAAATTAACGAATATATATACTATAAAGACTGTGGAAAAAAACAGCCGTAAAATCCAGTAATTTAATTTTGGCGACAAATAATGAGTGCACGCTTTAGTGAATATTTTTCTAATTGATTAGTTTGAAATCAGTGCTGTTGAACAATAGTTTTTTGATCCTGTGTACTTTGGAAGGTGTGTTTGCTTCGTGAGTTGAGACTTGGTGTTGATGGACAGTAAATGTGGTTGTGTAGCAGGTATTCAAAGATGTGCAGAGAGCGGTTCCACTGGATGAAGTTCCACTGGTCCCTGGGGAGACCATTAAAGCCACTGGTGAGTTTTTCTTCATACACAGCTAATTCTCTTTCCTCTGCTTCCGTTATAAAACCAACAAACCTCTTATCACTCTTTATCATATAGCCAAAGATGTAATGTACATCTGTCCGTTCACTGGAGCTGTGGCTGGAACACTGACCGCCACGGACTACAAACTCTACTTCATCAGTCTGGAGAGGGTACGGCGTGGTCTCGTGCTGCTCCTTCTTTTCTAGAACTACAGTATGATTTAAGTCTGTTCTGCTAGGTCAGTTTGTCAGCAGGGTAATATATATAACCCACATTTGTGTCTGTGTTTTTTCTCTTCAGGATCCTCCGTTCGTGCTGGATGTGAATCTGGGGGCGATCAGCAGGCTGGAGACCATCAGTGTTCAGAGCCATGGAGAAAACACGCGGGGCATGGAGATTGTCTGCAAGGTGAAGGACTAGATTAGACTGGTTTGGGTGGGCCGTCCTAGCACCACAACACACAGAGCGCACCATAATATTTCGTTTTTCTGATGTTTGTGAACCACTTGAGACAGATAGAAGGTACCAGCAAAGCAGTATGTTCCACAACTAAAAAGCATGTCAAAAATGCAGTGATTTTTCTATTTCAGATTTGCAAATATAATTTAAGAACAGGAGAAAATTTGAGATAAAATTCATCAGATGAATCATATTAAAACAAACTAATAGCTGACCATGTAGCTCATGCAGTTACCGTTTCTATATTACATTTTACTGTACATGGAGTGGTTGAGTGGATTGTGATGCAGTGTGTCATAATCATAACAAGTCTTCACACCCCTGCTGAATCCATGCTTGTATGTTTTATTTGAAACGTCACAACTTTGGTGAAGTTTGAGTACCCTCATGACACTAATTTTCTCTGGCTCTTTCTGTCTCTATCTCACCTTTTATTATTAAAAATCATTTTATTATGCCTGCAGTTGTTCAATCCGCTGTCATGTAATTTATCATAATGACAGTAACATCCTCATGTTTCTAGTCCCTGTTGGATTATTTGTGTCACTGCAAATTGTGCAATGTTTCAACCTTTGTAAAATTTTTTATATCCTTGCAAAATTCATTGAAATTTCTGTCTCTCTCTCTCTCTCTCTCTCTCTCTCTCTCTCTCTCTCTCCCCCTCCCTCCCTCCCTCCCTCCCTCCCTCCCTCTCAGGACATGAGGAGTCCCAGGTTTGCCTATAAGAAGGAGGAGCAGTGTAAGCTGGAGATTGAGGAGACACTTACCAAGTACGCCTTCCCCCTGTCCAATGATCAGGTCAGTAAACCGGCCACTCTGCCTCAAATCATAGTAAGTAGCTCTTTGTCTTCATTAGAGGAGTCTTTCAAGGAGTCATTTATTCCCTTCTCTTTCCAGCCTCTTTTTGCTTTCCAATACAAGGAGAAGTATCCAGTGGATGGATGGAAGGTTTACGAGCCAGTGGCTGAGTACAAGAGACAGGTCCCTTTTCAAACATTAATTGGTGTTAAGGGATTTAATATTGAAATATAATTATGATTATAATTGACATATATGATAATTCTGAAATATAGTTTTACAGTTTTCTCTCTCTCTCTGTCTCTCTATAGGGTCTGCCTAATGAAAGCTGGACCATCAGTAAGATAAACAGTAGTTATGAAGTGTGTGACACGTATCCTGCCCTGCTGGTCATCCCAACCAGCATTAAAGAGGATGAGCTTAAGAGAGTAGCCTCTTTCAGAGCCAGGCATCGCATACCGGTCTGTGTATGAGTGTGTTTGCGGCGTGTGTATGTGTGCGCATGTGTGTGCATTTGCGTGATTTTTATTTAGTCAATTGAATTCTGCATTATAAAAACCTGTGTACTGAGCAGTTGTTTTAATTTATACCTTTGTGTCTTGCACTGTGGACTGTGTAGGCTCTGCCTGTATGGCTGCTTAGATATGTACCTGCTGTCTGTATATGTAGTATCTTATGTGTTCTCACCTGCTGTCAGGTCCTCTCCTGGATCCACCCAGAGACTCAGGCCACTATCGTGCGCTGCAGTCAGCCTCTGGTGGGCCCCTCAGACCGCCGCTGTAAAGAAGACGAGCGTTACCTGCAGACCATCATGGACGCCAACGCCCAGTCACACAAGCTCACCATATTTGACGCCAGGCAGAGCAGCGTCGCAGTCACCAATAAGGTACAAGGAGTGATGAGCCTTACTGAGTCTAACTTACACTGGGCTTCTTTGGTAAAATTGTGTAAAATTAAATATACATGTACATACAGAAAGGTACATACATATTGGAAGTATTTATTTGTTATGAAGTGTTTCATTGTTTTGGACAAGTATTCATTTGTTATTCTCGCTCCGGTCCTTTTAACCCAGAATCTAGACCATGTGTGACATGTTAGCACAGATTAAATTAAGTGTTTGTGCATCCAGTTTACACTGTGTCAGACTCATTTCATTTGTGGTGGCACAAACATAGCATCTGTGTTTATTGTGACAAAGTCAAAGGCTTTAAGTTTTAACCTCTATTAGGAAAAAAAGTCCAGTCATCACCATGATGATATAGACACAGACAACACAGTGCAGACACAGTAAAGTAATACTCCGGACCTTCCGGCTCAACAAGATTGTAGCATTGCATATAAAATGTCAAAAATATAAATAAAAAAGTGTAATTGCGTATAAAGAAAAGACAGCATGCAACAAAATGTAAGTTGATGGGAAGGGATATGACATCTCCTGTGACAGATGAGAAGATGAGTCTGTCAGAGCGTGGATTGATTATAACAAAGATTGTTGTTTCACGACTAAAAAAATGATTCATTGACGTTTTCAGGGTCAACTGCCCTTTCTCATTCTCTTCTCTTCTCCCCGTCTCTCCTCACTTTTCTTCAGGCAAAAGATGGTGGTTATGAGAGTGAGAGTTTTTATCCGCATGTAGAATTGAATTTCCTGGATATCCCCAACATCCACGTGATGAGAGAGTCTCTGCGGAAGTTGAAGGAGGTGGTCTACCCCACCATTGATGAACTTCACTGGCACTCTGCTGTAGACGCCACACACTGGCTGGAGTATATCAGGGTAAAAAAAAAATACCTGATGTGGTTCAAGATACTGCCTCACTTTTCCACTGCTAACTGGACGCCTTAGTCCTTTTAAACGTCACTCTGTTCCACGCTTCACTGTCACACACTCATAAGTGCATACCTTAGGCATTATTTTAATAGTAATTGCTAAATAAGAAGTTTTAAGACTTAATGAATTAGGCGTTAAATGGTTTACAAAGTAATGACACTACAAAGCACACAGCCGTGGACCATTTTAACCATGATGGTGTTTTAGGTTCAGATTCAGTGCTTTTGTTGATATATTTAATGAGGAGGTTCCATGAGGTTGAGAAAATGGGTCATTAAGAACCACTGGAATATCCATTGGAATAACCATTAAAAACCATTGGCTGATATACAAACCACTATATCAGTTGGCCCCTAATATGTTTATTTGTAGCTAATCCAAACCTTTACCAAAAGCTCAAGACTGTGTAGATCAGTCGAGTAGGTGTTAATTGTCATTTCAACCATCAAGTACACACTGAAACAAAACAACTTTCCTCCAGGACCATGGGGCAACACAGAAAACAAAAACAGAAAAAAATAAAGAGACCACTTTTCCCTTTTTTCTGTTCACTGTTTGTACAATTTGTGGCTCTGTGTGTGTAAAATGCACAGTTGCTATACTTTTATTATCTATTGCAGTGTGAGCTGTGTACAATTAAGAAACACTTCCATATATGTTGTGAGTGCAGTAGTGTTTATGTAGCAGCTTTTCTATGTGCTACACTCCAGCAACTTCACTCCTGATTCAGTTTCTGATGGGATGTCACACATGCACACGCTCTGCTCTTAACATCACTATTTTAATTGTTGTAATTGTAAAATGAGTGTTGTGTAGTTTAACATTTCCAAGGTATAATAAATTATTTAGATGTATTAGCTTGTAATTTTCTCCAAACGTTTTTTGTTTTCGAAAGCAACAACCAGAAAAAATGCAGCCTCTTATTTTTTTCCATGGCTGTAAATAAGAGAATGCAGGTCAGGACTACACAGAATGCAAAAAGGCATATTGTGTTCTCACAGTACTGTGTAACATTACCAGTCATGACCTTATGTTACCTTCTTGTGTTCTGTCTGTGTGTGGGTAGCTGCTGTTGGCGGGTGCGGTGCGCATAGCAGACAAAGTGGAGTCCAGTAAGAGCTCTGTGGTGGTGCACTGCAGTGACGGCTGGGACCGCACATCTCAGCTCACCTCTCTTGCCATGCTGATGCTGGACTCCTACTACCGCACACTCAGGGGCTTCCAGGTGCTGCTGGAGAAGGAGTGGATCAGCTTCGGGCACAAGTTTGCCTCGGTGAGCACAAGCAACAAGGATGTGGGAGTGTATGCTGCTCAGAAAATCAGTCATATTCAGAATCCGCTGTCATACCGAGTACTGTCATTATTGTAGATGAATGAAAAATCCAGTATAATCAGATATTCTGGTATCTCTTCAATTTTCTTCTCAGTACAGCTTTCAGCATTATCATAGCTTCATCTCCAGCTCTGGTCGTCATTTTGAAATCTATAAAGAATCATTTTATATAGTTATCTGCAACGAATTTGGTTTCATGATGCTGGAAATGTTTTAAGCAGTGATTTAAGATGTTTAAACAGTTTATATACACAGGATACCAGCTTATTTCTGTCTCTGTTTCTCTCTGTCTCACAGCGCGTTGGCCATGGGGATGAGAATCACGCTAACTCCGAGCGTTCGCCTCTCTTTGTGCAGTTCATAGACTGTGTGTGGCAGATGATGAGACAGGTGAGGTGTTACTGCTGTGTGTAATATAAGAATGTTACGCCTACTTTAGTATCATTCATGCATGCACCACCAGATATTATCAAGAGCAATGTCTGGTACAGTTTAACAGTTTCATAATAAGTCCTACAGTTTCATAGTAAGTTATGCATTCATTTTTTTTTACAGTTTCCCTCTGCCTTTGAGTTCAACGAGCTCTTTCTTATTACAATCTTGGACCACCTGTACAGCTGCCTCTTTGGGACATTCCTCTACAACAGCGAGCAGGAGCGGATGGAAAAGGCACGATTCACTTTGTAACCTAAAGGTTTTCTTAAATACCGTTAACTCATTGTAACAGACTCTCTCTGTCTCTCTCTCTCTCTGTCTCTGTCTCTCTCTCTCTCTGTCGCTCTCTCTCTCATCTGTCCATCCATTTGTCTCACCCTCTTTCTTTAATTTTTCTTTCTTCCATCCTTTCCTCTCATTCTCAGGAGGTACAGAGTAAGACAGTGTCTCTGTGGTCCTACATTAACAGTCAGCCGGAGGACTTCACTAACCCGTTCTATGTGGACTATGAAAACCACGTGCTCTATCCACTGGCCAGTCTGAGACATCTGGAGCTGTGGGTGGGCTACTATGTGCGCTGGAACCCTCGCATGAGACCACAGGTGACTAGAAAACCCACTCCAAAGCTGTAGGTAGAAGGGATAAAAAAGATGGTTGTAAATACTTATATTTGTTTGGGTATATTAAAGTGTGTTCCAGCAGCCGGTGTCAGTATCAGTACCCTGAAATTTCTGGGCATGTGTATTCTGTGGCGTTTTATAGTATTACATTCTGAGTGCCCTCTCCTTTTTTTCTACATGAGCACTTGTGTTGAGATTAAATTAGTTTACCTCATGTAGAATATAAAGGTCTGTATTCGGCCCCAGAGTAACTCGGCTGAACCTGGAGATCTGACATCACTATTTCACCACGGCCCTCCCTGGGCTGCTGTCTGCTGTCATTCCTTTGGCTCTTCATCCAAATGTCTTGGATTTCTCTCACAGCATCTGTGAAGCCTTCATTCTTCCAAGACAGACATACAACAGAGCCCTGGTGATATCAGTGGCTTGTTGGAAATCCTGTGCACAACAGACCACAGGCTGGACAAAATTTTCTTTCGTGTAATTTTGACTTTTTTGTTTTCAGTTTTAAAATATGCTTGAATATAAAGCTTTTTGACAACACTTTCCCATTTTGTACATACATTAATAATAATGACTTCGGTAACATTTTAGTTAGGTGTTCGAAGTCATCAGATTTGTCTGGATTACAAATGAAATTGATGTACAGTGATAAGACTGATGACTGACTGTTAATTGGCCACCACCTGTGATTCATTAAAAAAGTTCAGCTTTTCTGGATAAAAGACTGTAAAACTGTGAAACTGAAGACCAAAGAGCTTTCTGAGGAAATTAGAGATGAAGTGAAGATGAGTGAAAATCACTCTCAGATGGATAGAAACTCAACCCAACAGAATTAAAACTGTTATTGCAGCAAAATGTGTGTCTAAGCACTAGTGTAAAGAGGTTGAATAGTATTTTAAGAGCAATTTGCTTTGCAATTAAAACTAGAATTAATTTCCGCTACAAAGTGCGGGACTGTGGTTGTTGTTAGGCGGTTATTTGTTGTTAGATGGTTGCTAAGATGTAGCTTGCTGATTGCTTTGGTAACTTTAGGAGTTATGATGTTCGCAGCGATTTCTAGGGTGTAGCTTGGTGGTTACTGTGGCATCGCAAGTTACTAAGTGTTTTTTGCCGTGGTGTTCTGAGTGTGTGTGTGTGTGGGTGAGAGAGAGAGAGAGAGAGCATATGTGTACTTAATCCTAACCTAAACCTCGACCTAAAACCTAACCCTTACCTAACCTGCCTGACACCCAACCCTTTTTCCTCAGATAGTTTGTGTACAAACTGAACATCTGCAGAAAGTACTGTAGTGCAAAGAGAGAGGCAGTCTTTTAGTATTGCATATCTGTTATCACGATACTCGATCCATGATTCAGGTCAAATGTGTCCTTTAAAGACAAGCAGATAAACATGCCAGTGGGATGTATTGTGATATACTGAAATTACATTTGCGATATACTTTCTGTGTTATTATCGAACTAAGCTTAAACGTCGAACATCCCGCTTCTCTGTTTTTTTGTTTTGTTTTGTTTTTTTTCTTGAAGCAAAACCAAAAGTAATTGAGCCAAAAAAAAGCGATAAGCGGTTCAGGTGGATGGATAGAAGGATCGATGGATGGACATTTCGTACATGCTGATTCTTGGGTATCAGTACTGTTTTTACCCAAAATATGATGCTGCCTATTTTTTCTCCCCCCTCTATTATGTTGTCTGTCCCTGTGTTCTGTATAGATGCCGGTACACCAGAATCTGAAGGAGCTGCTGTTTTTGCGTGCCGAGCTGCAGAAGAAAGTGGAGGAGCTACAGAGAGAGGCATCTTCATCACGTTCCATCTCCTCATCCTCAGAACATGCTTCCTCACCCTCACATGGTGGTACACCACTTCACACCTCCGTTTAAATAGGAATACACACACACACACACACACAGAGCACTTACCCACTAATACACTCAGGCAAAAGCAGTAAGTGCATGAAGGCATAAAAGGAAATGAGCAAAGATATAAACATTAATATTCTCTTGAAGCCACAAACAAGTTGCTGTAGTTTCAGATTTCACCTGTTTTATAAACTGTGAAAAAGTGCTCATAGTGTTGCATTTTTAAGTGATGATGTGGTCAGTATGTTTTTGTCATGGTTTACCGTTGTTTAATACCTAATATTTGACATGTATATATTTGAACAAATGAATTAATATATTTGTACTTCACTAAACTAAGTTTTCTATCCATTGTTTTAATGCCGTTTCCCCAATTTTAAGAGTCTCGTCTTTACTTGCCATTCCACAGTTGCCTCTCTGTGCCAGTCACTCCTTTTCATGCTTTAAGCTTTTGTACGCTGTTATTAGTTTCTTGAACTTGTGTTCTGTTAAATGTAATATTTTTTTGAAGGGAATACTTTTACTTTTATATTCGATTACAGTTATTTTTCCATTTTAAGTCCATTTTTTTGTCATTACACTGAGGTTTGTTGTTTCACTATTTTTTATAGGCTGAGTGTTTGAGTTGGTAATAGAGGGAAGCACTGATGGAAGTTTTAGGTAGTTTCAGTTGTAGATTTATTTTTGAATCTGTCTTCACTGTTACTGTATGTGTCTTTTTTTTTATTTGAGAAAAAAAATGTAACTGATATGTTAGGGGCCATGAAGGGCCACAGCTGCCACATCCTTGAGCCGTAACACACAATTTAGTGGGAAATCTCAGTAGAGTTGGTAGTGAAGGTACATTTTTGTTAATAGGTGTCCCACCTTGTTTTAGATCTTCATACACTTCATGTAAAATTACATTCCAGTGTATTAACATCACAAAGCCTCCAGAAAGAACTTCTTTATTTAACATCATGAACCACAACACATTTTTACGCCTGTCTGGTTGACGTCTCCATGAATTGTTCAGTAATCCTCAATTGAGTGACAGCTGAGTGTCTGGTACTTGGTGCCTTAGACCTGTCATCTGTCTCACTTCAGAAACAGCAAAACCCTTACGTTGAAATGAAATAAGCCTCCAAATGTGAGAATGAGGAATTATGAAGTAAACAAATAGAAGGCTTTAATAATATTGTGATGCAGATGTGTAGGGATAATAGTAAAAAAAAAAAAAAGGTTCTTGACTGAAACCCTGTTAAAAAAAAAATGGTCATGCTGCATTTACTGAGAATGCAAATTCAAAATCATAATGCCAACGTCACCAAGTTTGCACTTTGTATCTGCACCTTTACATTTAGTTTCTCTTCCTTGTGAAAATGATTGTTTCTTATTCCTCACCTACTGTTTTTTTTACCGTCATTTTTGCATGACATCCCTGCTACACATTTTCAAATGTAGATCATCATATTTACTATTTTGAGAATGCATAATGCCTTATAGCCAAGTCTGAGGAAACTTCTGACATTCCGCTGAAAAAAAATAAAGAAGAAAAAAAAGGCATCAGAGTCTGATTTTATTTCAGTCACTTTTATTGGGTTTTTTTTTTGTTCACATTAATCTCTTTCGATCAGGAATTGCCAGTGAGATAAGAAGAGTTGAGAACAGATCTGTAGCGCTAAAAACCAGTAGAAACTTTTAGCAGTGAAGATTGTCGATAGATCTTGAGTAACCTCTGGCCTTCACTTGGTGGGGAGGGTTTGTGTCTCAGCAACCGTCTGAACTGCATAGAACAGGCACTGGTGATCGCAGTGACATCAGGTGCAAAAGACCAAATGTTTTCGAGGTTGAGGACAACAGTGCAGTAACCCCGCTATGCAAAGTCCCTACCGTACAGCATTACAATCTGATCTGCGGCACTGCTGTTGTAATGCTTGCATACAATCGCTTCACTGGCAGTGCAAATCCAACACACCTCAGAAGAACTCTTTCCTTATAAAACTCGTCCAAACTTCAAGTTAATCAAGTACGCAAGAACAAATGTAAAGTCTATAGCTAGATAACCAAAGCATGCATCTGTGTTTTCACCCTTTTTTGAAGAGCATAGCGGATTCCGAATGACACAGGAAAGCCCCGAATTCCTTACAGACTGCAACCTCCGACTCACCACCTGTATGGAATACATGATCTCGTCTCGTAGATGTAGCCACAGTTATGGAGGATGGTTGAATTTGCTGGTTTTAACTCTAAAGCGGTGTAGATTTCTTGTTTTAAAAAAATTAGAGGCATTCGTGAATTGGAAACTTTTGCTACAAACCAACTCTGAACAGTCACCAGAAACATCAAAGCACATGCAAAGGGACAAGTTCGTTCCCTCAGTACCATATCTTTGGTGTTCTGCATTTTTGTCAAACGTAGCACCAAAGATGCTACATATTAGTGGTAAACCTAACAAACAAAATGGCAGCGCGGGAAGAAAGTTACATTCAGGAGACATTCTGTTTGTTAGTTAGAAACCGTCGACATGGAACGGAACCCTTGATAGGACGTGACTTTGCCAAAGCTGTGCGAAAAGATATGCGGATTCGAGCGGGGGTATTGGAACAGCGAGTGGTTGGTGTTCAGATCTTTTCATTTCAGGTATAACCTTAAAGAAAGATATATTTTGGTTCTTCGATGCCTGTGAAATGTTGCAGTGTCCTACAAAGAGTTCAACCACATACTTCTGGTTCGAACACATTCAACCGGAGCAGCCAGTCTTGCTGTACTGTCAGTACTGCGAGCCGCTCTGTGACAGTGCTGCTGTTTTACGCCCTGTGTACAGGCTAAGGCATAGAAAAGGAAAAGCACCAGCAGGAAGTGGCTAAGAAGATAGAGAAGGTGCATCAGAATCCAGCGTGACAAAGAGGACGCAACGGGTGAGAAAGCTGGGGAATCTCAGGGAGGGAAACAGGCTGTGTTCCAACTCAGTTTGTTTCTCTTCAGAATGACCCCTCTGGTCCTTACGGCCAAGTTCTAGCACTGAGGAAGAAAACCATTGAGCCAGACAATTGAGCTTAAAAGGCCTTCTCCATCAGATGGACCAAACATGGGCCAATTGGAACACAGCCGGAAATTCTGTAAGGCAGCAGCAAAACTGTGAAGGGTGCAACAGTTCTAGGATAAAAAGACAAGAAGTCCAAACGCTCCACTAATGAATAACTTGACCGCTAAGTTAAGACAACCCCATTCTACTAAGGCAGAGAAAGCGGGGAGACACACAATACTTCCATACGTATACCGCTACAAGTGTATATAAGGATACACTGCTACGACCGTTTGAGTACAAACTCGAATACACGCAAATACACAATTTACAAGCACAATATCTTTTTAAAAAACCCCAAAAAGGCAAATTCCAAATGGGAATACAAAAACGTAATATGCTGTTGCAGTACCGTCTTGCGCTAGCATGTAACAACAACCTATTCCATCTGCTAGGCCTAATTCATACAAGTCTACCTAGGCATCTTCTTCATTCATATTAAATTCACCTATTCATCAGAAACATGGACTGCTACCATTGGTGTACCAATAATCAAAACACACGCACACGAAAACAAAGCCAGATAGCAAAGACTCAACACAGTTTCATCATCAACACAATCAACTTTTCACAGATATGCCCATTTCCAGTTACTGATAAAAGCAAATTAAAACGTGAGCAGCTGTAGGTTAGTGTTTGACATAAATGTCAGTCGGTTTTGTTCTGTTTTTTTTTTTTTCTTCTTCTTCTCTAGAAACTAGATTCTAGGACACAAAAACCTGCATATGTACAACAATCACATAATTGTTCTGTAAAAGCACAGCAAATATATACAGACCATGTAAAAACATTTTAAAGTGTGAAAAGGGTGCGCATAAAAAGGTAATAAATCTTTAGCAGTCAGGGGTTACTTTAAGATCACCTCCATCAATTACCGCTGTGTTCTGTCCAGGAGAAGTGGATTTTTGACATTTTCAGGCTCATGTATTGGTGATTTCAGTCGCTTTGGATTACCGTTGCACAACAGTTACACAGTGATACTTCAACACGCGAGTGCGAAGCCAATAGAGAGACTTGGGCTAGCTGTAAACGTATGAACTGAGTTTGTCTCAAACAAATACACACTTCCTCTTCGAATGTTAACAGCACTATTCTTCAGTTTTTTTGCAGAATTTCCCACTTTTTAGGAATAATATTGTAAACAGTCATATTACTTGTGAAGAATACAAAGGGTTAAATAAATAGGATATTTACAGAACGTCTGATAAGGTGAGTAAGCTGAATGGGTATTATTTGAAAGAACAACCAAAAAAAAAAGGGTTAGCATGTGCAGGCTGGGAAAGATCGAGTTTTTCCCCCATCAGGAGGGCATCCACACTTAACACCGCACCCTCTTCAGACTAGGAGACGTCGTACAGGTTACACTGCGTTATCTTCTGTGGGTGGTTCGGCATTCGGGGGCTGCAGAAGAGTCTGTTGAACTGGAGAGACAAAACAACAATTGCGAGATAAGACGCTGTGAACCAAAGATAAAGCACACAAGAATATTGACCCTGTCCTTGTAACTAAACTTTTATCACAGAAGATTACAGAAGCGTCTTGTGATATTAATTGTTTCTCATCGCTGGACACAAAGTTTTCTATCCACATTTGTTTTAAAAGGATATTGTCTTTTTCATTTTATTCAGTATGTTATTGTCACAATCTTGCATACGATGTGTGCAGTCTTGTAGAAAAGAAAACCACCATTTTTGTCATTTCTTGACAACCTACCAAAAGTCAAACTAAAAGCCAATAATATAAATGTAATTCATCACTGAACTTTTGGATATTACATTTGGATATATGAACAACTCTAGGCCTGTAAGTCTCAGAATGAGGATCCGGTAAGACTGAGCACCAGGATATAGGTCAGGATGTCAAAGAAACACGTACTCAGTGGTGCAACAAAATATTTTGTCTTATTAAAAACGTACACGAGTGTTTCATCCAGGCTGGATATTTACCTTGAGGTTCCTGAGCCACAACAGCTTCTGGATTGTCTGCTTTAACCATGTCTGCATTCAGGCTCTCTGTGGGTAGATGAAGCACATTGGGGATAAATGAAGATGAAGCCTATTGGGGATAAATAATAGAGGATGTGTGTATGTTTCTGTAAAGTTGGCGGCTTGTTGTTACGTTGTATGCTGAAGCAGAACTTCTTCTTCTGGTAGGAGATGTAGCTGCTGACTGCACCAACCAGTGCCATGGCAACGGCGCTTACGATGCCAGCAATGGTACCAGTCTCGGCCATGGTATCTAAAGATGGAGGGGAAACCTTGTAATACTGGAAATGTAGCCGTTATTTCTATTATCTCTGATAAAACACAGGGACAACAAAAGCAAGAAAAATATCTAATTATCTGGCTCAAGCATCTATTAAAAAACAGCCATAATCATCTTACCATAATCACCATCATTAGAGTCTACATCACTGCTGGCAGCTCCCCGTCCACCTGCAGAAACACAAAGATTCCTTACACCAAGCACGACACCAGAATGAATAAATGAATGAATACAGCCATGGAAAAAAATGGTTATTGCTTTTGTAATTTGTGGGAGTGGATCTTTATTAAAAATAATAAATTAAAAATAATACATAGAAATAATGTACTATACCTTGGAAATGTTAAACTACGCAACACTCTTACCTTATTTTACAATTGCAGCTATTAAAATAGTGATGCTAAGAGCAGAGTGTGTGCATGTGTGCATCCCATCAGAAACTGAATCAGGAGTGAAGCTGCTGGAATACAGCACATAGAAAAACCGCTTTACAAACACTACTGCACTCAACACATATGAAGGCATTTCTTTTCTTCTTTTCCTTTTTCTCACACTGCAATAGTTCATAAAAGAATAGCAACCTGTGCATTTTACACACACACACACACACACACCCACATGCAAATTGTAGAAACAGTGAACAGAAAAAAAGGGAAATTTTTTTTTTTATTTTTTTCCATGGCTGTATACATAA
>JBBIGA010000011.1:12415225-12451204 GCA_037576975.1 Alestes dentex
CTGCTCTTTTGTTTTGTTTGTACTGTGTGTGTGTGTGTGTGTGTGTGTGTACTGTATGCATGTAATGAAGAGGTAGGGTTCACGTTTCAAGCTTTTTCAGGGTGCTTATTTTAATTATTACCTCCTTGACTAAAGCTTCTCACTGGTTTATTTGCTAAAGTTCACTTCAGAGTTTGGGTTTTTGCTACAATTCATTATTTTCATTTGGTTCGGTTGCCTTCAATGTAAAACACACATAAGTGTTATTTGATTGGTCAGAAATCGTGCAGGCCTATAAGCACCCAGTTACTTTCAAGTTAGCGCCAAAAAATCAGCCTCTTTGATTTAAGAGTAGTTTCCTATACCTACTTTAATTTAAGTACAGATACATAACGTAGGTGAATCATAATCAAGCTTTATCTCTAATAATGAATGATTTGCCAGTGAGGTTGCTGGTGCTTGGCCAAAAATACGTTTTGCAATTCACGTGCCAAAATCAGTATTGCATGGCTGGGTTATTCCGACCTCTTTAATGTCATGGAAAATGATCATGTGATAATTTCTATTAATTGTCGTTCACAAATAAATATAATTGTGTTATATATTACAAACTAAAGTTAACATTTTGTCCAGGCACACTGAACAAGATGACATTACCTACTATGCAACAAGCCAAGGCATTACAGGCTATGACTTTTTACTGAACCCGATGAAAAACGAGCTCAGCAGGTATCACACAGAGACCTTGGTCGACATAGGACAAATAACTGTATTTGAAATAAAACCGCTGAGGGTAACATTACAGTAAAAAGTGTGAAAAATTAGCTATTTTCAAAAAAAAAAATAAAAAATTAAATGGTGGAGTAATATTTTGTATACATTTGCAGTGAATATTGACAATTTCCTGTAACAGAAGCTTCAGTGAGTTTAAAATATACAGTCAGAAAATCTCAAAACGTGGATTTTTTTTAAATACAGAGCTTTATGTGGCACTCAGTTTTTTATGTAGTGTTAAAACTATATTAATACTACAGAATTGCTTTCTTGCTTGCAATAAAATGAAAATTAGTGGAGAAATGAATTTTTGAAAATGAAAGATTCTTCATTCAGGAGTCGATATGGAATGACCAAGCTAGTATTTAATTGCTCATCTGTCATTATTAACAGCAGCTTGTGCTGCTCTGTCAAGAGTCAAATATTTAAACAGGCAGATTGTGCAGCCAGTACAATGATGAAGGAAGAAGAGGAAAGCCTGTTCTGATGAGCCGCGTTTGGTGTGGACAATTACAAAATGTATGAGTGGAGTGTTCGCACCTGTCCAAACAAAAGAAAAAAAAAAAAGATTGGTCCACAGTAAGCAAGGTAGATGAAAAAGTGACTGTGTAATGTGATTAAATAACAGAATTACGCTGTATGTCCAAAAGTTTGTAGACACCTGCATACCCAGTGAAATTAAGGTTATTTAGCAAGTTTTTAGTCCCATTTTGTTGCAGAAAAGCCTCTGTACACTAGATGGTTTTATACTAGATGTTGGAACATTGCTGTGAGAATTTGATAGCATTCAGCCATAGGTTCAATAGTGAGATCAGGAACTGATGTTGGATGGTTCATTCTGTGATATAAACAACATCCCAACTCATCCCAAAAATATTCTCCATTGCTCCAGAAAAAGCAGGTTCCACTGCTCCACAGCCTCATGTTGGGGGGCGATACACCCCTGTAACTGAGATTATAGACATACACTCATGATAGCAGTGGGTCACAAAATTTTAAATACACTAAATAGAAGGTGTCTAGATACTTTTAGAGATATAGTGTAAAGGATAAACCTGTTTAGCGAAAGAAGAGTTCAGAGCTACTCATCTAAAGAAGAAAACAACTGTCCTATCAGTCTGTTAAGGAAGGTATAGTCTACACGTTTGGCTCAATAAGTTGTCTAGGTTTTGTTTTCCTTTTGAACATCAGTAGCCCAAAAGTACTGATTTCTGTATCATTGAGATCCACCACTGTCAGTAATCAAAAGGCATCCCAATGGAGTAAAGTGGGAGGAGCGGGATAAGTCTTACACTATGCACACATGCAAGCTAATTAAAATGGCAGTGCTTATTCATTTTAATTTGCTTAATTTTTTTAGGGGGGGATCTTGAATATTAAATGGAACCTTAAATGGGATCTTGACTTCAGAACCGTATATTCTATGGAAATTTGTGTAGTAATGCATGTGTAAGTTTATTTTGTTTAAGCTAGTCTTGTTGTACTCCATTGGACACTGAGTTTCATTAAGAAACAATAACCATACATATAATATGATTGATAAGGAACTTCAGATCAAAGCAAAGCTGAATTTCGTAGATGGCACATGACTAGGACATATCACGTTTCCTTTTTTCTTTGTCTGTAGTACTAGAAACATAGTTGGGTTTTCATCAAGTCTAGATAATAGTTAATAGTTAAAGATGGCCTTGTATTTAAACATACTGTTATCATAACCTTATGTTATGCTGGTGCTTTTCCCGTACTAATATTCTGAGCCCAACCTGGACCATACACTTGGATTGTTCCTCAACCTCTCAGAGTTTATAGCAGAGTCTCAGCATTGTACAATGTCAAGGAGTAAAATCACCTTCCTGAATGCTGAGTTTTCACTTTTGCAGTTTTACTTTCTCATGCACTTCACTGCATCATCAGTTCTGAAGGCTTGTGAAACATAGACACGAGCAGAATTAAGGAGATAAATCTCTTAGTGTGTGTGACTTTGTGTGTCCTGCCGCACTAACTTTGTAACTTTATCTGATATCTGACCATAGATGGAGTACTTTTGATTGACCCAGAATACCTTAAAGACAGAAAAGGTGAGTGAGTAGATTTGCCTTTTTTTTTGCAAAAGGAAGCTGTCTGTTACTTTTCAAGTTTTTTTTTAACAAGCACAACAAGCACTGGAAAAGAGACATTGTTTCATCTATCTACTTCTCTAGTGGTCATATTTGAACTTGAATGTACTCTTTCAAGTATCTACTTCTCTTATGGTCATATTTGACACTCTTCTTCTCTGTCTCCATCTCTCTCCAGTGTTTGTGACCCTGACGTGTGCCTTCCGTTATGGTCGTGAGGACCTAGACGTGCTTGGCCTGTCCTTTAGAAAGGATCTATACATCTCCACCTTCCAAGCTTTCCCCCCACTGCCTGAGGAGCGCAAACCGCTCAGCCGCCTCCAGGAGCGACTGCTCAAAAAGCTTGGGCAGCATGCACACCCATTCAACTTCACTGTAATTACAGTTCCATTATATGGCTAATCACTCATTCAGCTTGTTAATTGTATACTACTGGTTGTGAAACCCGAGGCTGAGCCACATTTGAAGGCATTGTGCTTGACCAAAGTGCTTGACCTACACACATATGACCACACACATCAGCTGAAATATATGTATTAATGCAGTTAGTAAAAGTCATTGTGCTGTTCATGGACTAATCTTTGATTATTGTGTTGATTAGCACCCATAGCCTACTGTTAACCAACCACATATATGGAAAGCTTTTTAATGGCGACTTTCACGTAATTAATTTAAAGTTAAATTACATTTGGTTCCATTTTATAAAAGCATTAAGCCACTGTTTTGGGTACTACTTTAACAAACAGCTATCCTTGATGAGTGCGACTGTGATTATAATGTTATTACAAACTCGAATATGAATTAAACTTCCTAAACATCATTAATACCACAAAGATGTGCCAATAATACAGTCACTACTCATTAGAAATGACCAGTACATTTAAAGTAAGCTTAGGTGGACACACTATTTTTTTTTTAAGTACATGTAACAGGATATAGCATTATTACCCACCTGCCATTGTATGTTCAGTTGCAGTTGAGATTATGCTTAATTATTGTGTTGTCTCTTTTTAGATTCCTCAGAATCTCCCCTGCTCAGTCACTTTACAGCCAGGACCAGAGGATACGGGCAAGGTAAAAACAGACACAATCTCTCATATGCACTTTCGGACCTTTAGTTACGTTACTGCTAACATATCCCCACCTTTGGTCCCTCAGGCTTGTGGTGTAGACTTTGAGATCAGAGCTTTCTGTGCCAAATCTGTGGACGAGAAGATTCACAAAAGGTGCGGAGGCTTACTTTTACGTGTATCCACTCTCTGAACACATTTGTAATTGTGTGTCTTCAGTACACACGGAGGCGCTTAGGGATGTTTGTGTTTTCCAGTCTAAACTGAAGTTTGTTTGTGGTCTGTGTGTACTGAGAGCCAGGTAATAATGTGTGTGGCTGTGTGTTTATATTTCTGTGTGGACTGGTTGCTGGGATGGCTGTTAAGCCTTTTGTGTTTATTTATTTTTATAGGAACTCAGTGAGGCTGGTAATCCGTAAAGTTCAGTATGCTCCAGAGAAACCAGGGCCACAGCCAATGGTGGAGACCACACGCAGCTTCCTCATGTCTGACCGCTCCCTACACTTGGAGGCTTCGCTTGACAAAGAGGTGTTAAAACACACTCAAATACGCACAAAACACATACACTGTTGTTACATGTGATCAACTGTTTTCTTGTTGTGTAAACTTGTGTATGCACTCTAGAGGTCTGTATGAGAATGAAATGAAACCCACCCATGCCCGCAACCTTGAGACCTTATCTGACCAGGCCTGACTGATGATGCTAAACTTAAAATCCAAGTCAAAATATTGCAGACATGGTTTTACAATGATTTGCTTTGTTTCTAAGTATTTGTGCTGAATACATCATGCTGGGCTAAACTGTAACACACACACATAATATACCAACAGTATTGAGTATCACTTATATATTTTTGGACTTGCTAATCCCCAGCAGAGAAAGGCACCCATTATCTTCTGATCATCTGTTAGCCACATTGCACCACATTTCCTCTTGCTGTTGCTGCCATTTGTAAAAACATGTAACTCATTTGATCAAGCTTAACAAGCAAAGGGGGATGATCTGCTGTGACAAACTCCTTAACAAAGGTGCCACAAAGAGTTCTTTGAATTGTGCCACAGAGGAACAAGTTTAGTTCCCTAAAGAACCATGATTGGAAATGAAATGTGAGATTAATACCTTTTAAAGTTCTAAAAGGTATTAATGTAATGGCTCCATACCAGTTTAAGGGTCCTGCATAGAACATTTATATGATGTGAAAAATACTTTGGTGAAATGGTTACTCTCCATCATTTAATTCACAAAAATGCTTCTTTTAAGAACCAATCGCTAAAATTGTTCCTCTGTGGCATCATGCAAAAAAACCCAACTTTTTTGTGGCACCTTTTTTGTTTTTCCACCAACTCAACACACTGGTTTCATTAAGAGGCGAGTTCACTTACACCTCAAACTCCAGAACTGTTGTGAATGCAGCTACAGATAATGACATAATACCAAAGGAGGAGAGAGAAAGAAAATGATTCAGAGTGCACATACTTTATCTAGACAGAAAATAAACCCAAGCCTGATGTTGTGAAAAATATTTTGTCAGGCCGTGTTGTGTTCTTATCAGGTGGCAGACCTCTAACGCAGATGAGTTTGGAGTTTTCTCAAGATCTCTTTATACTTCTCTCTCTCTTCCAGCTCTATTACCATGGAGAGCCCATCAGTGTCAATGTCCATGTCACCAATAACTCCACCAAAACTGTCAAACGAGTCAAAATCTCAGGTAATAAGGCAACCTACTCGGTAGTTGAATGGGTAACCCTGTGTGTGTTGGAAAAAACGTTTAAAAAGGAAAAGACAACATTTTTAAAAATAGGCACAAACACTGAAAAGTTTATTTCTTAAGTTTGAGACCTCTATTCAATGCGTGATGTATGATCATGACACAAAGTTCCTGTAATGTAAAGAACTGCTTTTTTATAAGAAGGTGTTTTTGCAGCGTTGCGTTTCCGCCAAATTGTTCAGGTGCTTAGGGTTAATGTTATGTTTTATGCTCTGTCTGTTATTCTGTCTCATTGCTCATGTGCTCACTTTACTCGTCCCTTTTACATTGTCCTTATTCATAGTGGATCGAGTGTTTAATCATCAAGAATAGTTTTGACGTCCACCAGAGGAGGTTTTAAGTTAATATGTGATCCAATGCGATCTAATGATTGGGTTTCCACAGAAACACCTTGGCAGCAGGTGCTTTTAGAGTTCTTAACTTGACATGTGTTTCAGTTGCTGGTGATATTACTTCAATATTTAAGATAATTTTGTTTGTCTACTTCAGCGTTACTGGACATCTCCATGCATTAAGTGGAAATGCCAGAAAAATAATATTGATAACTATGTGGGAGTAGGATTGCTCTGTCATTTGATGCGTTATATGGATTATATTGTTTGTTCATGCCCTTTCCTGACTTTTTCCTCTTCCTTTTTGTGTGTTAGTGTGAGTTGTGTGTGTGTGTGCGTACATTGGATTGTATTTGTGTGTGTTTATGTTTTCATCATTTAAGTGTATTATGCAGGTTGTTGTTCTTTTGTTCTCTTTTATGTGCACTACGTGGCTTTTTTTGACTTCACCTTTATTTAATAATTCCCTTTGTAAAATCATTCTAATTTGCATCATTAGAATGTTTTTTTTTACATCAGTGCGCGTGTGCTGGTATTTGCGTGTGTGCATTTGCATGTGTGACTGTGCTTCTCTCCAGCCCCGCTAACCCTGCTGTGTGTCCCTGCTCTCTCCCTACAGTGCGACAGTATGCTGATATCTGTCTGTTCAGTACTGCGCAGTACAAATGCCCCGTGGCTCAGGTAGAGGCCGAGTGAGTACCCCTCCACCTCTCTCCATCCCTCTTTCCCTCCACTCATTCCTCTCTTCTTCTCTCTCCTCTCCTTCTGCCGCGGTTTTTTTCCAGACCTCTTACTGCCCTCTTATTCAAAATGAACAAGCTCTCCACCTCCTACTCACCATTCTACCTCTGGTTCTGCCTCTCCTGGCTCTTCTTTTTCGTTTATTTCATCAGCCTGTGTCTCTCTGTTGTTCTGTGGAATGTTGGTTGGCTGTGGCATTCATATAAACCAAATAATACTGTTTTTGTGCAGTGCTGGAGATTAACATATAGCGGTTTAGATAAGTGTTCATAGGTTTGTCCTATCCCTTTAGTGCTTCCCAGGCTGTCCCTAGTGTTTGCCGTTTATTATTGTCTTGTAATGCGAGTTATCCCAAAAGCTGCAACAGCCAAGTAGTGCTGTGACCAAAGCAGCGAAGTTACTTTTCCTACCCTTTGGGAATGTGCTGCTGTGGCTCCTCCTTCCACTGTAACCTTAAGGCTCAGTCAGAATCATTCAGCCTAATGCCCTTTTCCCCTCATTGTGGCTTCACAGTAGACGCTTTGCCTTCCAGCCAGTTGCCCTTGGTGAGCCTCTCCCTCCTCCCACTGACTGGCTGTGTCTGTAGTGATGTCATATACAGGGCTGTTTTCTCCCAGTGCTGCAGGTGACATACGTGGTTCTGCACTCCAGCGATACCTACAGCAAATCTGTGGGTCGGTTGGCCTCCCGGTGAGTACGGCCAAGAGAATGACCAGGGCTCTCTTTTTTGACCATTTTTGAGCAACCCTACCAGCTCCTTTGACCATCCCCACTATGCCTCTTGGACTTTTTCCTCGCCTCCAGTTTTTGGGAGCTGACCAAAATGTTCTGTGTTTCTTCAAACGCGAATAAGCGACACAGTGATTTTCTCCTTTACTTTTTCTACCACACTTGCCTTTTTGTCTTTTGTGTAATACGGTTATTTTAAATTCTTGCAATCGTGGCACTCAAGCTGACAGCTAAATCCCCCCCCCGCTTATTATTGATCTTGATCTGGATCATCATGCAGAAATGATTTAGTTGTTGCAGTGCCATGGGTATTTGGTCACAGGCCGCAACTGATGCAGGCCCCCACAAGCAATTGCTGTCTCTTCACTTTTGTGTGTTCCCTGTAGAAATAAGGCCTTGATTAGTTTTGTTTTTCAGCTCACCCTCAGTGTTGTGTTTGTACTATTTCCTCTGTAATACACTCTGTTAAATGCTAGCCTCTGAGGAGGATCCTCTTTCTCATTTCTCTTCCCACTTCCTTTTTTTTCTGTTTGTCTTTCCCCTCACATGCTCTCTAGTCTGGTTCTCTTAAACCAGACCAGAAAACAAGTCTTTTGTGTCCTCATGACTTGAGTGTCTTGTGTGTGACTTAACATTCTCACGCACACCCTGACATTTATTTGTGTGCACAAGGTGTTCGGTATTCAGGTAAATCCGCCTTCATTTACGGACAGGAATCAGTAGCTCCCACCTCTGCTTACATATACTAGAATAATAATGAGCAAACATGATAATCCTAAAGCAGACTCTGCTACTTAGAGCGGTATACCAGTACTGTGGTAGTATGAGCTATGTCTAACCTTTCTCTTGCTTGTCTTCCTCAGTGATCAAGTGTCGCCCAGCTCCACGTTCTGTAAGGTGTACACACTCACCCCCACACTGAGCAACAACAGAGAGAAGAGGGGTCTGGCCCTGGATGGCAAACTCAAGCATGAAGATACTAACCTGGCCTCCAGCACCATGTGAGCATGCACCAGTTTTTAATATTTCCATTTCTTACTGAAAACACAATATTTCTTATAATATTAATCAGTTTATTCATCAACTATTATGAAGCTTATTTATAAGGAATGTAATTATGTGCATTTTAATGGGTTGACACATTGATAGCAGATAACTCATTATAGAAATAAATACTGGTTCAAGAATGTTTGTTTATGCTTGTTTTATGGTTTATGTTTATTCTACTGTTTATAGTGTGAAGGATGTGTCCAATAAAGAGGTCCTGGGCATCCTGGTGTCTTACAGAGTGAAGGTTAAACTGGTGGTGTCTCGTGGAGGGTGAGCACAAGTGTTACAAATCCACACTAGCAACATACAATCAAACACAACAAATAGTAACAAATTTCACCATTTTCCCCTACCAGCGATGTGTCGGTTGAACTACCTTTTGTTCTGATGCACCCCAAGCCCTCTGAGCAGCCCAGCTCAAGACCACAGTCAGGTACGTATGCAGCCCAAACTGAGGCACTATGTTATTCGTACTGCATAAAACAGGCACTTCCCATTCTAAAATCAGATGAGCTGAGCCATGCTCTAAGGTGTTGTAAAATATTGATATAAACAAAAATGACCACTCACATTAGTTAAATTCTGTAATAATAATGCACCTGAGACCTTTGTGTCGCTGGACAGTCGTACTGTCATGTCAGTGAACAACCTTGCTTTGTGAATGGATTGTTTATTGTGATTATTATAATGAAATTAAACTGGATAGTGTTTATTGACTGTATCATGCTTTATTATTTTATACAAACAATAAACCACTCAGGCCCTTGTATTACAGTGATTTTACTCCACTCTGTGTCATGCCTAACAACACTCATTTCAACAGCATCACACATGACTTAATTTTTCAGTCTAGTACTCCAGGGGTCCGGGCAATTTATTTTTGGTAAAACAGTTTTAAATGTTATTTTGGGATGTATTTTCCCCGCTTGTATTGAAAAGTCTTTTTATTTTAATGGCTTCTTAATGATAAACCATAGTTGTTTATTGCCTTTCCTCCACAGTTGTGCCAGAGACAGACGCCCCTGTGGACACCAACCTGATAGAGTTCGAGACAAAGTAAGTTTGATCTCTTTGTGCGTTTGTGTTTGCTGCTGTGTGGGGCAATGGCTAAAGCTGTCCTAAGTGTTATTGACCTCTCTCTCTCTCTCTCCCTCTCCCTCTCTCAGTAATTTTTCTCAGGACGATGACTTTGTGTTTGAGGACTTTGCACGGCTGAGGCTGAAGGGGATGAAGGACGATAAGGATGAAGATGATCACTTCTGCTAACCTTTCTCCCCCCCCCACAGCTGGTCACAGGAACATGGGGCTGAAGTTGGACTGTAGGGGCTCCATACATCAGTACTACTACACCACTGTCCCACTGGGTCAACCTGACAAAGTGGGACACTCACAGAGCTTTCACACCTTCTCTCCTATTCTCACTCCTCCCTCTTTTGTTACTCTCTTTTCCTTCCTCTGCCCCTCGTCCCCTTTGTATCTGTGATGCCGTTGGTCTGTATACTTTTTTCCTTTTTTTTTTGAGCTACTTCGTTCTAGTGCATGTGTGTTAAACGAGAGAAAGTGAAACAGAGCGGGAAAGGAAGAGAAAGAGGTGGCGTTAAAATGGGTGATCTACCCATCATGGTCTATGAAATGTCCTTGGACAGAGGGTCCATTAATTCAGGGGTGTTTATTTTTTTTCTTCTTCTCTTTCATTTTTCCTCCTATTTCCTCACTTGTTTCCCCACTGTAAACCGAGTGGGCATTAATAGCTTTGTAATAATGTTAACATATGTAACATGTAACTTCAGTGTAGAATAATTACATGTACCACAGATACATATAGGGAACTTGAGTTGGAATTTGATTTTATTCTTTTTTTTGTCGAATCCAGTGTAAGACATATAGACCACCAAAAGACTTTTTTTTTTTCAGTATCTTTACTCCATAGTTTTATTTTATAGTTATGTACACATGTATACATATCGCAAGATAATAAGGACGGGTATGTTTATTCAGTGTCCTTAGTGGAGCACTCGACAGTCGGGTTCAGTAAAGGGGGACACTGGCGAATTGTAACAGCTGGTTAAGTGCAGTGGGCCACAAAACATGATATATAATTGTCATGTAGTTGCAGCCTTCATTTGAGATATGTCTAGAGTGGTGAGTGGTTTGAGTGCCAGAAGCGGACACGGAGGGGTCTGTCTGCAGATGCCTGTCGCTACTGTATATGCTGCACATCTAACTCACCATTTGGAACTGCTATGGTGAAGCTTTCTTCATTTTAATTAATTTGCCAAAAACTAATAACTTACTTGCTTAGTTGAATTCACTGAAACAATGTTCATTAAACTGCTTTCGTCGGTTTGTTGGAAAAAAAAAGAAGTTGTTTAACTGAAGTAATTTTCAGGTGTTGTTTGTCATAATTTCCAAGAAATTGGCTTACTCCCCCTGAATCAGGCTTTTCGGTTTAAGCTGCTTTCCCTTTTTCCATATTTATTAGGGCCAGTCTCTCTAGTTAATCTCTGCACAGTACAGAATGCCAAGTTTAGACAATACAGTTCAGTAAACCTGTCCCAGGAATATTTAACCTACTGATTTGCATCTGTGATAAAAGCACTTTTATATATGTTAGAGGAGTCTGGGTGCCCACCCATGTCAGTATGTGTGTTATTGACATGAAATTATTTTACTCCGATCTGCCCCCTTGTGTCAATATGAACTGCTGTGCTGCAGCCTGCAATGTTTAATGCAGTAGGAATAGATTTCTTGCTCCATTCTGTTGATTACTTGCTGGTTATTGACCTGCCTTTAATAATCACTTGAGTAATGTCTTTTGACTAGAACTTGCTGAATTATTGTCTCTATTACACATTTGTTGCTGTTCAAAATATGTTTTGAAATGACCACTGAAACTGAACCAGGTTAACTCCGTGAAACTGTAGACTAGAATCTAGTGCTGTGCAGCTTTGCCATAACCGACTGTAATTTTGTATGTAACGCACGAATACCTTCACTTAGAAGAACCCCCGCGCCCACCCACCCGTCAAACATGATTGTCAGGGGCAGGATGTGTTCTGAGCGCTCCTGAGAAACTACTTCTGAACTTACCACTTGTAGTCATTCTATTATTATAGTTACACAAAGAAAAGAATAAATATTACTGTTATTGGGGGTTTTTTTATTTCTGTTTTATTTTTTATCAGAGAATATGAATGAAAGTCACGAATGAATTAACCCGAAAGTCCATGCTGTATTCTAATACGCTGTGTATTATTATTACCTTTATTTTTTACATTTAAACAACAGCTGTTGTCGAAAGTCTGATGCCGTACACGCATTAATGCCAGCAACCACATGAAATAGTGGTTTTACCTTCAGACCAGTTCTGCTGTCTGACATCTTTGAGTTAGCACAGTCATCAACACACATGAACAGTGATTTGTAGAGATGTTTTTCAGATGTTTTTCAGACACATCTTAACCTGCCATAGGAATATTTTCACAAATGTTTGACACCCATTAGTCTGTGGAGTCGATCCATATAAAACACGATTGTGAACAATCTGGTTAATAAAAGAACAGCCTTGAAGGACTATTTTACAGACTGCATGCTGGTGGAATAAAGAGAAGAGGAGACTTGAGGAGGGTAAACTTTTGGCAAAGTGTATCTGATCGGAAGTATGAAGCTCCAGATATGTTCTTTTTATGGATCTCAAGAAATGAATGTAAAGAAATAACAGTTACAAGCCATCTCCAGACTGTGACAAACCGATGTCACATTATGCCATATGTAGTTAAAAAATGATTAGTTGAATTTAAGCAAGGGTGTCTACATATGTGTAAGTTCTTTGGCTGTCTGCTGTCAATGTTTTATTATTATTTTTTAATCATTTGTTATTAAATGGCAGGGAGATTATTTTCAATCGATGGTATAAAATCATCTTTGTCCTGTGAGTGCTTTGCTAGAAAGCCAAGCATGCCAAGGCAACTGTAGGTTTTGAGAATGTTGTATTATTGTGATGAAGCACTCTCTCAGACCATCTTAATGTACAACTTTGCTTTTTCTCAATCTGAATGGAGCCTCATATGTCTGTGAACCAGTCAAGTGTATAAAAGAAATATTATATTGTATATCTTCCCTCAGATTCAGTAGGGTCTATCTAAGGAAAACGCACGCTAATGTTGGTTTATAGATTATATTGTACCATGTCAGACTTTTTTGTATTTTAAGGATGATTTTAAGCTATTTTACTTCTCACTACTACTAAAATTGATATTAAGAAAATAAACATCCATGCTACCTGGTAATTTAATTCACAATAAAGTAAGATGAAATATATTGATATTATGGATTCCAAGATACTGTATAAGCAATATGATATTTTAGTCAATAAAATGGAATGAAAATTCACCGAAAAAAAAAAGCAAAAGTTTTGTTTTTTTTAAATACAGAAAAACATTGGAAAATATATGTTGCTTCTTTATTTTGTACTGTGTTTTAAAAAATGTAAAAAAAAAACAACAACAAAAAAAACCCAGTTTGGTGTCAGTCTTTATTTTGTGTCTGTGTGTGGGAGAGAAATAAAGAGAACAAAGGAAGTGAAGAAAGGATTTGTTAAAAAAAAAAAAAGTAGGCCATATCATATGATTTCCATTCCCTTTCGTGCCTCCTTGTCCCAATTCCCTGCAGAGAACTCCAGCACAAGTAGGTTAATTTCATCATTAACTTCAGAGGGGTGTGAGGAAGGTTTTCCTAACAACAGGCCTACTCGTGTGCTCCACAGTTTTATAGGTAGTCAGTGTAAGGCAATTTAAGTGGGTCTGTAAGTAAAATAAATAGGTATAGTGGTTTTGTATTTGGCATTGAAAGGGACACAGGAGAGACCATAGCTACTTGCATCTTGCCAGTATCTCAGCTGGTCCCGATGGCCCTGTTCTCGGCATATGCAGCGTTTTTCCCCCATCCGACCAATCAGCTCAGTAACAACCCCTAACTGAGTGGAAGGTGCTGGGTTAAAGCAAGCAAACTGCAGAGCAGTGGGCCTTCAATACCAGGACTGGGAAACAGTGGCAAAGATGGTAGCTGTTCTTTCTACAGTCCCCTTTCGAATCCCACCATTTTCTACACGCACTAGGCCTACATACCTCAAGAAGCTATTACTACTACCTTTAAAAATACTTTAGGAAATGACTTCAGGAAATGTGTACAGTGTTAGCGAAAAGTGTTCTGTAAAGCACACAAAATAGGTTCTATGTCTTGTACTAATGGGGGAATCATTTTGGTGCAATATAGAAAGATGTTCAAAGGGATCTCCAAAGAACCTCAAGTTTGTACTATATACACTGTATGGACACAAGTATTGGGACACCTGACCACTACACCAACGGGGACTTTAATGACATTGCATTCAAGTACATAGACTTTATTATGGACTTGATCCCCCTTTGCAGCTATAACAGTTTCCACTCTTCTTGGAAGGTTTTCCACAAGATTTTAGAGTTTCTGTGGGAATTTCTGCCCATTCATTATGTAGAGCATTAATGAGTTCAGGCACTGATGTTGGATGAGAAGGTCTGGCTCACAATCTCCATTCCAGTTAATCCCAAAAGTGTTGGACGGGGTTGAGGTCAAGGCTCTGTGCGGGCCAGTAAAGTTCTTCCACAGCGAACTTATCCAACCATGTCTTTACGGAGCTTGCTTTGTGCACTGAGGTATAGTCCTGCTGGAATAGAAAAGGTTCTTCCCCAAACTGTGTCCAAGGGGCCTAGCCCAAACCCTGACAAACCGTAGTGTCCTAATACTTTTGTCCATATAACACTAGAACAATATACCAGGGTTGTATACAACTGTTGCTTTCACTAAAGAACCAGTGAAGAATCTCTCTTATTTAAGTGTATAGTGTCCCTATAAGGGCCCTGCGGTGGGTGCCTGTTGACCCTGGGTTAGGCTCCAGACACCTGCGACCCTAGTGTTGATTAAGCAGTGAGCATTTGTTGCCTTTTTTGATTCACTTAATTGGGGCAGCTGGTGGCCTAGTGATCAGAGCGTTGCCTTCTGCGATCAGAAGGGTGTGGGTTTGAATCCCAGGACTGCTAGTGGTACCACTGAGTTTAGCAATGTACCGTCCCCACACACTGAACCCTGTGTTCCTGGCTGCCTGCTGCTTCACTTGGTGAATGGGTTAAATGCAGAAGAAGAATTTCACATTGTTCACACTATGCGGTGTGCTCACGTGTGACAGTAAGGACCACTTTACTATAATGGTACAAGAATTTCCACCTAATTCAGTACTAGTGAAAAACTGTATTAAATGTAATTCTTAGTTACATTCCATTAAAATAATTATACTAAAATTATAATATAAAACGAAAATAGACTTTACTGTTAAAGCAAAACCTTCTAATTTTGCACGTGGGAATGTAGCTTTCCCAGCTGAAACTGTCCTGATGTGTCCAGGTGTGTCCAGGTGTGTCCAGATGAGTCCTCGGATTGGTTCCAAACTGGGCGGCGCGAAAATAGAACGTCAGGCGTTCTGTGGGGCTGTGTCGCGGGGCTCTGACGTGTATGAGAGGCTGTAAGATGGCTGCGGCTGCCTGGCTGCATGGACCCAACAATACGAGACTCACCGAGGGCCTGGTGTCCGTCCTGAAGGAGGAGAGACCCGAGTACCTGCCCGCACTTCTGGCCAACTACCGGGAGCATGGCGTGGTGGGAGTGCAGGTAAGCCGGTCCGGAGCCCTGCACGGGGGTTCTGCTCGGGGCTAACGCTAACGGAGCGGAGCCTTTGTGTTTACTGACCGTCCGGAGAGAGCATGCAGCACAGACACTCACCATCTACTCACTTCCTCACCAACTCACCCCCTCACCCCTGTCTCAGCACCCGGGGCATCCTGTCCCCAGGCTCCTCTGCAGCTGCTCCTGTGTCCCACTCAGCTGGCAGCACTTTTCTGTTGAGACTGTACAGACTGTGTATTGTACTTTTAGACATATAATATCTGTTTGCAGCTGTCCATCTATCTGTCGGTCTGTCTGTGTCTAGCTGTGTGTGTCTAGCTGTCTATGTCTAGCTATCTTTCTGTGCCCTGGCCGTCTAGCTATCTTTCTGTGCCCTGGCCGTCTAGCTATCTTTCTGTGCCCTGGCCGTCTAGCTATCTTTCTGTGTCTAATCTGTCTAGCTATCTTTCTGTGTCTAATCTGTCTAGCTATCTTTCTGTGTCTAATCTGTCTAGCTATCTTTCTGTGTCTTATCTGTCTAGCTATCTTTCTGTGTCTTATCTGTCTAGCTATCTTTCTGTGTCTTATCTGTCTAGCTATAGATCATGGGTGGCTGGGTGGCCTAGTGGTCAGGCTCCTGCAATCAGAAGGTTGTGGGTTTGAATCCCAACTGCTAGTGTCATCACTGAGGTACCCTTGAGTTAGGTACCATCTCCACACACTGCTGCCTGGGCGCCCCTCATTGATGAGAGCCTGCTGCTTCATGGGTTAAGTGCAGAGAAAGAATTTTACTGTGTTCACACATGACTATAAGAGGCCCCTTTACTTTACTTTGGTTGGATTCCGGTTCCGCTTCATCGATTCCGGTTCTTATCGATTCCCCGTTTCGATTCTACAAAGGTTAAAAAAAAAAAAAAAAAAAACAGAAAAGAAAAAAAGAGAACAACTGTTCAAATAACAAAACAAACTTTATTCAGAATGATTCAAACCGGTCAACTGATTTATTAACCATCAAACAATTTGCAATTTTACATTAAATAAATAACTGAAGAAAGTAACATGAGGTAAAATAAATGTGTATTTGGGCTTAACTTTTTTTTTTTTTTTTTTTTAACAAACCACACATGTCCTAGCAGATTTCATCAGGCTCAGAATCAGAATCGCATCTATTGGCCTATTGGAGCAGCAAGTATGCCCTGTAAGAGACATATGGGTGTGCTGTAGGCACATATACGCACGTATTTTTACATATCGTTGTCGTTTTATACTGCTTTATACGTGTGGGTACCCGGTACCGGGTATTTTCGAATCGGTTCTTATTTGGAACCTAATTTCGGTTCCCATCCCTAGTGAGATCTGTACTGATGTTGGATGATTAATTGGAGATCACAAACAACAGCCCAACTCATCCCAAAGGCCCTGGATTGAACTCCCATCAATCCAGACAACGCAGTTCCGCTCCTCCAGAGTCCAAATGCTGGGATTCTTTATAAGCTTTTTGCAGGCACTTGCTATTGGCATGGTGACCTTAGGCTCATATGCAACTGCTTCTGTGACCCATTGAACTGGCAGCACTTTTCTATTGACACTGTACAGACAGTATATTGTGTGCTTAGAAGGCAAAGTAGAACAGATTTCTGGGTCCTTTTGGGCATATAATGTCTGCAGCTGTTTCACAAGCTCCAGTAAACACAATTCTGTGTGTGGTTTAGTTTTCTGATATTTACTTGTAGCCTAGTGGGTAAAACACTTACCTGTGAACATGTTGATCACAAAGTTGCAGGTTCAGACCCCCTCTTTCTACCATTGTGTCCTTGAGCAAGACACTTAACCCTCAGTTGCTCCAGGGGGACTCTCCCTGTAACTAATGATTGTAAGTTGCTCTGGATAAGGGCGTCTGCCAAATGCCGCTTTACCTGCAGCATCATAATTAGTTACCCTGGAGGAGCTTGTCTATGCCAGTAACATTTTCCATGTTTTTATTTGCTTATTTATTTATTTTTTGCCCGTGTGTGTGCAGAACTCGGGGGCAGTCAGCGGCCTTGTGGGAATCAGCAACTCAAGGCTCGGGTCCAGCAAAACCAGGTGGGTATCAGCAGGATCATCCACATGGTCATGCTGAGTATCTCGCCTAGACCTTTTTAATTCTGTTCGCTCTAAGTAATGGCGGTACTCTCACTGTGTTGGTGTACTGAGCAATGATTTATATGTGAGTGGACAAAATTACATTTATATGAAAAACAAAAAAGCCTTTTGATTCAAACTGGTTTCTTTGTATGATGTAGATTTGAGGGTCTGTGCCTGCTGTCTATGCTGGTGAAGGACAGTTCAAGTGAAGTGTTCCAGCAACACTGTCTATCATGGTTGCGCTCTTTACAGCAGGTCATACAGGTGAGATGGCCCATATCTTCTAAAATAAACTGCAGCGAAGTAGCTTTTAATTTTGAGGTACAGGCTTCATGTAAAAAAATAGATTTTTTTGATCTGATTACAATTCAGATTAGAGATTCTCTTGTTCATTTCTGTATTATTAGAGCATCTAGATATGATGTAATGGCTTGCAGTCTATCAATCAGTCAGAATTTAAGTGATGTAGAAAATTCATAAAAAAATGTACCCCTAAAGTAATTTTGTTCACAAGGATTTTCAGTTAATAAAATAAGTATTTTTTTTCCTACTATAACTACTCATTGAAGTCTGTAACAGTAGTTCTACACGAGCATGCACTGATCATCCACAACACTAAAACCACTGACAGGTAAATAACATTGATTATCTCTTTACAGTTACACCTGTCAAGGGGTGGGGATTAATAAATCCATATCAAGCGTCAGGTGAACAGTCAGTTTGTTGATAGAAAGGCATCAGCTTGTTGTATATGTGGCTGCAGACTGATCTGAGTGCCCATGCTGATCCCTGTTCAACACTCATAGCACCTATAATTGGCATCTGACCATCAAAAACTGAAGCAGTGGAAGAAGGTGGCCTGATCTGACGAATCATGCTTTGCATGTGTGTTGCTTACCTGGGAAAAGATGGCACCTGGATGCACTGAGGAAAGAAGGCAGGCCAGCAGAGGCAGTGTGATGCCCTGGGCAGTGTACTGCTGGGAAATTTTGGGTCCAGCAGTCCTGTGGATGTTACTTTGGCACATAAACAGATCAAGTACACTCCTTCATAGTAACAGTTCATAGTTGCCCTGATGGCAGCAACCTCTTTGAGCAAGATTCTGCCATACTGCGAAAATTGTCCAGGAATGATTTGAAGAAATAGTTCAAGGTGTTCTCTTGACCTCTGATTTCCCAGATCTTAATTCAGTCACCTGACTGGGGGATATGCTGGACGAGCTAGTTTGATCCATGGAGACCCCCCTCAGAACTTGAAGGATGTGTGTTGCTGCCAGATGTCGCAGCACACCTTCAGAGGTCTTGTTTAGTCCATGTCTTGACTGGCATAAAAGGGCCAACAATATTAGGCCGGTGGTTTTACTGTTATGGCCGATCGGTGTACTCTCTCACTATGTACTATTGTTCCAGATAATGCAAATACCATTCTGAGCATCACCGTGTTAGTAGGAAGACATTTTACTTTGCAGTCATTTTTCTCACTCTGTGAACTTTGCAATCTCATCTCACGTTCTCTTTCACTGTTGCTTTTTTTTATTCCTTGCTCTCCCATTCTAACAAACACAGTCCCAGGCTCCGCTGCCCTCTGTACAGCTAGCAGTCGGTGTGTTGCAGGACCTGCTGCAGTACTCATTGCAGTTGCCCGAACTGGCCAGAGAGGTGGGCCTCAACTCCATCCTGGGTATCCTCACCTCTCTGCTGGGCCTTAAGTCTGAGGTGAGACTGATATATAGCATTATGTTGAAATTGTGGATGTCTTGCCAGTAAAAAATGAAGACATAATAATGTCAGTAGAGTTAATAAGGATTTAGGCTGTGTTTCATCTTCAGAGCTGCTTTAGTGTTTTATAGTGTAACAGCAAAATTTAACCATACAGTTTGTAGCTGGTGAGTTCAGTTGACTTCGACATAGTTCTCTATACAGTAGAATACAGTGGAACAAATGAGTAGATTCATTAGACCTTACTTGAACCATTGATGAATCTAGTAAAAACATTTATATTACAATGTAAAAATGCAGTAGCAACAATGGTCCAGTTGCATGGGTAATATGTCTTTATAAGTGCTGTGCAGTCTCTGTAATAAAGTTATCTTTGTCATAGTGCCACCTAGTTGCCATGGAGGGGATGATGGCATGTATGACCTATTACCCACGAGCATGTGGCTCACTCAAGGTGAATGCAGTGATGTTCCCATTTTTGGTGCTATTGAAAGTAAAACAGTGTCCAGGTAAACTCTGTATTCACTGTATCCATTTGCTCCTGCAGGAAAAGCTAGGGGTGTATTTTATGTCTAAGATGGACTCTGATAACCCTAAGGTTCAAGAAGTAAGTGGAATCACTATATGTTAGCTCTCAACCCAAATTTTTTGTTTGAAACTGACTGAAACAGAGAGCTTCACTCCCTACTAACCTTCATTTCTTTTTTTTTTTTTTTTTTCCTCAAGGTTGCTTGCAAGTGTTACGGGCGACTGCCTTGCCTGGGAGGTGTGCTTGAGCGTGGAGGAGGTGGGCAGCGGGCTGAGGGATGGACCAATCAGGTGCACTGTCTTCTGGCATCAGCCAATAGCATTCTGGGACAGTTGTACCAAGGCATTGAAACAGGTAAGTGACGCCTAGGCAAAGGTATACCTTTGACTTTCTTTCTGATCTGAGAAAATACTACATTGTCTTGTTGATACACCCATATTAATACCTGTAAATATTCATTTAAAGATGTTAGTTTTACCTTGAAAAGTCAAGCACATGTACATTATTACCTACACTCAGTTGTATAGGAAAGTTTAGGCACTTCTAGTCAAATGACATGTTGTTTAGCTGCTTTTCTAAGTTTTCTCATGATAAATTTCTATAAATGTTTTCACAATCACCACAGTCAAGTTTGCAAAACTTATTTGATTGATTATGCCTTGAGTCAGGTCTAGGCATTTCCAGAGCGTTATAAATTGTGACCCTGATGATCCGATACACAAGGACTCAAGGACCTACAAAAAGATTAGGCACAGTAGGAATAGTGATGCACTGGCCCACTTTACACAAAAGTCTGCATGTGATGTAACACAATACAACAATTTTAGAATGAAGCACTGGGGTCTGATGAAACAAAAAATGAGCTCTGGCTATACCAAACATATGTTCCATAATCAATGAAGAAACTGAAGAAAAAAAGAGCTTGGACAGCTATCCAAAGCCTACATCAAAATCATATGTGAACTGGCCTTCACCGCCCCCTAGACTTGAATTTTATTGAAAATCAGTGATTAGATCTTTTAAAAAGGCAGTGGATGAAAAATGATCTGTAGGTATTTCTAAAGTTGCATTATGTTTAAAAAAAAAAGGTGGAAATAAATTCCTAAGTTTGTAAGAGAAGGACTATTAGCTGGCTACAAGAAACCTTCGGAGGCTGTGATTTCAGCCAAGGTTGATCTAACTCTTCTGATTGAAAGGGTGATCAGACTTATGCCCATGCTACATTTTGGGGTTTTTTTTCCAGAATGTTTAACTGTGCAAATAAATGCTGATGAGGAAACACTGGGATTGGCAGTATTAGTTCTTAGCCAGCATCCATTTGCTAATTACCTTTTTTTTTAAAACCCTGATTTCTTCTGTGTGTTTCTCTTGCTTGTATAGAAGAGACCATACAGTATGATGGACCAGGAGTAGAACTTCTCTTCCCTCCTCTGGATAGTGTTGATCCACTGTTGATTCTTCAGCTTTCCCAACGCTATAGAGCAGTGTGTCTGGCTCTTAAACATACACTCAGGTGTGTTCTCCTACCAGTTGTGTAAAACGAAATGTTCCAGTGTCCTGAGACTTAAACCTTGCCACATAGGTTTGAAACAGATGGCATGTGCTGCAATTAGTTGTCATGACAGTTTGTTCATTAATATAATGTTACTCGTACTGGTAATTGTTATAACAAACAGGACAATGTCATTAATAGTTTGCCACATGACGATTGCGTCTGTTATATCTGGTAATGTTAATGTAACGGTTACAATTATGAACTTAATTTGTCATGACAACTTATGACATATACTTTGACATGTTAATGCCATTTTTATGTAGACGGGTTTAAGGCAAGTGTTACTCAAAATGCTTTATGCTGTGTCTTAAAGTCAATCCAGACATGCATCTTTCTTTTATTGCATGTAGTGTTGATCCAGCAACGTCGGTGCGTCTTCCTATTCAACATGTCCTTAATCTGGTGTGCCGTGCCCTGGCTATTAGCATTAAGAGCATTGTAAGTGCCCTGGTTCCATTTCGAATACATGCATGGAGCATAGATACACAAACACACTGTTTCCAAACAAATAGTTTACCTTGACAAATAAAACTGTTTCATCTTCTGTGTGTGTGCGTTCCTCCAGAATGTTACAGGTGAAGGTTGCTTGAAGCTTTTGGTCTTACCCTCAATACACAGTGACACCCTGGAGCTGCTCTCCGCTCTAATTAAAGCGTGGGTAAACAAAAACCAGTTATCAAAGATGCTTTTGAACGGTTTGCTAGTTGTAGTATATGACCAGCTGTGCACTGTATAATGTGTGGTAATGGTTATGATGAATTTTCTGGCAGTCTCTTTTGTCTTGGGTTTGGCTGTTAATGGAATGGTGCCCTCTGTTTCAGTGTGGGAGCTGGACTGGTGCAGTATTGTAGTTTGCTCACTAGACTCTTCTCTCAGTCACTGTCTGCATGGACACCGCTGCCAGAAGCCAGCCTGGGTCAACAAAGAGCATACAGGTAACACACACACACTCAAGAATTTCAGTTCTCCTGGTTGTTCTTTTTCTGTGTGCATATAAATGAAGTAAGTTTCTGTATGTTTTGCGCTGAAAGCTGAATGAGTAATGTGGATTTTATTTCTCTCGCCTTACCTGCAGTGCTGTGCGAGTGGCCGTATACCACACACTGGAGCTGTGGGTGCGTGTGGGAGGAGCCTCTTCCTCAGTCCTGCAGGGTAGCACCTCCCACTCAGAGATGCTCTTTGCTCATCTCATGGGTGACATAACCCCAGGAAACGAGGCTGTCAAGGCATGTCCATTTTTATATGCAGTACTATACTCACCCATGATCTCTGTCTTAACATTATCGTTAATTTTACAGCCAGAACCACCAGCGGAATGTAAATTTAGGGGAAAAGTCTGTCCTAAAGCAGTTGTTGTGGTTAGTTTAAAGCTGTGGGAAAACCAAATTTAACTCGCTCTGCACTGGTGTATCCGAACTAGTGCGTAAAGTGACTGTAGATCAGTGCAGCCACTTTACCGCTTTTCTTCATGCAGCCAGTAAAAATATTATAAATTATAAAATACTACAGCCATGATCGTCGCATAGTAAGGTTCCACCCCGTTAATTGTTACATGTTCTCATCAGGTACAGAATATCTGTCAATTTTGTAGTAATTCAGCAATTGATGGATGAGTAATTTTGTTATAATTTTTATGAGTACAGACCAAAATTTAAAATGAGCAGCATGTGAAATGTATATATTGCTTTATTCACAAGCACCAAGTAGTTTGGTATAGTAGTAAACTTTGGAGTTTTTGAAATCACAAAGGGTTTGTGGAGACTCCTGCCTTAATAGTTATTCAGGAGGTTTATTTAAAGCCTCTGGTCTACAAGTCTGTTTTGTATCACTGTTCTGACATGTAATCCTGCATATTACGCAGAAACAACGATCTTTGGTTGGTCGCTTTGCATGCCATTTAAATGGTCCCTTCTCTTCATGTAGGTGGTTCATAACCAGGTTAAACCACAAACCCTGCAGATGAACAGGATGTTGGTTGGCAGACGGATTTTTCTCTATTACTGTATATTAAAAGCTTTCAAGTCTTGAATTAATAATTTAATAGTCTGCCAACCAAACATCCTGTTAATCATCTGCAGGGTTTGTGGTGTAACCTGGTTAAGAACCACCTACGTGAAGAGAACGGACTACAATTTATTTGTTCCACTGCATTGAATGAATAATCTTTAATAGTTTGATCATTTAATAATAATTAAATTGATCATTAACTTGGTAATATTTTGACGAAGGACCTTACCTAATACAAAACAAATAATGGCAGGACAGAAGGTGCAGTATATAATAAATAGAGGGGTATTTACAGTGGCAGTTGGGGTGTAAGTTATTTGTTGAAGGTAGAACAGTTCTGTGTCTATAAAATTGTGTTAGGAGAAGGGAGAAGTTCATTTCAGGTGTGTGTGTGCGCAGTTTATAATTCAGTTCTTATGGCCTGAGAGGAGAAATTGTTTCCCGTTCTGGCAGTGGAGGCCTGTATGCCACAGAATCTTTTGCTAGACTGCTGGAGGGAGAAGAGGGTGTGTGGGGTCATACATAATGCTGGTGGCTTTGCCGATGCATATGGTGTAAATGTCGGTGGAGAGAGAGACCCAGACGATGTTCACTGTCCTCACTGTCCTCTGTATGGTCTTGTGATCAGAGACGGAACAATTTCCGTGCCATGCTTTGATGCATCTACACAGGATACTCGCTAAATTTCCTCTGTACAGTGTGGTGTGGGTGAGGATGGAGGTGCTCTCTTCTCAGTCAAATCCCTTCACTCTGTGAACATGTTGGATAAGTTTACTGTTTAAATAAATTAAATAATAATAAAAACACTTGATGTTGTAAAGTTGATGTTCAAACTAAGCTGCAATCGAACATTTAGATGGTTCAGTTAGATATAGGTCCTTGTAATTCTGGTAACATGGAGCATTGACGTTATGTGATATACCTTACCTCTGTCTTTAAGTTTGTCATCTCGCCCTCTAACAACTTGTTCTGCCTTGCTTTTCTTGTGTAGCTTCGTTCAGGGCAGCCAGCCATGTCAGATCTCGTGGGTGCAGCTGGGAAGGCAGGGCCACGACGGACGAAGGGCTTGGGCATTGGAGACCCAGGAGGTGTCTCGCTGCAAAGGAAGGGTGATGTGTTAGCCAATCAAGACACATGCCTTGCTGCCCTTCGAGGTATGGGACTTGGTAAATTGGAAGTCATTTGCTTGGGTATGGTAAATGGAAATGATTAATGGATAATATTGTTTATTTACAGCCCTCAGACAGATTATTTTGACTAGTGGGACCCTCCTTAAAGAGGATCTACATAAAGTAAGTATTTCTACAGGTGTCACCTTGCCACACTTTTAAACTATATTTCCAATTAACTCCAATAATATTATTGCTGTCAGAACAAAACCTCTGATCTCCAAAATGGTAGTTATTACAGAAGAAGAAAAACATTCTGTATTTTAATGGAAATATTGGGTGTTTTTTTTTTTTTTTTTATTATTGGAGGGAAAAAGTTTCATCATGATTTTTGGCACAGATCAGAAAAGAAAAACGACAAATGGACAGCCATTTTTTCTGACAGTGATAATATACGCTGGAGTTTGAATAACAGTCACATTCTGTTCCATTTCTTTCTCAGAGGATGCAGGACCTGGTAGTACCCCTGTGTGTGCGGCTGCAGCAGCAAACTCAGTGTTACTCTGAGGTCGGCGGTGTTAGTGGTCAGTATAGCAGTGCGCCTCCTCGCCGGGAGCTGTACCGCCTCCTGCTGGCTCTGGTACTGGTACCCTCACCACGCTGGCCTCCTCCACTCTCCTGTGCTGTGTCCGTGTTCAGCCAGGGCCAGCGAGACCGCAATGTCATGGTAAGTGAATAGAAATGATCACTTTTCTACAGCGGTGGATACAAATATCCATGTTCTCAGCATGACTTGTCATAATAATTAAACATCATTTTTTATTAATTGGGTATGTAAGATAAATTTCTGCATTGGAAGTTGCAGCTACCTGGTTGTGTAGGGTGTACTGTTTGTCAAAATAGATTGTACATTTACCTCCTGTCCTCACTGTTCTGTGTTTCTCTCTTCAGGTTTCCTCATTCTGTGCTGAAGCCTTAACCATATGCAACACACTGCTTCACCCCCATGCTCCCTCTATCTCTCTTCCTCTGCCCCCTCTCACTCTGAAGCCCACGCCGACTGCACCAGTCCTTGGCTCCTCACAGAACCCCCCGCTATCCCTACCTACCCTGCTAGGGACGCCTGCACCAGGACCTTCGTTTGCTGCCAGACATCCTCTGGGCTTAGGCCCGGCTTCCCTGCTGGGCTCCCTGGAAAACCATCTTCCCTTAGCTCCTCCTGTGCTCCCCACCACGGCCGGTGCTCCAGGAGCTCAGAGTGACCTGCTGCTCTCTCCTGCCCAACCAGCCGATCTGGCAGGTCTGGGTGCCCCTGAGGGTCAGCGGCAGGTGTTCGTCCGATACGACAAAGAAGAGCCTGAAGATGTGGAAATCTCTCTAGAGAGCGATTCCGATGATAGTGTGGTCATCATGCCTCAAGGAATGATGATGGAGCTGCAGGAAGGAGGCACTAACGCACAGACACTCCCACCGCCACCAGGGGGTGCCATGCCTACACCTGCTGAAGCTGGCTCTGTTGAAACCTCTCTCCCCAATGAACTTCCCACATCCATTTCCCATCAGATCCTGCCAACTGATGCAAACAACATCAATTCCTTCTCTGGTCCTGGCCAGACAGACCAGCTGGTTTCTTTGGTGCCTCCTCTAAACTCGAGTGCTGTGTCTCTTGCTGCATCCCCCGGTGGCCTTGGTAACTCTCTGCCTGCTGGTCCCCAGCTCCAACAGATGCTGATGCAACCATCTCAAGGTGGACAGCCTCCTCAGCTGGGACTGTCTTTACACATGCAGCTCCAAAATCAGCTGGCACAGACCACTCGCCAGCTGCAGCAGCAGCAACCTTCCACCACTGAGGAAGACCAGAATGTCATCAATATCAATAGCTCGGATGATGAAGAGGAGGAGGACGAAGAGATGGAGGATGAAGATGAGCTGGGAGAAGAGGAAGAAGAAGAAGAGGGATTGGAAGAAGATGAAGAGGAGGAAGAAGTAAGTGATTTCCCTGAAGAGGAGGAGTTCTATCCAGGTGAGGATTATGAGGACTTTGATGAAGGAGAGGAGATAGAAGAGGAAGAGGAGGAAGAAGATGAGGAAGAGATCCAGCCTTTGGAGGGGGAGAACCCAAGAGCTGTGATTGGAGGAGAGGAGGGGGAAGTGATGATTGAAGAGCCACAGGAACAAGGGATGGATGCCTTCCACATGGAGAGGGAAGCACAGGTAGAGACAGGGATTGAAGAAATGGAAGGTGTACGAAGTGTCTATGGAGAGGATGGTATGAAGGACAAAGTGGCTGTGGAAGAGATTGAAAACATTGGAGCAGTAGAAAGGAGTGAAAGTGAGACTGGAGAACCCCAAATAGAGCCACCTGTGACTACAAGCGAGGCAGAAGGAGAGCAAGGAGAAGACTCCTCTGTAGCGGAATCTGTGCAGGAAGCAAGGACATGGGAGCAGGAAGGAACTGGACAAGAGCCTCCACCAGCAGCACCAGAGGATTCTGGGGCTCCTCAGGAGAGTCAGGAGGCAGCTGAAGAAGTTGGGGGTAGTGAGCAGAGGCCCGAAGCAGAACAAGAAGAGATACCCAATCAAAGTACAGCATCTACGTCAGAAGAAGTCACACCACAGCAAGAAGTGGAGACTGCAGAGAAGGAGAAGGAGAAGGCTGAAGGGCAGCAGGGAGAGGAGGAGGAAGCACGAGGTACAAAGAGGAAAATAGAAGATCGTGAAGAAGGAGAGGGGTCTGAACAGGGCAGTGAGAAGAAAAAGGTACTTTTCTTCAGCTCCTTCATCATGCTCCTGAAATCTAAGGGCTGATTTTAGACACCTGTTATGATCAATGTAAAACTTTGTGGCTTTCATGGGAAAGCATAGTTTGTAGGGAGTTACAAGGGCTGCATTGTGCACACCATGTAAAGTATCCTGGCAGACACACATTTACAGATATGAACGTGTATAAAAGTGCAGTTTTTCTAAATTTCTACATAATTATTTAATATTGATGTAACACCTCATTTAGAGTGATTTGATGTTCTGCTGTTCTAGACTGTTCTACAAACTGATTTACCGGTCGAGTATTCAGTTGTGGTGATGGGAACCAGCTGTCAGAAGTGCTTAGTGCTTCTAAACCAGTGCCAGACTGTGCTGAACACTGGCCCTCTTATACCAGATTGAAAGACCTCTGTTCAAAAAGCTCCCTCAGTGCTGGGCGGTATACCAGTTCATACAGAAACCGTTTATCATCGTTATGATATGAATTTTTCTTATACCACAATTCCGGTTTAAATAGTCTTAACAACATTCAAAAAGTGGTGCAGCTGGAAACTGTTTAAGGGGGGTCCTTTTTCACTGCTGCACCGCTAGGGGTAGGCAACTTTTTCATTGAGGCTCTTTGTGAGAGTCGCGATATGTCAGATAAACAGTGTGTGGATCATAAGGCATAAAATATTACTTTAGGGAGTGCGTTTTTGTACAGTTTCTTATTTTTAGCTTTTTGTGTATGCAATTTCTCAAATACTTTCATATGCAGTATTAGTAATATAATTGCCGTTTAGTTCGAGGTCGTCTGATTCTGATGATGTGTGTATGATTCTCAGCATTAAAAAAGAAACATGCATGTGTTTAGCTATTAGCTGTTAGCTCTTCATGTCTCGGCACGGACATATATAGCATTTAGTCCGACAGTGTGGACAAATAACCGCATTAGAGATAGAAAAAAAAAAAACCCAACTCCTTACTGTGCATCATGCCAGTATTTATCCTCAATAAGTACAAAATTAGGCATAAGTGAGCAAATCACACACCACCTGTTTTTTCTTGCCCAGAATTTGTAATGGCTGGAATTTCCTGAAGTGCCTTATTTATGTTCAAATGTGTGAATACTATTAAATAAATACTACTGGATACTTTAGTTACTGTTCAGTACTTTTCAGTATTTGAATACTGTGTAATGTATTTGGGCTTGAAGTAATTATATAATTACTGGAAGTTGCACACTTTTTTTTTATTTATTTGTTTAAATATTTATTATTTAATGGAGGTAAAGTTGTATTTAAAAAGTCACTTTAATGTGCTTTTTTATAACACACGTTAAATGCAATAAAACTTTTGACAAGCATCTCTGGATACTTTACTAAGTCTAAATACCGCATTGGATGCTTGAAAATATGTTGTGAAAAGTATAGTTTTGCCAAAAACATGTCTGAAAAAACATGTCTGAAAAAACATGTCTGAAAAAACATGTCTGAAAAAACATGTATGAAAAACTAAGCAAAAGGTGAAAAAGCAAAAGCAAGTTCAGTCAGAAGCAGCAGTTCATTTCATCCTGCAAAATCTGGTAAACACCCACTTATACTCAAAAAACCAAAAAAGTTGTAAACATTTGGTCATACCGCCCAGCTCTACTCCCTCATAGAAAATTATTACTGTAAATAGTTTTGAATACACTGCCTGATGCTTGATGCATTGTTTTGCCTCATTAAACAAGTAAGGTTTTGAATTATTATTTTTTAATTAAGGGGTAAATGCAAAGTTTTGACTGACAAAATAGTCTCCAGTGTTTTTGACCTATTGACCTTTATCAGCATTACATATTCAACTTTTTTGCTGCTCATTTTTGTTGAACAGTTAATAAATTGCTGAATTTGCAATGCAGTCATCAAAGCCCCCGGTATTTACCACCACCTCTGCAAAATAAAAATGAGTCATCAACTTTCTGTGCAGTGCACCAGATTGCAATAAACCACCCTGAATTGCTTTGTTTCCATCTGAATGATTGAGTTATGCAACCAATTTGATAAATGGTGGGATTCCCCTTTAAAATTAAGAGTAAAAAACTATTGCTTTCCCTTACCCAGATTTCCTCTTACTCAACATGTTTTCAGTCAGACAACATATTTTGGTGGCAGGTTCTGCGTTCATAGTTTTGCACTAGAACTACTTGCTAATGTAGCTACCAAGTAATGAAATCTTGGTTCCAGCGATTAACGTTGTTCAAACTGTGTGCCTAAATCTCCACACACTTGTTCTGTACATTTTTTCCAAGCTATAGCTTTAAAGGGCAGTAAGCCCCGGGTGAGTAATACAAGACTACAAGTTTCAGTGTGTCCACCCATGTATTTTGTGGCCTCTGATGTTTATACTCCTTGCAGAGTATGTAAACACTGGCTGCGACTACACATCTGGAGGATGCGCTGCTAGTCAAATGCTGATCATTGTGCTGATAATTTGTTAAGCAGTTTACTAACTCTTACACACTGTCACGTACATTCTCTTGCTCACTTTCTCTCCCTTCTTTGTCTGTCCCCTAGCTGGATGATGAAGCAATGGCCTCCATGCTGGCTGACTTTGTGGACTGTCCTCCAGACGACGAGGATCACGGTGCGTCGCAGTCGCATTCCTAGAGTAAACAGCTCCCAGACCCATAACTCGCATTGGTTGTTCATGTGGACTCTTTCCTGAGAGCATCAGGTTGCTAAGGATCTCGCATCAATATTTACATGCAGCTGTAATTGGTTAAAACTGTACTTCGGACCTCTTTCATTACCAGCTATAATTATTTAAAAGTACCATAAACGGTTTGTATCTGTGATGCAGTCAGGGTTTTGCTTGTGATGTCATTCAAAAGTACTCTTTCCCGGTGTCAAAAGTGTTCTTTAACTTTAAAGTTGGAACCGATTACGATCCACACTGTTGATCATCGCTCTTGTGGCTCAGTCTGTTACTTCTCACAGATGCTTCCCCACGTTTCCAGAAATGTTCGACCTGTAAGAGAGAGATGAACGGGTGCAGATGTTCAGAATGTTACCGCTCATGAGTCGCATGCCCTCAGCTTGCTTGCGTAACCTTCTGTTTGAATTCCTTTCCTGCCCTCTGACCGTACACTAAAGAACTTTGTAATCTACTTGAAGAGGATAAGATGATCGATGTAAGGTTCTTGGGCTTTTTCATTTTTTGTACTGTCATTTGTTTGTTACATATGTGCAATTTTTTTTGTTAACTGTTTGCAGAAGACAATTAAAAATAGAAAAACATTGGTGGTGTGGGTTATTGAGATGAGTGCAGCTTCACTAAACCAGTAGTCTGAAGTGATAAATATTTTTGTCTCTGTACCAGATACCACAGGGCATGCTCAGGTCTATGTCTATATGGCGAATCAGAGCTGTTTTGGCGGCACTCTGAGGACCAACCACGTATTAGGTTGGAGGTTGTAATGTTTTGGCTTATTAGTGTAAATGGGCACAGACCTGTGTTGCTTTCTTGTCATTTTTATTGCACACCAAAAGAACTTTTTTAGGACCCCTCAGATATCATGACTTTTCATGTGTGTTCAGCCACTTTTTCTATAGCTACAGTTACGTTGTGTGAAATAAGATGTTTTGATTTTTTCACATTAAATTGGACATATTATGCAAAACTCACTCTTTGCATCCTGTTGTCATACGTGAACACACCACAGCGTGAAATGCGCTCTCTGCATTTAACTTGTTCCACAAGTGACGCAGCAGGCAACCAGTAACACACCACCTTGGGAGCAGTGTGTGAGGACAGTACCTTGCTCAAGGGTACCTCAGTGGTGCCACTAGCAGTCCTGGGATTTGAATTTACAACCTTCTGATCACAGGGGCAACACCCTTGGCCACCAGCCGCCCAAAGATTGTGCCTTATAATTCTGGTCAGTTTCTTTGAAAAATACCCCAAATTAGATATTGGTGGGATTCATGGGCCTAATTCAAATTGAGTTGTGTGGTAGCTAGGTTTGTTAAAAGAGGAGCCACTGGTGTGGTTGTCTGAAGAATCTTTTTCGGTGGATTCTGTGTGAAGATCCTTTTAAAATGTAAAGAAATGGTAGGGTTCTAGATCAGTTAAACATTTCACTTAGAACCACATGTCTAGCTATTTAAGAATGTTTATATCAGTTGAAGTACTTCTATGGGTTGGTGAAATTAGTGGGAATGAAAAGAACCGCATACTTTGAAAGATGCCATAGAAGAGCTATTTTAGATCCCTAAAAACATCTTTGCTATAAGATGGGTGAGTGTGAGGAACCATTCAAAGGTTTAAAGAACCTTTGCATAATATTAAAGTTTCTTTATCAATTGGATGGTTCTTTCAAGAATATTTACATTACGTAAAGATTCTAAAAGCTCAAAATATTCTTTATACTTGCATATCTCATTTACAAATTTAAAGGCATTTGAAGGAAACACAAACTGAAAGCATCCGTTCTTCAGGGATGCAATGACGGCATAGCGTTACACAAAGATCCTTTAATGTCTCCTTTATTTTTAATTTTAAAATACTCCAGTGTTCATAAAAATTCTGTGATCATACGAGGTCGGTTTGTTTTGAAAATTGCTGGGGATGAAGATGGGTTCACCATCAAATTTAAACATTTTTTTGTTGATAGGGACAACTTTTCAAATTTACAGGCATGCACCAGTGTTTGATTTTATGTTTACCAATCAGTAAGCATGTTACCTCTCTCGTAATAACATAACACATACTTTTATTTATTATTGCGTTTGGCTAAAATAATGCTTTTAAAAAAGTGGAGGAGACAAAAAATGAACAAAGACAAAAAGTGGTGGGGACAAAAAAAGGACAAAGACAAGCACAGTATTGCTTAAACAGTATTGCTTACATGGTATTGCATACACAGTACTGCTTGCGCAAACCATGAACACAGTATTGCACAGTATTGCTTACGCAAACCATGAACACAGTATTCCACAGTATTGCTTGCGCAAACCATGAACACAGTATTCCACAGTATTGCTTGCGCAAACCATGAACACAGTATTGCACAGTATTGCTTACGCAAACCATGAACCATGGAAGTGTCTACAGTAAAAGGATGGGTTGGGTCTCTCTCAGGTTACAGCCCTTTGTGAGGTGTTAGAATGCCTTATTTTGGCCAGTTGTATTGCAAAAGCGGTTTCATACCACCTTTCGTCACTGATGAGAGTTCAGAGACAGTTCTGTAACATGAAATCAGTTTCACCTACATTGTGTTACCATAAAAGCTAAACTCGACAAGCCCTGCGGACACTGTGGTTTCCATCATGTTGGCACAATGACTCGATTGTGAGGCAGTAAATGCACTGTTTGCACTCAGCTGGTCAAATAGCAAGCACTGTTAAACTACATCATGATGCATGCAACACACCCCTAACCTGCTGCACATTTTAGAAACACAATAACAAGCAGAGTTACCGTATAGTACAAGACTGGATAGTGTATTAAGGGGCAGTTGATAACTTGAATTCAAGTCATTTAGGGCAGCCATGATGTACACTATATAGACAAAAGTATTGGGACACACTTGTTTTTCAGGGTTTGTGCAAGGCCTTCCAGTGACGGACAACACCATGCTTCCAACTTTGTGGACACTTTGGGGAAGAACCTTTTCCGTTCCAGCATGACTGTGTCCCAGCGCACAAAGCAAGATGCATAAAGACATGGCTGGATGAGTTCAGTGTGGAAGAACTTGACTGGTCCACACAAAGCCCTGACCTCGACCCCATCCAACAATGAACTGGAACGGTGATTGCGAGCCAGGCCTTCTCATCCAACATCAGTGCCTGACCTCATAAACGCTTTACAGAATAAATGGGCACAAATTCCCACAGAAACACCCCACAATCTTGGGTAAAGCCTTCCAAGAAGAGTGGAAGCTGTTATAGGGGGACCAGCTCCATATTAAAGTCTTTGAGTTTGAATTCAATGTCGTTAAAGTCCCTTTTGTTGTAATGCTCAGGCGTCCATTTTGTCCATATAGTGTGATCTAAGTCTGTGATTGAAGCTGTAAAATCAGCAATTAGAAATTCAGGTTAAATATATTGGAATTATCACTTAAAATGCACAGACATGGGTTGGAATCAAATTCTGATTGAAAACAGATTCATTACCAAAGTCCTAAAACTCTGAAATAAGAGCATATTCCCAAAACATGGGGGGCAATCAAAGAATCAAAATTACAGTGGTAAGTGTGAATTGAACATATGTTATCATTTTTATAGGGTTTAGTAAAGGCCTTAATTGAAGTGCCACCATTTTAGAGGTGTGTTTAGAAACATATATCTGTATTCTGTTCCAATCTCACTGCCAAGAGTTTCAGTTAAAACACAGGAATGTAGATCACGGGAATGTAGAATGTAGATCTAAAGATCATTCCTTGTAAGTAAAAAAACAAACAAACTGCTAATCCTGTTTTTCCGGTGCATCTGCATTGCATGTTTTAGTGCTGCCCCGGCTCCAATCAGTTCTGACTGGGTCTTATTTTCCTATAGAACTAATATATCTCCACTGATAATGAAAATGGCGTAATTTGATATTATTTCTCATTCATAGCACATTGAAATTTTGGTAAAGATTCTAAACATTTAGTTCATACAACATTTGCTCACTCTTTTCACAGCCCTCCATTGTCTTGCCCCTGTAAATCTTAGGGAGGTCCTCAGTCCCTGAAAGCCCCCTCATACAGTTGGGTCCTCATACAGCAGTCTACTCACAGTTCCATACCCCAGACTCTCCTCTGTGGGTGGCAGATCTTTCGATGTTGCAGCGCCTAAACTGTGGAATGTCCTTCCCTGATCGCTTCAAGACTTATCTCTTTTCTTTCTGAAGTCCTTTCTTTCCTCCCCTCTTTTGTCTTCACCTACCTGATGAGTGTCCATTTTTTAAACTCCAGTTGTTCCCCATCAATCCTAGGTAAAGGTATCCCTGTCTTTCAGTCCTTGTTTGTCTACTTTGTCTCCTACCCTGAGATACTCTGTTTTGTGTTACCCCAGTGGTTCTGTTTATCACTCCGTGTTTTGTTTAGCTATAGACCCACTGTGTTTATTTTGAACACTAAAGTTCTCACATGGGGTCCCATGGTGGCGCAATGGGTAGTAGTTTGCCTCACACCTCCAAGGTTGGGGGTGCAAATCTGGGTCCTGCCCTTGTGTGTGTGTAGTTTGCACGTTCTCCTTGTGGTCGCGTAGGTTTCCGCCAGGGTCTCCGGTTTCTCCCACAGTCCAAAGACATGTGTGTTAGGTAAAGTGGGGTTTCTAAATTGACCGTAGCTGTGAGTGAACGGTGTTTTCACCCTGTGGTGGGCTGACGACCCGCCCAGGGTGAGTCCCTGGTTTGCACCCGTTGGCTCCGGGATAGGCTCCAGCTAACTGTGACCCTAGTGAGGATTAAGTGGTTACAGAAAGTGAGCTCTCACATGTACCTGCATCTGCCTTCCTACTACCACACTGTCACAGTTCACATTGTACAGTGACAGTGAGACTCTGAACATTGCTATTTAGATACCTGTTGTTGTTATTATTATTATTATTATTATCACACACCAAAATGCCAATCATATCTCTCTTTGCTGCAGTAACAGCCTCGACTCTTCTGGGAAGACTTTACACAAGATGCTGGAAATATGAGGATTTGATGGCCTTCAGCTACAAGAGCATTAGTGAGGTCAGGTAGTGATGTTGGGCAATTAGTTCTCTAACTTATCACACTTCGGTGAACACAGCTGTACTTCCGCGTGTCCAGTTCTATTGGCGATGCTTTTCTACGGAGATTATACTGTGTGTGCCGTGTGTATGGAGTACCTTTGACAGTAATGTGTGCATATTCAAATTTGGTGAATACACTAATTAGAGGAGGCATCTGGAAGCTTTTGCCCATTTAGTGGATGTTAGAGCAGGGAGGACACTAAAATGTGCTTAAGAACCTATTGGGAACCAGCAGACAGACTATTGGGGGAGTTTTCAGAACACTCCAAATGCACAGGCAGGTAGACAAATTACAATCCATTTCTGGTTTCGAGCTGGAAATGGTTTTACCTCAAGTTCATGCAAGTGCATTTGATCATCCTGTGATAGAGACTGTGTTTATCACAGAAGCTCACAAGCATGAAAGTGAAAGATGAGAAAGAGCATTATCTTTCCAAGAAAGAAAACGTGGTGCACAGCATGTTTGAAAAAGATCTTGTAGCAGTAATCCACAATCCACAAAACCACACTATACTAAATAATTCACCTTGCATTCACTACAGTCATAACAATAAACGTTCAAACTCGGTTCTTTGCAGCCATTACATTGCTCCTGACAGTCGGTGATTCTTGAAAGAAGTGTTTTTTTTTAACGGAGCTGTCCAAACCAAGGACCATTTAGCTGTTTTCAAGAGTGAATCAGGGTCATGTATTTTGCAAGGTGGATGATCAAAGAAATTTGTGAAATAACGACATTTATTTCACAAATTACACCTCCACAAATGAGTTGAAATGTCAACAGCATGGGTGACAGAACAAGTAACAGTACTGCAGAAAGGTTGCACATACAATCCTTCTCATAACAGCACTGCTTACTTATCAAAAGTGCATCTTAGCTGAACTGAAATACATGAGCAACGTGTGAGAGTGTGTGTGTGTGTGTGTGTGTGTGTGTGTGTAGTTGTGTAAAGGAAGTCATGTGGTTGCATAGAGGATGACATTTGCATAGATTTGTGAAATGTCCCACTGTTACTTATAGCCAAAGGGGGGTCATTTAGCACCTCTGTGACTGTGTAGTTCCTGAAAGCCAGAGAGCGAAACTTTAAAAAGAGAGAGTGTCATTTGCATAGAGGTCTGTGTGTGTGTGTGTGTGTGTGTGTGTGTGTGTGTGTGTGTGTGTGTGTGTGTGTGTGTGTGTGTGTGTG
>JBBIGA010000011.1:12462008-12486016 GCA_037576975.1 Alestes dentex
ATATAAACACAATCCTATTACTGTATTATAAAGCAGAGGTTTATATTTATACTATTTTGTGCGTTATGTAATGTAGTCGGTATGTCTTGTTTTGTTTTCAATCTGAAGGATGTTCCTCGGTGGACAGAGACCTGGCCAGAGTTACATGACCTTAGACACAGGGACACCTGTGAAGATGTGGAAGACAGTCGTCTGACTGCATTAACATCACGGTAGAGAACAGATCAATTCTCCTCCAATTCACTACCATCAGCCTTATGTGGATATAATGTGTAATATCTACTTATTACAGACTCCAGAGTCATATGAACCTACAGCTCTGCTTCATCAACAACAGTGAGAGCGAGGATGAGGAGGAGGAAGGCCATTCAAAAAAAGAGGTGTCTAATCAGATGTATAATGTTTCTTCCGTGTGCTGTAAAGGCCAGTAAGAAGGGCAACCAATAAACAGTCGTCATCAGCCTACTAATTATAAAATATCATGTATTATTGTTATTAAACCCATGGTCTTCATATGCCTTTTCTCAGTATAACACATTGCTGTCAGAAGAGGAACTTTACAGGAGAATGAAAAAATGTTCTTGTAATGGAATTGAATGTGCTTTTAGATGAGTAGATTTTAACTTATTGTGTAACGTAAGTCGAGAAATAAGAGTTACAAAATCATCACCAGGTGAAAAGGATATGTATAACAGGTGCACCAGTTTTAAACAGAAAATATTATGGATCATGAATATTATTGCTAAAAACAAATCTCTGAAATAGAAAAAAGTAAAATATAGTAGAAATTAAGTTAATTTAACAGGATTTGATTGTGAGTGATTTTGGGCCATTTCTATTTTGTGTTGGCCATAAAATGTCCGTACTACATAAACAGCATCTGAGGTTTTCAAATAGAATATAAAAAAAAAAAACGAGTAATGAGATTTTCCTGTGACCAACTGTTCCTCTTACAGTTGGTGAAACAGTGTGGGAAGAGTAGCAGCGGGCAGGTGCAGCAGCCCCAGCAGGGCTCAGGCACTGTGACCTGTAGCAAAGCCAAATCAGGAGGGTTCAAGAAAGAGGTCAGGGCTGCTCTCAACATGCTTAGAGACAAGCTGAGATTGGAACAAAAACAGGTACGTCTGCAGCTGTGCAGTGATCTCAAGCTGACAAGATCAAGCACTCTTTATTATTGTAATTATTATTATTAAATGTGTTATCTTTATAATAATAATAATTATTATTATTATTATCTTTGTTGTTGTTGTTAGTATTGTTACGAGTGCGTGTATGTGTGTTTTAATAAGTAATAATCTGCATGACTGTTCTGCTCTAGGCCATACCTCCTAGTGATGCAGTCAAACAGAGACCGCGCTATAAACACAGTGACTTGCAGAATTTCAGTCTGAAGGAGCTGAATGCATTGAAGACCACACTAAGTAAAGACATTCACAGTAAGAGTTTTTTTAGTCTAAAATTCTGTAACATTTCATAAAATGTCCAGCGCCACTGCATAACACATCTCAGTATTGTTCCTACTCAAGGAAGTCAAAATAACAAAATAACATACATTTCTCATGTTAATGTACAGATGTCCATAAACAAGCAGGTGAGTCACACCAAAAGTGGCTCTGCAGTGTTTATGTGGTGCAGTTTAATTGCTATATTGACTCAGTACAGATGTTACTCGTGTGATTTGATCTGATTTACTTTCAATTAAGATGATCAAATCATCTCCTAAAGCAAATTCCCCATTAAAAAATTACTTCGAAGTGCCTGCACGACAAACAAGTGAAATATGAGAATATTTCAGATTACACTATCCACACAACACTGCATTATCCTGATCTCATACACACGCCCCATCAAGTTTTTTTGCTTTCTTAGGCCTACCACATTTACTTGCTCTAACAACTATATACCTGTTAGTTTCATAGTAGATCCGAATAATTTAAAGTGTTTTTTTACAGTAATTACTTTTTTTTTACAGTTTTACAGTAAGTTAAATCCTCACTGTCAGAATAACACATATTTAAACAATGAAACATCATATTTAAACAATAAAACATTCTATTTAAACAATAAAAAAAGGGGCAACTAAGGAGTATAAATGGTTTTATTTCAGTTTTAGGCTATTTCTATTGATTGATTTATTATGGATAGTGCACACAGGCAGCTGGCATTTTAACATGTTGAAAGGGAAACCAAAAATAAGGTTGCTTTAATACAACAGCAACAATATGACTTTGTAATAACAGTGTCTTATAGAGGCTTTGTGCCAGTACAGTGCCATACTATTTTGTGAAAGGTGCTGTAGCCGAGTGCATCCAAAAACGTCAGTTATTGTCCACTAGCAAAGAACCACCAAAAAGATCATGCAGGACTTATTGCTATGAGTTACACCACCTTTGATTAAATTATAATGCACACTGCTACACAAGTCACACTGTGCCCATAGTTAATAGGGCAGAGTGAGTAAAAAGCTCCCAAATACTGAGAAACTCTAATTAGAATTGTGCACTGTATTTAGGCTGAGGCACCTTGATTTCAAAATGATAAAATCTAGCACCATTTCACTACCTCAGTTGTGTAACCTCATACATACAAAAATGCAGCTATATAGTATACCTAGTATACTAGTAGTAGTATAATAGTTTTCAAATTGTAGAAGCTGCTATTTTAATTATATCCTACATTATGCAATAGTATATTCCGTACTCAATAGTTCTAAGTAGGGAAATTTTACCTGTTAACACAGAGCTTGTGAGTGCACAGTCTGGCACACTACACTCAGCGCTCAAGCCTCAAGTAAAAAAAATGTTCTGAGGTTCTTGGGAACAAAAAGACCTGGAAAATAATCACATTTAAAAATGCAATTGTAATGAAATATTTACTCAAATCGTCCATCCCCACCTAGTTGATAGCTGCCCCATCTTTCGGTTGAAAGATGTATTTACACATGTATGTGCATGTAGAAACAGACAGATGTATGCAACACGAGGTCATATATGATAGATAACTTCTTTTAGTGTTAAAATGATTTGTGTTTGTGTATGTGTTATGTGTGCGTATGTGCATAGACCTCAGCTCAGAGTTAGTGGGTCGGCTTCTCACAAGGGACCAGCTGAGGACAGAGCAGGATGCCATGTTACTGGAGATTCAAGATATGACATCACTGTGATACCACAGACAGAAGGGGTCCCTTTGGTCAAGAGACACGAGTGATGCTGCCACCATGAAATGAAACTACAGACCTGGGAGATCTGCCTGGAAGAATGACGTTGTACTGTGAAAAGCTTCACCACTCCAAAAGACTGGTTAAATTGCACAGATTTGCAGTCATATTCGTTGTATTTTTATATTTCTGTTGCTGTTGTTTTTTTTGTTTATTTCTATTTTGTTGTTTTTATTTTTAAAGGGTGTTTTAAGGGATTGATCAGCTGCTATTGCTGCCTAAGGAGCAACCTCTTCCAAAGTCCAATTGTTTTTGACAAATCATTCTTTTTACCTTCTTTTATTCCATTTAATTCACATTTGCATCCCATTTACGGTGATGTAGTGTATGCATAATTTGATAGTCAATAGTTTACAGTCACACGCAGACACTTGAGGAGCTAACAGATAAGGCAATAAACTTCAGAAGGGATGATATACGTTACAGACTATTCTGCACCTGCGCTCAGTTCAAATGAAAAAATCATGTAACAGTGGGAGAGTCAAATGAAATCGCACGTTAAGATTGTTAAACACTACCTAGCAGAATAAAATGGCGTTAGTGTACACATCTCAGGCTTTTGAGTCATTTTTTTTTCTTTTTGTGGTATATTCCTTATATAGGTTCAGTTTGTTCACTTGAAGTGAATTTTATTTCAAAGTAAGAGCCAAAAGTTTTAAACAAAACAAAAAAGACCAGATGTGTGTGTGTGTGTGTTTGTCATGCCCTCCCAGAGTTTGTGTCTTCGAAAGGCCAGCTCAGCACAAATAGAAGAAAGAAGATAGACGGGGGGAGGGACTGATTATGAGGCGAAGGGGGACCACGAAGAAGGGAGGGATGGATAGACCGGTCCAAAATAGATCAGAGGTAAAGTGGAGCAACAGTTTACAGTTCTATAGCGAGCTAGAGAAGATCAGTGGTCTGTCTTTGCTTTACTTTTCTATTCACCTGTACTTTGTCACCCACACTGCTGACTGGACAACGAAATAGAGATGCATTGATATCAGCTCTTTTCTTCAGCAGACTGAAAAGGGACTTGTATTTCTCACGCAGCTGTCTTCAGCTGAACTGGTAAGTTTTCTAGCTTGTCTTCAACAGCATACAATCAAACTCAGTGACCCAGGTTTCATACACAGCCTTACTGGACGCACACCCTGCCATGTTTTTCAGTCTTTCTCTTTGAGGGCTGTGATTTCTGAGAAGTTTTTTCAGGCTATATGGCTTTATTTTCTTTGCAATCATAATACTCTCCATAAAGGAGCAAATGGATGATTTATCATAAAATTGTTGACTGACCTCTTTCCACTGTTGACATAATGTCTTACATGTTTCTCAACTGCTGAGCAATAGCTCTTTGCCATGCAGCTACTCAGCGAAATGCTCAGTGTACTAGAAAGGCATGATAGCCATGGCATGGCATGTATGTAAATGTAGTTCAAAAAGATGTTTGAATGCATCCAGTGGAGCATAGAGAGCAACGTAAGGTGGAAGAGCTAAAAAATCACTTCATAACCTCAATTTTTAGGGACAGAAAGCAGCAAATATGACTGGCATGGGGTAAAATGTGATGGTAGGAGGGACCAGGCGATGGATGGACGATGGAACACCGAGGGGAAGTGTGGTTACTGATTGATGAGTTACTGAAGTGAAAAGCGTCTGAATCAGCAGCATATACTCATGCGACAGCGCAAACAGCACCACAGTTTGTGAAAGAAAAGGGGGATGGGGTGGGGAGGGAAGAAAGAGGGAATCAGGTAAGCAGATAAATACATTTTTTTGAATGAAGGGCAAAGGTGACTTTTGAAAAGGAAAATTGTTCTAGAGGCAGACAACATCAAAACATGTCATTTGTGTTAACGTATTCTAAATACTGTGTTATCTTTACAGAAACTCAAGGCAGACTTCTAAATTGGCAAAGCTGGAAAACATATTAAGAGACAGACACATCCCAAAGTACTCTGCTGGATTCAGGAGCTGGAAATTTTGGGGATACCCAATGTGAGGATGAAACATCAACACATCCTAAACAAGAGATTCAGAAGCAGCCAGAAATGGTGACAGGTGTTCCCACAGTCCTGTCCGAACAAGGGCAAGGAAGTGACGGCCTCCTCCTTTCCTCATCAAACTCCTCCATTACAGCCTCGTGCAAGATTGACGAGTCTTACAAATACATCTTTCTCCCTATTTGTTACTCCTTCACATTTGTCTTCAGCATCAGCCTTAACTCTGTGGTGCTCTATCGCTCCTTTCGCCATACCAAACACTGGAATGCCTCCCTGATCTACATGGTGAACTTGGCCAGCACTGATTTCATGTATGGCTTGTCTCTGCCATTCCTTGTGGCGAGCTATGTCATGCAGGACAAGTGGGTGTTTGGAGACTTCATGTGTCGCCTGGTGCGCTTCCTCTTCTACTTTAATCTGTACTGCAGCATTTTTTTCCTCACGTGTATCTCTGTGCATCGCTACCTGGGCATCTGTCACCCCATGAGGACCATCACACTGGAGACCAATAGAGCTGTGAAGGGCACTTGCATTCTAGTGTGGGTCGCTGTCTTTGCGTTAACTTGCCCAATTTTTCGATTTGCCCAGACTGAGTATCTTCCCCGTCAAAGGAACAATGGTGCTTCAGATGCACTTGTGAATGAAGACACAGCAAATCTAAGTGTGGTGGGGTTCCAAAACTGCTGGGATGACGCTATTGATAAGGAGTTCCCAGACTATGTTCCTTATGGGATAACCCTTCATCTTTTGGGTTTCTTTGTGCCATTTAGCATTATTGCCTGGTGTTATTCACGTGTGGTTCTTACAATATTCCGAACTCTGCCCTTCCAACCTCCAGCCAATGGACCTGAGACGACCCGAGACAGCAGGGCAGGGGGAGAGGGCATGTCGATCATTCTAGGCGCTCACTCACCTTATGTGAGCAGGCGTCGCAAGTCCATCAAGACCATCATAACCATCACACTCCTCTTTGCCCTTTGCTTCTTCCCATTTCATGTGACCCGAACCATATTTTTGGTGCTAAAAGTGACCAGTAGGGTGCAGTGCCATACTATGCAAATGGTCTCTGTTTGTTACAAAATCACTCGGCCACTTGCCTCCTTCAATGCCTGGCTCAATGCTTTGCTCTATTTCCTCACCAAGGAAAAAAGTGGGCCTTGCTGCCACAAGCCACAACCCTCCCAACATGGCCTCTTTTTGCCTTTGAGGATGTTCAGAAAAGGAGGGAATGTGGGGGATGAAGCAGAAGAGGGAGAGAACCATAAAGACAAGGAATTCATGGAAGAAAACAACATGCTCAAAGATCTGCCTTGAGATGAAACTGAATTCCTAAGAAGACAGTATATATGTGAAATTTTGGGGTGTTAGCACTGTGAGTTGACTTTGGTATGTGGTCAGGCATGCCGGATGCCTAAATGTGAAGCATGTGACTCACTGTTAAACTCTTTAAATTCTTTAAAATCTTTGTTTTGTTCTTTTTTTGCGCACATACCTGAAAAGTGGGGAAATCCTAGTCTACTAATGTGATTGTTCGCAGAAAGCATTCATACAATTGATTTGGTAATATTGTATTGTATTGGGTCTACCTTTGTTCTTGTCCTAGTTTACCTCAGTATAATGACAACACACACAAGCTGCTATGACATTAAGTGTATCAGACTACTTGAGGACATGTTTTTTTCATACCTCACCATGAACTTGGGTATTTTTGTTTAGTACCAGTGAATAATGTTGATGACATGTGAATTATGGAAAAATTGTAACCGGTAAACAAACTATACTGATGTGTACATATGAGCTCCTTGAAATAAATTTAAACTGCCATGCAATGTCTTCAAACTGCTGTTGCTCTCAGTAAATGTAAGGTGCAACAAAATTTTGTTTCACAGGTTTGAATCCAAATTACATTCCTTGTTCTCACTTGTGATTTTAAACTGTTGCAGTCTGGATTTACGAAGAGTTCAAATTTCTGTCAAAGTCCATTCAGTGTTCCTCAAGTGAAAGTGAACAAGACAATGGGGGTTCACAATTGGTTATGTATTAGGCGATGTTAATAATTTCCTATTTTTCTTTTTCCAAAGGTTAACTTGCCATTTGGATTTAACGTTTCACTTATGTTTAATATTTTCAATTGTAGAATTCCTTGTTTTCAGAAATACCTTGTCAAATACAATACCTTGCTTTGATTTCACCTTTGTCCTGTGCCAGTCACTTCAACTAACATATGTCCTAAGATTGGTGGAACGTCCTGGGTGTCTACAACTCTAATAAAATATTTGTCATTTAAATTGAATATCCATTGCTCTTCCTTTTCTAAAATGAAATAATACAAACTCATGGTCCATGGTGGATGCCAGTCTCATGTATGGTTAGTAGAATCTGATCAATGATTAAGCTTTACACTAACAGAAATGCTGTATAAATAGAAAGTTTTCTTAGTGTAAACACCCCATAATATGACTGTGTTTAGTGTCAGTGGAAGAATGTATGAGTCATATTTAAAGGACAAAAATGTCACTTCTCTGAACACCTCTCTGAAAATGTTCTTTTGTACATTCTTCCTCAGCTAAAAACATGTCATTGATACATTAATTCACTTCGCAGCTATAAAGGTGAGAGGACTAGACTGATATTCAAAATACAAAAGCCATGAAGACCAAGAAGGAAAATCCAAAGCCATGAAGATATATGAGTGAGGAAAGATCCCAGGTGTGTCCAGTGTCTGTCATGCTATTTTCTTTCTAAAAAAGGCAAATTAATGCAACTCTGACACTGAAGAAAGTAAGTTTGATTTCCTGAAGAACTGCAGAGACATAGGTGCACTGTAACCAACATGATTTAAATATTAAAAATAAATAAATAAATGAAAATTTTTGAGCAGAAGGAAAACATTTTCACACCGGGAAATTGTCCAAAACCATGAAGACACATGTGATGATATATGTGAGTGAGGAAAGATCCCAGTTATACCCAATGTCTGCCATGCGCTTTTCTTTGTAAATAATGCAAGTCTGAATCCTGAATCATTCCACTGTATGCTGTACTAAGGACTGTATATGACAAATATAACTCTTGAACTTGAGTGAGTGAAGAACTCAGTTGTACCCAATGTCTGTCATGACATTGCCGAATGAATGCAACTCTGGATCCTCTGACATTGAAGAAAGTGAGTTAGATTTCCTGAAGAACTGCAGAAATAGAACCAGAGATGAGCGAGTAGTTCAGGACTGAGAGGAGAGGTGTACTGTAACGAACATGATGTAAGATTTGGATATATTTTATACAAAATTCTTAAATGAAACTTCTTAAGCCGAAGTAAAAGCAGCTTCATACTCAGGAGGAGTAAAAATACTCAGGAAAGTCCCAAACCACGAAGACATATGTGATGCAGAAAAGAAACCAGTTAAATCCATGTCTGTCACGTCATGTTCTTTCTAAAAGAAAAAGGCAAATTAATGCAAATCTGTCACTGAAAAGAGTGAGTAAGATTTATTGAAGAAATGCAGAGTAGAACGACAGAGCCGTGCCGGCAGATCAGGTCTGATAGGAGACTTTACAGCAGCAGGGGGCGCCACGTGGACCATCCGGGAATTTCAGTTTGGAAATTCAAAACAAAACCAGGCGAGGAGACTCCCGACCTGCACCGCGGCCAAAATAATCTCTGGCCGTTAAAATTATTTTACAAAAAAATTATTTAAAAATTATAGAGGCACCTGGAAGCGCCGCGAATGTCCCAGATAGTTACGATTAGGTAATACGCGGAAATCTGGGCCGCTTAAAAATTATAATTTGCAGAAGAAAATTTATATTTATTTTTTTTCCCTGTGCCCGTGTCGTCGACCGCGTTAGAGCTGCTGCCCAGAGCCGTTGGCGCCATTTTCAAACTCCACAGCCAGACTGAATGGAAGCGTTGTTTCTTATTAATTCTCCTATTTTTTTAACTTTAATTTTTTTCCGTTCACTATTTTACACTCTACAGCGACTATACTGACCGGGAGGTGAGGATTTATTTTACAAAGGTAAATCAATATATTATATTTTTTAAATTGGACTTCTCCCTATGTTCTAAACCTATTTTCAGTGTTTTTTTTCTCCCAAATGGTTAACTTATCTGTGCACTAGGTTTTTGTTGAAGTCTGGAGAAGTTAGTTATACCTCTAAAGGTGCTGTGAGAAACATGGACAGGGGAGAAAATGGGCTGCATCAGTTAGTTAAGCCTCTTAGTGTGTTGTGGTTATCTGGGGTTACCATTAACTAAACCAGCTAGTTACTGGTACCAGAAGAAATGTCTGTTCACGAACAACGCCTAGTTTGTGACCTTACTGCAGCACAAAAGTGTTGAGGACACTCGTTTTCCAGGCTGCTACTGTAATCAGTAAATGAGAGAGATATTTAGAGAACTGCTCCTGGAGAAGCGCTCCTGTGTTAGACTCATCTACTCTTCACAGACACTTTTTAGCATCTCCTATGATCTTACACTTTCTCCTGGTAAAATAGCCCGTCTTATACAAGTACGTCACATCTTAGAAGCAGGCATCCGAATAAATCGGTGGTCGGTGTCTAAATGTCTGAGGTTGCTGGTTTAGTCAGATATTTAGCTTTATAATCTGATTTCCTACTTCGGAATGAACCACTCCTTATGGCTTTTCTCCCCTCCTCCAACTAGCTGTGCCCTGAACCCAGGATCAAATCTGTTTCACAGCTTTGTATGTGATTTTTCTACCAAATATGCCTTTATTTTTTTTAATACTAATTAGCTTCTAAAAATCGCCCCAAACTCTTTTAGATCGGTTGACCGCTTTTAAGCAGATTTATAAAACCGTCGAATTATTGATGTATAATATTGGCGAATGAATGGATACTACTTAATTCTGCCCAAGGCAGATCCTCACAGATGGACACAAACTGAGATTCACCTTTTTCACAAAGTTTCGCTCAGGACCTCAGTGTCTGCATATTCAGATGTTGCTTATTTGCACCCTCAACCCGAAATATTTAACTTGGACTGCTCCACTCGTCCTTATGTCGAAACATTTTGTCTATTACACGTACTGTCAAACAGTCTAAGCTAGAATGATTGGCTAAAGGCCAATTTCTTAATTTTTTTAAACATCTTTTAGAGCAATCTTCAAAATTAAGTGGACATGATTAGCATTATAATGCACATAGACCTGTATTTGCTGTTTTTCCCATATTTGAGAACTACTGTACTGTTATTTCTAAAACTATTATTTAGACTTAAAAAAAAGCTTTTTCACAGTCACTATCATTCACTCATCCTTGTGGTATACAGATTATTTGGCTAATTAATTTGTGTTGCATTTCCTGAACTGTTTAATGCACATACACTTTTATACACACAGTAATAATATCATAGTAAGTCAATATAGGGCATGAATTAGAAAATACACTCTGGCTCTTGTAATACCAATTCATTAGGCCAGATGGTGTAAAACGTGATGTACTGTGTAGTCCGATATGCAGGATATTTTACAGTTTGTGACATTTAGACATAACAGTGATTGTAAAAAAGTAAAAAAAATAAATAAATCAGTAGGCTGTTGTCTTTAGGCACTTGGGGGGGGGGGGTCACAAGAGTGACCTTGGGGTATAGCTGATCTTTATAGCTGGATTACCCCCAGTATAATACTGGGAAAGGAGCAATTTCGGTTCTTTTTGGTGGGTGGTTGCTGTTTGTCATGATAATTATGATTCTTGATAAGTCATTACTCTAGTTTGACAGCATTGAAGTCACTGTTCTTTCATGGGATAATCAATCAGAAAATTTATCATTATGGTCATGTTTTATTTTCTTTTCCTGTCTAAATGCAGTATCATATTTTAATAATCCAGGAGAAGGTATAAGGGTATTAAATTTAATGAACTTGTTCTCAGATGAGCCTCATCATATAAACAGATGGGCCTCATCATATAAAAACTGTACTAATATTAACGGGTGCACTTCGGATGATTAGGCAGGTAGTGTGTGAAATTTGTGCACCTGCTCCAGCATATATTGTTGTACCTGAATTCATATGGATGTATTGCATGTGCTGAAACTTCATGCAATGCAAATGGGAATTTCAAGTGGGTTTCGTTTGTATGCTTAAAATATTCAAACCTTACACAGTATTTTTTTTTAATTTATTTTAGTCCACTATGATTCATCTTAACTGGATTAATTCTTTATGTAAACTGCTTGGCTCAGTTTTATCATATTTTATTTTGAAGTGTGTCTCTTTAGTGCAAAGTGATGTTAAAGATTTTTTTTTTTGTCCCGGGCTTTTGATGTTGTTCCTTCACTGGACTGTTCTTGGTCTTCCTGTTTTTGTGTGTGGTTACTGAAGCTTGGTGAAGATGTTTTTGGTTGAGTCGTGTGAGGTGATGCTTGAAGTGAAGGAAAGTAAGAAGTTGAACTTAGTTTGCAATTAAAACTGCACATTAAAACTGCTGCATCTTTTTAAAAAAAATTGTGTACATATGTGTGTATAAATATCTATTTTAATAATACATGTTTGCATATGAATCTGGGTGGTGATCACGATTACTAGGGATGAAAGTTAAACTGGTGTTAAGCCCAGCATATTCCATGCTGATAATTTTACATTGTTTAGTCAATTTGTTGAGAATATAATTAGTGATTAAATCTTATTGACCTGTTTGGGACAAGCTTTTGATCCATGTGTTTTTGTGACTTGGATTTCTTTTGACTTTAGCTTTTTGGGTTGTGTGTCTTTCGCAGAGGCCTTTGTCTTGTGTGTGTGTGTGTGTGTGTGTGTGTGTGTTAGCCCAGTTGTCCTCCTCAGTAAAACTATCTGTGGAACCAGATCAACATATTCTCCACTTTCTGTACCTAGTCTCTCATTCAGCCCAGAGCCCCACAGAGCCGTTTGCATAAAAAAAAAAACCAAACTCCATATTCAGATGGAAATATGAAAGCTTTAAAAAAATTTGAGCAAACTTCGATGGTGTGGAGGGCCTTTGAGCTGTTTTTTGGTGTTTACTTTATTTTCTCACCTTGCTTGCATTTGTATTTTTCTTTGCTTTTTAAGCGAGGCCAAGAAAGGGCATGTTTTTGATTGGCTGAACCTAAGAACTCACGTCCCTGTTTTCAGGTGTGAGGGGCTCAGTTTGGTTCAGTGAACTCCAGAAAATGCCACAAACAACACAAACACTTTTTCCTCGTTTCGACTCCCTCTTTCCTTGTCGTTCTGCAGTCGAGCCTGCTCCCTCTTTTGTTCCCCCCCTCTCCCTCCCTCTTTCTCTCCCCCTCTCCCTCTCCCTCTCCCTCGCTCTCACTCCGTTGGCTGTGTGAATGCTTTGGCAAGGGGACAAGAAATCAAGCGAGCGAGAGCTGCTAGCACTGGCGCGCCCCACACACCAAGTCCCACAAATTAATTTTTTGCCCAGAGATGGTTCAAGCAAGACCCCCCAAATTTCACACCCTTCTAAGGGGACCCCAGGGCTACATACAGATTTTTTTTTTGATTTTTCCGGCTCCCCGAAAATGTTCATTTCAATTGTAGAAAGTGATGCCCCGGGAAAAAGGCTACAACCCCTGCTTTTTATGCCTACCAAGTTCCTCAGGCAGCCTCACTAGCTTCAGCTAAGCAGAGGACTGCACACTGCATGGACTGCTGGTCTGGAAGTGAATAGGCAGAGAAAATGGGTCTAAGGGCTTAAAATAGGTGGTGAGGGGACAAAAAGGTTTAGGCACTTATTTTACTACTGGAAGCCCCCCCAACCTGGAATTGGAACCCCCCAAGCTTTTAGACGAGTGGGTGTATTTTTGACCTCAAATTAAGACTTGGAATGTCCATTGATAAGTGTATGTGTGGATTTGTTTTCTTTTTAATTCTGTTGCTACAAATTTGTTTAAAGTGATCTAGCTGTTTTACTTCTTGAATTTGCTGTGTTTTTTTAAGGAACTTGCATACATGCCTCTGACAGACCTACTGGGTGTGTTTAAGGCAGTTTTAAGAAAGAGGGCAAAAAAGTTCTTTTGAAGACAACTTGGCTTTCCTGAAAACTAAAACATGTTAAACTTAATTGGATTTAGTTGGTTATATAGATTTTTTTTTTCTCCTCTACCCAGGTGCTGAACTGACCAGATTGGAAGATGGGTGTTGAGTGAGGTTGGTTTTGGGAGTACCTTCACTTCTTCCTTGCTGCTTACAAGCCTGACGAAAAAAGACGGAGGGTGAGTGAATTTCTTTTTCTGTGCCTGCTTCAAAGCTTTACCAAAATGGCCCCTGGTTTGAATGGGTAAGCAAAGTTAGGCCAGGGTGTGTGTGTATGTATGTGTAAGAGAGAGAGAGAGAGAGAGCGCGAGAGAGAGCTCTCACTCCCCACCCATTTGCAGTCTATCCTTTTTGTCATATTCTCTCTCTCTCTCTGTCTCTCTCTGTCTCTCTCTCTCTCACACTTTCTTGCTCGGTCTGTGTCTCTTTCAGTGTCTCTCTCTCTTTGTCCTTTATTGCCTCCCTGATCTCACCCTTTTCTTTTGCACTCTCCTGTCTTTCTCGATGAACAGCTGGCAGAAGTAGACAAAAATAAATGCCTTTTGCAACCCTGCTGACGTGATCATTTGATTAAGACTGCCCTTTTATCAGGCGCACCAGTCAAGCTTTAAACTACGTTTGACCAACGCATGTTTTAATGATATTGTGTAGTAGCTTACCCTTGCAACATTGATTGCTTAAGATTTGTTTTTATTTAAATGTTAATTATTCTTTTTTTTAGTAAATTAAATTAATGCAATTTTTGTAGCAATATACACATTTAAAAAATTATGATTGTGAATATCCCTTTCATCTCATTAAGGCTTGAGTTTACCACATAATGTGCACCACATAATTACTGAGCTTTTTAGGTACACCCACTGCAACAATTGTCATGGCATGTATTATTTTACTCATAATCTGTTTAACCTTTAGTCCTAAATTTAGAATAAAATAAACAGGTATTTTATTAAGTGTGAATTATGCTTTTCCCCTCTTAATTAGCTTGCTGCGCAATTTAAATCTGCCAGTGGTGGTGTATGAGTGTCTTTTAGAGTTTTGTGGTGGGCCTGCATTTTTTTTTTTTTCCCCCCCAACTATTTATTCTAAGTTTAAAATATTGTTGTAAAGCACATTAATTCGGATTGTTTTGTTGCTGATTATCACTTCACTGAGCAAATTAATGTCCACTAGGTTCATCTCTAATGGATGTCATTCTCAAGGTCACACTTATTGGGTTTTCTTGTATGCTGCTGCTTTTTTTTTTTCTGCTCCCTTGTCCTTTTTTTCTTTTGTCTCATTAGTTCTCATTGTTGGTCACACTCTAGTAACTGTCTTGCTAATATATTTTTTCCACAATACATTTGGACTAATTGTACATATTAATGCCTTTAAATAAATTGTGCAGTTATTTTTTTTTCTTTCAAATGTGTTTTTATCTTTGCTGTTTGATGTTTGCTCTCTTCCTTCTAGTATTTTTTTTTCTCTTTCCCCCATTAAATTTAGTTTTGCAAGTTCCCATTCACTTGAGGAAAAAAAGATGGGTTTTCCCCTCTTCTGAATCTTTGAGTAACAAGATCAGATGACATTTTAGAGTGTCACAGTTACAAGATCAGACAATTTCTTTTTTTTTTAAATATAAAATTAATGATGGTGAATGGAACCTGGTACACACTTGGAGGGGAAAAGAGCTAAATTATAAAACTGGGACATTTGGAAATTACATGGTTAAATTTTTTAATAAATTTCCAAAATTAAAGTAAAATTATGATTTGATTTGATTTTATTTGATTTATGTTGATCATTTTTGGCATACATTTATATTAGTTTTGTTTCGTTGTTCTTCCCTCTGAATCCACCATTTTGTTTTGAGCATCCATTCTGACCTCAACTTAAGTTTAAAAGGCCTGGTAAGATACACATGACCACAAGCCTTCTCATAATGACATACCAACACAATTGGAGTAAGCTAGTTTCTGTTGAATGTTTTTTAGATTTATTTTTTGTAATTAATTTTTTTAAAACCCCAGACCTCTCTGTCTTATCCCTTCTATACACATCTGCACTATACAGTGTCAAGTAAAGAAAGGAAAAACAAAGAGCAGCACTGTTAATTATAGGCTGTTCTTTAATAGAGAGCAGTCTTCTCCCCAGTTTTGCATGTTGGATGTTTGGATCTTGAGGACAACCAGTTTCTCACAAGCTTCTCTCTAGGTCCATATTCAGCAAGAGTACCCTATAGCAGCACATCATGATTTGAAGGTTCCTATGAGATTTCCAAATCATTCTGTGCTGTTACTGGGTGCCTTGGTTATTCTACAGTAAGGAACAGTATTCTGTGGACTTCTCAACCTGCAAAGATGCAGTAACGAGTATCTTTCCATAATTTAGGTCAAGGTCATAGTGACTTGGTAGTGTTGTATACTAAGAGTTTGTCCCAGCGGTCCTGTATTTTGAAATTGCATCAGGCAGTTATTAAAATGTTGCCGAAAGGCATTGATCTGTTGTCCAGTGTAAATTTTGTTTTGACAAATGTCAGAACATGGGATGAATGATGAATTGGTGTAACTGAAGTAAGCTTTTATCTCTGTAAGTAAGTAATAATGTGTTTCCTTTTCAGCAGGGGTTTGCTAGGACAGGGCAAGTATAACTAGCTTTATTTCAGTGTGTACCATCTACCTTGTATATCTAGTAGAGCTGTATAATGAAAGCGTCTTTAATAATATTCTTTCTGTTCCTCCTCCAGACAACACACTCATTACTGCAGCTTTGTCTCAGTGTGCCTGACACTAGCAGCACATCAATATTGGCAGCTGCCCTCTCCCTGGGTTGCCAGTATGGTTTGTGCTGCTCCCGTCAGACAGACACACTCTTCATCTCTCTTGAATGCAGATCAACATGACAAATTCATGTCCGTGATATGGGATGTGTGTATTTTGCACTTGATTACAGTCTCATGATTGTGCAAATGTAGCGAGCCAAGCTCTCATTTTGCAGATTAAAAACATTTGAGGAAAAAAAATAAATAAAATGCTCTTTATTAAAAATCCTAAAGAATAAAAATAAAATTCAAGTTTACTGAAATACGGATTTATATTTATCATCACCATGTGACATCTGATTGTAAAATGATTGCTGATAGTTTCTTAAAGATTGTGTACAATTATTTACTAAAATTCATGTTAAATTGAGATGTGCAAAAATCTCAATTGCAAAAATGGTTTATATTTGCAGGGACCTTTCCAATTTTGAGTGTTGCACAAAAATAACACTCATGTCTACACTTGAAGGCCTAGATATTGCAAGGGGTGTAATTTACAGGAAGTTCCATTTCTCAGATTGAGTTCAGCACTCCCTCAGTTCACATATTGAATGCACAAAATGTTACATTAATTTAAATTCTTTTGTCACTTCACCACTTGTTGATGTCTCTCAGTATTTACTATTCAGTTACATTCAGCATAGACTGTGGTTGCTGGTTAATTTTATTAGGTTATCAGTGGCACTCATAACTAGAGTAATTGGAGCCCACTGGACTGGAGTAAATTATGTATTATGCGTTCATGTATATGTGATACTAATGATCTGCCTGAAGCTGCAGTTTTCATTACTCATTATTTGCCAAATGTTGCAAAAGTGGATCTGGGCCTGTATTCATAAACTGTCTCAGTGGAAAATCATTTGACTCCCCAAAATTTTAGAGATGGAAATTTGCTCTTTTAAAGCTAGGAATAAAATGTTCACCACTTCAAAAAATAATATATTCCTAGGTATAAAGGGAATATTATTTGTGAAGATTCTCACCAAGTCAAATAAAATTAGGAAAACATTGTAATACAAACCACAAAAATAGTTTGTAAGACTTGGATCCATTTTTTTTTTACTTAAATATGTAGTTTTATTAAGGTTTACTACTGCTCTGTTGAATAAAAAAAGTTATAATACACCAGACAGTAAGCATACCTGAGTAGTTTCTTGAATGTGACTGGAACATTTAATGTTTTTCTATCAATGTTCAAGAATGGAGGGAAAGGTGTGTTCAGTTAGTCATGTGTAATTTAATATTAATTACAAATGAGTTCTTGGCTGACCCAAGAGCTCAAAAGTAGAATGTTTCCAAATTCCAGTCCCAGAGGCTTACCTGCACTACACACTTGATTCAGATCAAAATCCTTATAATCATTAAATTATATAACCTGGAATTAGGGAAAATGCTAAATTGCCTTACAGCAGTGGAGTCACACTCAGAGCCTTGAGGGCCACAGCTCTACAGATCATGTTTCCCTCTTGTAACACTTCAAGTCAGGGATTTTTATTAGCTGATGAGATGGATGAGGTAAAGTACAAAACTGCAGTGCTGTGGCCCTTCAGGTCTGGAATCGCACACCCCTGCATAACAGGTAGATCTCCATAACTGGAGTTGGGAATTACAGGTGTAGCTTATACAAAGAAATGAAAAACTTTTGTTAACTTGGCAAATTTTGCCAGGCAGCGCAACTTGTAAGAGTGTCCTCCTACACATGCATCAACATTCTGTAAACTGAGCACTTTTATCACAAATATCAGAAAACAAGCGAGTGTACTTAGTCATCTTATAGGCCATGAATGATATGAAGATAAAATAGATCATGCATTTGGGTTAGAATGCAGGCCCTATCTTACATCAAAGGGAAGTACAAAATAAAGCATTTCATGGACAGTGTTCAAGAAATAAATTCTTAAGGTTATAAAAAAAAGTGCATTAAATGGGGGATTAAAAAAAAAACTAATTACATAATGCACATATGAAACATGGTGGCAGATAAGTGGTTTTTCACACATTGCTGGCCACACCATTCATTGGGGGGAAAAAACCAAAGCTGTACAGTGGCATTTACTATCCTGTTTTATCCCTGGCTATATATATTTCAATGTGAAACCAGGAAGATGAGACCAAACAGAAGAATGTAATATGAATTGAATATGATATCTAGCTTACAAATTTGCAATTAAACTAAATTAAGCTCCATTTATAAAAGGGGAAGGCTGAAAAAGCCGTTTCCTGGGTTAGGGTGTATTTTCTGAAGATTCAGTCCAGTCTAAAGTGATGCAAATTGCTTATTTTCCAGCTGATGGTCATATGCTGAGAGGAAGGTTCAGCGGGACAGGAGAGGAAGGTCACTGGAGTTCATGATGAGACTGGAGTCAAGATTGAGACTTTCTGTAAGAAAAACATGGAGTAAAATATCTTGAACACCATCTTAGCACTACCTGTGAATTAATAGTCTGAAAAAACAGTAACCGTGACTTAAAATGCATTTTGATTAGCCAAGACTAATTAAAAAGTGTAAATGTGGATTTTGTAAGGCCTAAATGTGTGCATATCCAAAGCACTTGTTAAGAAATGTTAAATCTTCTGAACAAATAAGGAATACTGGAAACAAATGTTTTGGAAGTTGAAATCTTATTACATTCAAAATGTAGACAGAGCTTGTACGTATTGGCACCCTTGGTAAAAAGGTCATGAAAATGTCTGTGGTTAATTCAGTAAATACAGGTGGAACTTTCGTGTAATTACATTTTGTCTAAGAAAACAAGATCCCTTATATGTTATTTATATGCTTAACAAAACAAGTGACAAGTTTTGGCAACCCTGATGTAGCACTTTGTACAACCTCTCTTTGCCAACATAATGGCAAAGTGCTCTCCCATGGTGCTTGCAGAGCTTGGAGAATCTGGAAGAAAAGTAAATACAGGATGCCTTCAGATAATCCAGGGCACTAGGTCCTTTCTTATGGTTCTCTGCTTGAGCTCACCCTGCAGGTTTTCAGTGGAGTTTTCAGGAAACAGAAATGGCCGTGTCACAAATCTAAATTATGTGGTCATTCAATTTTTGTAGACTCGGATGCAGATTTTGGATCACTGTCCAGCTGGAAGATCCAACCATGACCCAGTTTGAACTTTTTGTGAAAGTCAGCCAGATTTTTATTTCATACCTCTTGAAACATCATGGTGCCCATGTCCCCTACCAAGGTTTCTAAAGAACCTGGTGGAGAAACAGCCCATAAACATCACAGATATTCCACCATACTTAATAGTGGACATGAGGTTCTTTTCTGAATTATAACCTTCAGTGTTTGCTTCCAATAAGAGTAAAAGAGAGCATTTGGCTGACGCTCTTATCCAGAGTGAATTACAGTGAGTAGTTACAGGGACAGTCCCACTGGAGCCACCGAGGGTTAAGTGCTAGAGGACACAATGGTAGAAAGTGTGGGTTTGAACAGTTTTTTTTTTTTTTTGTGTGTGTATGCCAATATGTAGTGAACACCAAGGGCTTATGTTTGTAATCAGGTGACAGGTTTTCTGCTAGCCTGTCATCCAGATATTTTATTGGCATGGTGTCAAGGAATGTCTTGAGACTTTCTTACTAAAATACAACCATCTTCTGCACGTTTCCATAGCAATAATTGAATAGATTTTTGCCTCTCTAAAACATCACTTTGCATGGGAGTAAAATAAACATGTCCTGTTTCAGGCAGGTCCACCACAGTTCTAGCTGATTATGATTTCTCAATAACTTCTCACGTTTTCTTGTATATAGTTATTTTAAATAACTGATTTAAAGGCGGACAAAATTGTCACATTTTATTGGTGTATTCTCTGATCTTTCTGACCATGCTGAGGAAATAATTTGGCCTCAGTATCACCTTATATTTATACCCCAGTGCATGGCCTGATGCATAAGCAAACAAAGCACCTGCTTATGGCCCCTGTGACGACTAGGGAGTTCCCAAGAGTACTTGGAAATATTTTTTCTATGTCTTACAAAAACACAATATTGTGTTTGTGGGCTGGCGAGCTAACATTACCGGTTTCATCAATTCCTGCTGTCTCTGTCAGAGCTGGTGTCTGGCTCATGCACATCTGCAGTGTAATGGACGTTAACTGCATTTTGATGCAAGAACAGTCAGACTAACGGGACGAAATATGAATGTAGCAGCAGATGTGACGGTGGCTTGGAAGCCACTGGGGCTGAACAAATTGAGACATGAGACGAAGGGAGCTGTGCGAGTCTTTTGAACATCATGGTCTCTCCACTTATAAAAACATGACCAAAAATTTTTGGGTCCATGCTAGCTAATGTTTCAAAGGGGAATCTGGAATGGCTCCACACTCTGCACCCTAAGTAATGTACTATACACTTATAGCCATTTAAGTTTCTGCCACAGGGTACACAGTGTCCTATAAATAGTATACAGCATTATTTGTGTAGAAATCACAATGTTCTGACCTAATTAGTTTTGTAAATAAGGAGCTTTCTCAAAGGGACACCATTTTAAAGTTCAAATTATAGCCAAATTATTTTTTTTTTAATTATGAACTTATTCAACACACATTCAAAGTAAACATGACAAGTACAGAGTTAACAAGATTGTAAGCGGAATTAAGGTGTGTGAGAAAGTAATGCTACTTATGGGAACAAGCTTGAGTTACTTAAAAAATTAATCTAAGGATGCCAATAACACGCATTAACACAGCACAGCTCAGAGGGAGCAGTGTGTGGGACGGTACCTTGCTGGCACCTCAGTGGTGCCACTGGCAGTCCTGGGATTAGAACTCACTGCCTTCTGATTGCAGGGGAAACTCCCTAATCACCAGAGCACCTGTCCCATATGTCAACTGTGAAACAGTTTCCCTAAAATTTTTTAAATAAGGGGTTTTGTTTACTTAGACACAGTGTACTTCAATTAAAGTTTGAAATTGAGCCAATTAACCACAAATACATTTGCCAAGGGTAAATACCTGGAGCTGACAATGGATTACCACTCTTTTTGGTCAATACAAATATACTTTTTCATACCTTGATCGAAATTGAGTTTTTTCGTTGCAGAGCTGTCGCCAAGTCCCTCTATGTCTACGAGATCGCTGTTTACATCTGAGTCGTTTAGAGCACTGAGAGTGACATCTGTGAACAGTAACCAAATACATTACCTTACTGTGATCATTGCAATTGCATTTTAAATATTTGAGAAGGGACTAGTTTTTCCACAATCCATTTGTAAGTATATATAAATGAAAGTCACATTATCATTTTTGTGTTGGGAAGCTCACCAGCTGTCTTTGGTTTTTTTATGCTTGTTGGGCCTGCAGATGCTCCCTGTAATCCTGCTGTCACTACAACCTGAGATGCTGGTACAGTTATGACTGCAGGTGATGGAGGGGGAGCAGCAGCAACTTGTACCTTTTTGGTACTTTTCTTTGGTGAGTCAGAAGACAAAGGAACTCCACTATCTTCATAAAGCTTCCTCTTGACTGTGGTCTTGATCTGTGCCCTAATTATAATTATAAAAGATCCAGTTAGGAGCATGCGAAGCAGACCATGATTCCCTGTTTCAACCCATCTTGACACAAAACATGGTTAAACACAAAACATGGTTAAAGACCACCGAGTTAGTATTTTTGTTTCTCTTGAATTTCCACAAAGTATCGTACAAAATCAACACCACAAATGAACACATTTCAATCCAAAATGTCTACCCTACATGGATGTGCTACCTTGTGAATACCAGGAATGAACCCCTGTCAAGTAAACACTACACCTGTGATACGAGCTGAAATCTTCACTGTAACCGAGCCAGGTACGCACAGGCCCAGCACAGGAAATCATCCAGAGTAGGGAGACCTGAGTCCTTACACTGTGCGCTTCTTGATGACCGAGCTGAGTGTGTTCAAGTCGTCACCAAAGCGCCTAACAGCCGACCGGAGCATCTCAATCTCAGTGTCCGTCCATTTAGCTCTGCAAGGAGACACAGCAACTAAGGCACAGGTCCCATTGTGTGACTAAAGTTGACTAGCTAAAAATCTCAGCCAGTTTCGTGTTCTACACAAAATAGCTTTAAACGGTTCACTGGAAAGACAACAAAAGATGTTATCACTCTAATTTCATTCCGAGTCTTCAAACATCTGAGATGGAATTGACAACTCCCATAGGTCTTTGAGAAATTCAAGAGAAAACAAAATGTTGAAAAAGGTATCAAATAAAATATTTTTACAAATTCAAATATGGAGAAAATATTGGTGATATGCATTATCAGTACTGGTCTTGGTGTCGCATACTCTTGATTTTTAGTTATAGTGGTTTTAATAGCTAATGTCTATTATAATACTCTATAATACTCTAAACAGCAGTGCCTCCATTTTCACAGTGGCAGAAATACACTAAAGATGAGTTTGGTATAACTTCAGTCAGTATAATCTCAGATTGGTAATACATTCAGTTAGCATATAGTTGCAGTATTAAGGATGTGCAGCAGTATTAGACTGCACACTGTTAAAACCAGTAAAAGATGACACTGCACCAGTAAAAGATGATACCGACCCAAGTGCTCCTAAAACAAACATTTGGGAAACAGTTATACCTCCACCTAGAGTACAAACTCACCCTGCTGGACTAGAGTCAGCCACTGGATGTAACTGCATGGTGAGCTCCCCTAGTTTAGTAAAAGCAGCTCCTGCTGCAGAGAAGATTTCACCAACCTGTGCACAAAAGAGTAACTGTAAATTCATACATGCGGTATTTGCCCTGAGACCGTGCAGGCCGTTTACTGATGGAGTAAACAGAGGACAGACAATCAGGATAAACATTAGCCTGCTAGCTAGCACTTAAGCCAAGGAACAGCACGGATAACAGTTGTTAGCAGGTGTCTGCGACATACTTATCACCTTGAAAGGCAAGATTAATACAAAATCTCTAATATGAAGCTAATTTTGTACACTATTTTGGCTGATTTTAATTAAAGTTACAGAAGTCCTGAGCTTGGCTAGCTAGCAGCAGCTACCTGTACCTTTGTTGATGCCGAGGTCATTGTTCCGACAGGTTTGGCTGACTTTAGTCTGTAAACACGAAGAAAATAAATGCTGTCTGACGAGCTAGTTTCAGTGCTACTAGACTAACTTGAGACAAATTCCCAGTTGTTATTCCCTCACATTAAAGGAAAAACTGTTGAAGTGAAGAGAAGCATTAGTGCGCCATAATGGGTTTCACTCCCGTCCCCTCACTTTCATTGGTCCAAAATCTGCTGCCGCCTGTGATTGGTCAGGACGGATCAGGTCCTCTAAACCCTCTAATTAACAGTACAACAGATGTCCCTGATGATGTACACAACGTGGACAGAATTATTGGGACCAGCAGGGAGTTTAATGACATTGCATTCAAACAAATATACTTTATTACGGAGTTGGTCCCTCCTTTGCAGCTATAACAGCGTCCACTCTTTTTGGCAGTCTTTTCACAAGTTTTCATAGTGTTTCTGTGGGAATTTGTGCCCATTCATTCTGTAGAGCAGTTATAAGGTAAGGCACTGATCATTAATTCTAAGGCCCATTAATACTGAACATTAATACTTAACCCGATCTAGCTTGTTTAGATCAAACTATTTTGTTCTGTTTGTTTCTCTTGAAGTGACTGCAAAACCAGTTTTGACTGTAAATGTAAACCAGACATAAAGTGCCTCTCCAGAGGGAAACCTGTGTATTTCATTTTAAGGACTTTTTAAGCAACTGGAAGCTCCCAGCTAAAGCTGTGCAGTGCAGTTAATTGTTTAAGGGTATAATGAGAAAAAGGCACAAAATAGACAAAAACACCATTGTGAAACACCACTAAACACCACTGTGAAACACCACTATCAACACTTGAACACACACACCACACTTCACTGGATGCACACACAACTACCCGATACAATCAGACTCAGATACACTTTGCACTTTTGCACTCCTTTCTTATTATACAAAGAAAAACCACTTAACTGCCAATCTACTGCTGCTCAC
>JBBIGA010000011.1:12495260-12513490 GCA_037576975.1 Alestes dentex
AGGGGGACAGCCAGAGAAGAAGGGAGAAAAAAATGATATTGACTCTTTGGCACGCAGACATCACCCAGTACTCGCACAGCTTTTCTCTTTAGGACGTGCACACGCAATGCCCTGGCAAAATTAACTAATGAAAGTAGAGGTGACATTCACGAGTGGAGTGCTACGTATAGACAATAAATGTAGGTGAATACTGACCCATTTAGGTACCAAACAGGGTATACGTATGCTTCAGCAAACACGCGCTCGCTATCAATCACTTTTGTGACCTAGCACACACTCACAAACACGCATAGATAGTGGAGGATCATGCTGTGAGCACCAATATTCATGCAATGTGTACAGCAATCAAAATGAAAATGTGTTTACATAGCAGGAAAATACACTCAAATCACTTGTTACACACACACACATACACGCACGCGCACACACATTCGCGTCCCTGCACAACAAACACTCAGTGATGCAGTATATAGCCAACACACAGACTGAAATGGCTCATGATTCCTATAGGTGATATCAAAGAATTGTAGTTGGACCCACAACTGCAAATAACAACAGACCACCAAAGCATATGGCAAGATTAGGAGACGATGGACAGAAGAGAAGCACACAGATCAATACACAAATGGTCAAGCAACCATCGTAAATTAAGCAGACTATAACAGGTCAAAGGAAATCCTTAAGTAAAAAAGGGAAATGTGGGATCCTGAGGACCAGAGTGAATGAGGGTTTCCAAGCTTCAGTTGTACTGACACGCACGCACACACACTCACGCAGTTATCAGAGGTAATATCGCACCTTCATTCATTCATATTCTCTCCTACTTCCTTTTGGATGACCATAACACTCTGTAATCTCCTACTGCATCTTTTTTCCAACAAATAATTGCTTAGAGCAAATACAACATGATGCAATTCCAAACACACATTGCAAATAGGTGTAATATTATCAAATCCAGTCTTAGGCACCAATCAATAATGGACATAATCTACTGAAACCCAGAGAACCTTTGATCTTCTCTCAATGGGCTCAAGAGATTATAGAGTAATATGGTCATTGCTCTTGTCTGATTTTTCTTGTCTTGCATTCTCTCTCTTTCCCTTACAGTAAATCTGTTTACAGGTCTGTACAGCGCTCCTGTTTGCTGTAGTGGTCGAACTGGCTCTTCCAGTGCATCATGTACGAGCTCCAGCGGTGGAACTCTGCCTTCCACTGTCGCTCAGCATCGTCAATGTTGTCTGAGGAGAAACAGAGTATTGGAGAAATGTTTTATTTTAGTTATGTGAGGAACAGAATACGTTTCATTTCTGAAAGTAAACGTTAAACTGTCAAAAAAAATACTGGTAAGACAACAGTTGTTTCAAATAAAATAAGTGCTCTAAAGAAGGCAAATGTTATGGCCAAATACTTTCTTGCTAAGTAGAGACGAAAAAACTATCCAGTTAATAAAAAGACTTGAAGGTGAGAGGGCAGAAAAGCAGTGAAACAGAAGATCTGTGCAGAGAGCTTAAACAACAAGCCAAGTCAACCATTAAACAAATTACTCTGCAGTACACAACAGCATGCTCAAGCTCCGCCCATTCATCACAGCCATTTGGGGCGGGGGGGGTTACAGTTTACGAGTTCAAGTCATTACAGCCAGACTACTTCAGCCCTTTAGAAAACAGAGCATGAGTTCAGCTGCTTTGTGTTCTGGTTCACCTCCACTGTAATAACGCCAGTTGGCCCTGGGAGTTTGTTTAGTTTCAAGATACACATCCAATGACAAGGCATTTCCTCAAGGAGTGAACTGGCTTATTTATTGTACGATTAGTACAGTATGTGCTCCAGAAACACCAAGCAGCGTACTACTTTGCCCATGAGTACGTTGACAATTGTATATTTTATTTACATTCAATAAATTGTGTAGTCTTTTGTAGTTCAACATAAAATGTAACTTACGTACCTAAGAAGAGAAATATAAACAAAAAAGAGGAGGAAAGTAGCCATTTTTCACAGCTCTCTTGCCTAATGTTGATTTAAGATGTTGATTTAAGTATAGCATCAGCTAAATGCCGTAAATGTAAATGTAAATGTAATAGGAATCTGTGTCTGATACATTTCCACACTAAGTGGGGCACTTTCATTCAATCTGATATTCAGATTTATATCTGCTTTGAAAAAGAAATACAAAATTGGAGGTATCCCACTGGTCTGTGATTTCCAGCATTGCTCATTGTCTCTGAACTGCTTCTCAGTATTACAGGGTTAATTTAAATTCAGCATCATTATGCATAACAAGCCAAAGCAGATTAGATATGGTTTAAAATTTATACCAAGAAGGGCCAGTAAATCATATCCGGCTGCAGTCTCACTTTTGATAGCTTTCTAACTTAAGTAGCTTGCTAGACAGTTTACTACCTTTCACCCAAAGGCTTTGCTTGGTCTGCAGCTGGAAATCTCGTTACTACCTTGGTCACATCTTGACTTATTTCACCTCATATCTCAAGTTAGTGATGGTACTGAAAGATGATACATTTGCTGTAGTAATGTTTTATTCCACTAGACATGTTTAGGAATAGAGTATAAAAGGAGCTTGAACTGGATCTTTATGAGTGCTTTTCTGCAACATTTCCAATGTGTCTGTGCAGGATGGCTGAGCTCTGGGGGTTCTACACCGCCCTCTCTTGGAGCATAGAGCTACAATATCTGATGGGTCTTAAATATGAGAATGTATAACATGACATGGAAAGATGGAAAGATTTGCTGCACCACAGTTTCATAATGGCTGACGCTATGACAACAATTAAATGACAAAGAGAAAACTGAAAATGGTTAATTTTCCAAAATAACAAACTGAAAAAAACAAGAAGCACTACAAATTTTAAATGGCTACTTCAGTTGTATATTACTGAATTTGAGTTACCGGTGATGTTGAGTAGTCTGGGCAGAAATCGGTTCCATAGTGCACAGACTTGCGATCTCAGGCCTTTGTGCACCTTTAGTGGATCTGTGTTCAGGCCCACATGCTTCTGCTCGTTGGCTGTGAAGAGAGGCCACCGCCGCCGGCTGTCTATTGACCCGTCAACGTTAATATTGGGATTGCTGGTTAAGAAAAGGAAAAATATATTAGGCAAATTTCCCTTGTCTACTTTATATCAGGTGAAGCCAAAAATACATTCAATTCCTCCAATCCACACACGTGCATTTTATTGTCTGACAAATACTTCACACATCACACACTAGTCCAGCATCCCAGTCTTTCTTACCCAGTCCGAGCAAAGTTAGCCCAGTATTTCATTATACGTCGGCTGAGTTTCTCCTCCTCTACAGTGTAATTAAGCCTTTTTTCCAGAGGCAGGCCAAATACAAACTCAATCTCATAGCCATGGATCACACCCATCCACTCAGGCCAGGCCAGATTTGAAGCTCGATGGTCAAACAGGTAGAGATACACAGCAGCTGTAAACAAGACAAGAAATCACATTTTGATTTTTTACTAAAATTGGTAAGCTAGGTGGATAAATAATTCAAAAAAGCAGGAACTCAAACTACAATATGGCAAATTTTACATTACTGCTGTTCTCCTTAATCAGTTTACCTTGAGAACTGCCACTGTTGCTTGATGACCCAGAGTTGCCCAGGCCTAAAATCCCTTGGCCTGCTGTTTCTGCCTGGGCATAAGTTCTTGCAAAGTGCTGCAGAGGGCAAATCACATTGTGGTCTCCCACAATGTCATCCATAGCATCACGGTTCTTCACAGGGTTGTCCTCATCCATCCAGTCTGTGTATTGAAGGATAACTGCCTCCAACCCAATGTCATTGGCATGAGGAACACTCATCTTCACAGCCTGCAGAAAGTCCTCCCTTGAGATCAGGCTTTCATTGTCCTTGCTGAATCCTGGTGCACCATAAATCAAGAAATATGTCCCTTCATCCTGGTTGACACCCAGAAGGATTTGAGTGTCCTTGAAGTTGCCTTCCCTAAGCATGGCATCAGGAGTGTCAGGGAGCACCACACCATCCACAACAGGCACAAAGGAAAAGCGGAAAAGGCTGCTGTATGGAAGTGCATGCCACTCTTGATCAATGAGCTCCTGTGGATGCTTGTTCCTCAGGCAGTCAATCAGCTCGGTGTCATTTCCATCAGGGCAGCCCACTAGTTTGGCCAGTTTGGTGGCCCTTCTACGAGCCTCATCAAAGCTTACTGTGGCCCAAGGGCCATTTGGCACGCCACTTTGTAAGATGGCACGGGTAAATTTTGTGCGACTCTCTGGTGACAGAAGGTGCATGCCAACTGAGGCCCCACCTGCACTCTCCCCAAAAATAGTCACCTGCTTGGGGTTGCCTCCAAAGAACTGGATGTTGTCCTGCACCCACTGGAGTGCCATTCTCTGGTCTAGCAGACCCACATTTCCAGGAGCTTCAGAGGAACCATTAAGGGCAAGGAACCCGAAAGCACCGACCCTGTAGTTCATTGAAACTACCACCACCTTCTCCGAATGAGCTAGATAGCGGCCGTCATAGACATCCAGAGAAGAAGAGCCACTGTAGAAGCCACCACCATATATCCACACCATAACAGTGAGGTTGTGTGGACGAGGAGAAGCAGGTACCCAGACATTTAGATAAAGGCAATCCTCACTCATCATCCTATTGGGGTTCCACATTTCAGTGCCAGGAAAGCCAGGGTATGTCGTATCTACATACTGGTAGCAAGCATTGGGGTAATCTTTGGCCTCAAACACATCATTCCAGGGCTTTTTGGGCTCAGCTGGCTTAAAACGCCTTCTTCCTACGGGAGGTTCTCCAAATGGAATACCAAGGAAGGCAATCACGTAGCTTCGATCTGGGACGGGTAGGCGTACACCCTGGACTCGTCCTAACCTTGTTGTTACTGTCAACTCAGAGTCACTCTGGGCAATGTAACAGTGGACAAAGCACATAGTGAGAATAATAGGAAGCAGGAGGACATTAGAGACCCTCATGTCGTCTTCTGTTTGTGGATTGTGGTGCTTGGAATTGTTTGCAGGGTCAGCTCAGAATCTGTAGAAGAAAAAGATAATTGAATGAGGAGATGGAAGGTTATATTTGCTGACAAAAAAGTTTTAAAGAGTAATAACCCTCCGCTAGCTTTCAAATGACTCCTCCCTTGGTTCAACTTTACAAAATGCTCAACAATGGGAGGGACATGTTAGACCTTTTGAGAGGTAAAAATTTTGGCCAGTGCAATGCAAAAGAGCACACTTTGGTAACACGGCTCTGTCTCCGTCACATTCACTTTACTCTGACTCAAAATTAGCCTGTTAACATGATTACAATAATGCTGATAAAACACACACATGGCATCAGGCAACTGCCCCCAACAAAATGCTTTATGACTAGTCTGGGCACGCACACACATCATACAGAGAGAATAAGACAAAGAGAGAAATTTTCTAGGAGAAAAACAGAGAGGTATGGACAGAACTGGCACAATTTTCTGGATATAAATATGTTCATTGTGAGAAGGTGAGGACTCAAAACTTCTTGACTGGCACTAACATAACACTGAAACCCTCGAAACAGCCTAGAAGAAATTAGCATGACTACAGAAAACGTGAAGAAACATATTCCATGCCTCTCTTTTACCAGATTGTTTGTGTTATTTGCTGTGGCAGTTTCTCACATGGCTAACCTCAGCTAATTTTTGGTAGAAGAGCAAAAACGACCTGGTTAATTTACGACTGTGTTTCCACATCCATTTCTCATTTTTATAATTTATTGTTCAGCACAGCGTAAGATTGGCATCAGTGTAAAGGAGTGCTAACATTTATAAACTGATCTGTATATTTTAAGGTAAATGAATAATCTATGTTATGCACACCTACAGCCGCGCTGAACCAGAGGGGGTGCTGCAGACATTAAACTCGTAATAATAAAACGATTATTTTATTATAACATGACTGACATTTACATTACAAAACATTTATTATTACATTATTAGCAATATATTTCTGTTTTAAATGAATGGCTTTAAGGTGTGACTACTCTTTGAAAGGCAAATGGAAATCTATTGTAACAAAGCAACACATAAAAATACACAAACCAACATTCTTCACTAAAACCCAAATGCTGGATAAGTGTGCTTTACCTCTCTGTGATTATTCTTTCCTTTGCAAAAAGGGCATACAGGCCATGTCCCTGAATATTACTCAGGCAACAACCTACATTTTAATGCTTGCGTTTGCTTAATAATATCACCGTGCCAGGGTCTTAACACCCCCACACACCTGTGAGGTTGTTGTTTATGTTTTATGTGTTGTGTGGTTACCATGATGACCATATTAGTTCTGGAGGCAAGGTTAGGGAGATGGTGCATGACTTCTCCTGCAGCTGTGTGTGTGTGTGTGGGAAGGGGGCTATTTCTGTTTTTTTTTTTACCCCCTTTGCCTGTGTGGGGTTCTGTGATAGTATGCACTGTTAGAAACTAACTTCCTTTCCGGTCAACTACCATGATAAATCGACATGAAATAATATCCATCACATCACAGTATGTACAGTAAGCATTCAAAAATGTGTTTTCGCTCATCAATGTCTTCGTTTATAGTACAATAACAAAAGGTAGCGGCAACAACTTTTTTTTAGACTTCTTTAGATGATGCGATAATAATGATCATTATTTAATTATTAACAACATGTTTAAACAGGGTAGATAGTTATTAACTACATGATTAGATATAGTACCTAATTATTAACTATATTGACTATATTGCAACTGAGACTAAGTGAGAGTAATAAAACCAAAGAACATGTGCAGTGGGAGTGTCTTTCTCTGGAAATGTAACACAAGGAAAAATAATCTTTTATTCCCACCCTTCCATGTATACATACACACCACACCCAGTCTCTCTTCCACATTAAGCTTTCATTTCACCAGATATGGTTATGATTACCCTTACACTCTTGTTGGAAAGCCCCTCCCTGGACCGATTTGAAGTGGAACCTACAGTAAACCGGAGGGATTGTGGTGGTGCCCCAGGGACTGGGATGCAGGGTGTCTGCCAGTGTGTCTCAATGGGGTTATTAATATCCAAAAGAACAGCTGCGTGCCGGAAACAGGGGTAAGGGAGGGTACGAGCATGGGGGGACAGACACAGGGGAGAAGCTGCCTAGCCTCAAATTAGATCCTGGAATTTGCGTATGAAGTTCACAGGGGGATTCACTTTCAGCTTGGGATTACACATCGTCATGCATACTGTCAGATCCTTCCCCACGCCTTCCTCTTTCTCCACCCCAACACTGCTGCTCTCAGTCAATAATACAGTCTTGTGTTTTATGGTTGTATGCAGTGAAGAAATTGCTTGCACTTACAGATCTTCTACTTAAAATATATGAAAGGAAACGGGGGGAGGTTCTGTCAGGAATGTCAGTTTAAGGGCCTTTTTACACATATACAAGTCTCGTTTCCACCACATAGTCCATCATAGATATGTCCAGAGATGCATGTGTTACTTTGTGTTGATTTTGTTGTCTTTTAAAATTTGTCTTTGTGTGTAAATGGTAAGAGTCTTGCTTACTTGTCTGGTCACTCTAGTTTGTTATATGATATGTGTGAACGTACCTAGACAGAATCCTAGACAGTGAAGGTGGGACAACTGCCCTGTGGCCCACAGCACTGAGGATGGGATGTCATTTAGGGCCTTTAATGGCTTTATTTGACCCCCTATATCACTGATTACACAACAAGCCATGGGTAACTCATGGGTAAAAGTGATAATGATAACAATGATACATCATACGAGCCTACATCTCAGTTAGGTCTACCTATGCCCTCTTCCTACAGTCAATACAAATACTTGGGCGATTCTGGTCCCTGCACAAATACTGGCCTGCTTGGTAAACATGAGCAAAGCGGACTTTAAAAAACTTTTCTTGTTTATCCTTTCACTTCTCCTTTCATTCAACATTAAAAAACTAGCTTTAATTTGAAGTATGAAAGAGTGAATGAAAGAAAAAACTAAGCTTTATTAAGAATGAAGAATATATATATTTTAATCTATGTGTAATTGCTAACGCCCGTTCATTTACCATTTTATGCTGACACCTTCTGCAAAAAAAAAAAGCTCTGCATTTTCTCCCATAAATGCTAAATGAGACTAGAGAAACACTACAAACACTACACAGTTTGGATGAGGTACTTTTCAGCATGACTGTCTTTGTGTATATGCCAACCCTCCCTCTGGTGTTTGTTGTGAAAAAGCTCTTATTTGGTTTTACCTGACTTTAAAACACAGCACTACTCACAGTTCCAGTAACATCTAACAAACTGAAGACATTGCTCTAACAGGGGAACTGAGTATTGTCAAATGTTCAGCAATACTTTCTTTTTGTCGCACATCATTGTCATATTCTGTCTCTTCTCATAGTGATGGAAGATTGAGGGTATTTGGCCTGTGTGTCACCTCATATGGATACTCTAGTAAAACTAACCACTCAAGTGAATTTTAAATCATTAAAAAACAAACAGGAATACTATAACTTTAGTTAGCTTTTAGAAATTCTTGGGGTGGCAACAATTGTGGCACACACAGATTTGAGAAAAATACTTATTTCAAGATTTTTTAAATGCAACACAGGTTGTTTCACAAATTTTCAAAGTGACAAATTAACATGTCTTCTGTAGAGAACACACTTCTTTATATTTATAGTTAAAAATATTATATGTTAGACTTAGCAAATAAATAGAAACTGCAATCTAAAATTGGCAAGGAAATGTTAATATTTAAGTTTTTCCCCCAAGTGGATGTGCAAACTCATGGTCACAAGCAAATCACCAAAACATTTGACCATCATTTTAAAATATGACATTACTAAAAGTATACTACAATTACACCATTCATTTTCACAATACACTGTGATTGCCATGATTTAGTTTTTCTGAAGTCTGATGAATTGGGACAAATGAAAAAGAACCGGCGATGACAGACTTAAAACAGAAGCAACACTATGAATGCAAGGTGCACTGCACTAAATAGGGCTGAACAGGTCAAATTATATTCTGTTTGAAATAAAACATTCTGTTGATCAGTGTTCTCTGTGTACAGACGATAGCCATGGCAAGCTTAGAAAAAAAATACTGAAATGATATGATCATCATAGTCTTTTGGCCTCATATCTTTACTTAAACTTTAAAAAGACCTCAGCGAAGGTTCTTATACTTCAAGAGAAAAAATTACATGAAGTAAAGTACTAGGCTTGGTTACAGGGACTAATAAGGGCCACCCATGAGATTAATATGGGAAAAAGACTAATGAGCTATACGAATGTTCAATTAGAGGTGGGGGCCCATACAATCTTATTAGTTGCATCGTATTAGTATTTTTACTTAAACTGAGGTCATTGTAGTGAAGTATTTTAGCTGGCTACAGTCACTAGCGGGGTGACTTACAGTGTGCACGGTTGCCATGGCAATTAAGAGCCCACACTGGCTATCGCATCCGCTCTATCTCCATGCACTGCGTTATCTGTGCCTACACTCTCTCCTCCTCTTGCTACATTTACTTCACTGCTTTACACCTCTTTTAGATCTTTTCTGGGTAACTGCATTCGTGAGGTATGTATATATAAAACTGAAATGTAACTGGTCATACCTAAACATGATCCCCCATAAAAATGAATAGTTTACAGCATGCGGAAGATTCACTCTACAAGACCACCGCATGGCTGTAACCTACCTTCTCCCACCCTACTCAGTTCCCCCAACCCCCAGCAATTGGCTCTAACTGACATGTACGGACAGTTTGATGATGACCACAGAAATCGTTCCAGTTTTCCATCTCAGCAGCACTAAATAGGCCTGTGTTCAAACAGCCGGACTGTCATGAAGCCAACTGTACAGTGCAGCGCTATTATTATCATAATCACAACAACTGCGATATTTTAAGTGTTGGGCCTTTGCTCTGGCTGACTGAATAGAATATAGAACAGAATGTTAGCAGTAATTGTTCTTGTCTGAACCAGCTGGATGCCTATAATTAACTTTTATAAGTGGGATAACAGCTTTTAAAAGGGAATTCTGCAAAAGAATTTTTTTTTTTTTTTTGCAAAAATAAATCCACATGATTAAATCATTCGTGTCATTCACAGTGGAAATGGTCCGTCCTAAAAAAACTGAGTCAGAACTGAACGGTGGTGAAAGGAACCAGACATCTGAATGGTCTCCAAAAAGCTACATAATGTAAAGTTGTTACATGACATGGATACATATAAGATGTACTTGTGATAGTTTTGAGATTAAATTTTGACCTAACACGTATATGTATGAAAACCTTTAAAGGGGACATATTATGTAAAACTCACTTTAGTTATAATAGGTCTATGGGCTATACAAAACATGTTCATTGCAAAAAATCACTCTCACATAAAGAGATCTCACCAGCTTTATTCTTGACAGTTTCAGTCCCTTTCAAAATGAGCCATTTAAGGGATCTGTCACTTTTATGCAAATAAGCTGTTGCTGGCCACGTCCCACCCATCCCATGCTAACGCTGCGTGTTTAACACACGTGAAACAGAGGCGCTATCCAACCCTATATGTTTGACCCCGAGTCGGACCCAGAGCAAGATGAACACAACACTTCATGTGTGACTTGCCTTTGCCTGTAGTCATAGCGCTCGGCGTCTTATGCGTGCTCGGATCTTCAACTAATCTAGTGGGTGAGGGTTCGACAGATGAGGGGTGGTTGTATGCAAATTTCCCCATTATTACATCACAATGGGGGGATCCGTCAAACAGTGCGTAGAAGCATATGATTCCTGACACTTTCAGTTGATTCACAGAAAACGGATGGATGTTTTTTTCGTGCTAGGAGCAGTAGAAACCCAAACGGAAATACAAAAGGACGCAAGTGAGTTTTGCATATGTCCCCTTTAATAGCAGAGAGGTATGTTCCTGTGTATTTAGGCAGAAGGTGAAAAAACACCAGTTTACCAACATCATAAAAAGACTGTTTTGATTAACAAATCAAATGCCTATATTTGCATTAAGGACAGGCATTAGTTCCAGTCACCAACACTGTACATGGATCTGTAAGTGTCTCTGAATTACTTTGATCTTGGGCACTTGCTAGAAATTTGCTAAAAGGAACCTGGACAGGTGATCAGTGTTTTTGCACCTACTGAAGGCAAAAAGATCAAGGGTGCTTGAAAGGCAGGTAAAGGATAATTGGTGTTTCTCTTATCTGCCCTATGGCCCCGCTGGACGCTTTCCTAAATATGAAACAGAGCCTGGCTGAGAGAATAACGTCAGCTGAACGTGCCAAGTTAATATTGGACACTGAGAGTTGCTTAATTAGCAGCTCGCGCGGCTGTAATTAAGCGGTTGAGGAGCACATGAGTCGGAAAGGATGCGAGACAGGTGCTGGAGGTAAACAAGACTTAATTTTAGGGAGACGCGAGGCGGTGAGTGCGCGTGCGTCGCCCCCCCTCCCGCTCTCCTCCTTCCTCACATCCTCCTTCATCCACTGTCCATCCCACCGCGCCTCGCAGCCTAATGAAATCACCCGGAGTGCGCATCCATCACAGGACCTGGGGCTTTTATTTATAGAGGGGGGGGGCTGATTTTCTCCAAGAAACACACAGCAGCACACAGGTTGTTTCACAGCACCTTCAGACACACAGCTAATCATGCCAGAGCTTTCATTATGCAACAAATCTCTCTCTCTCTCTCTCTCTCTCTCTCTCTCACACACACACACACACACACACACTGATAACACTCGGCCTGCAGCCCCATTAACCACACACATCGCATCTACTGAACGGACACAGCAAGTCCTTTTTCTGACATGATAATAATAATAATAATAATAATAATAATAATAGCATAATCCTATGATAACAGCTTAATAATAACAGCCTAATAATAATAATTAGTAAAATACACCTTTAAAATGCACATTTCATTATCTGTGCAGGACAAATAGTCTGGTAACACAATCTTAGATCAATACTACAACATCCTTTTAAAGTCTAACATAATATTGTGCAATAATTTCTAAAACGGGCCAGTGGTCGTGTTAAACAGGGCTGCAAATAATTCATAAACGCTACAGACAGATGTGCTCCAAAACACCAACAAACACATGAGACAGCGCGTGAAGGCGCACCACACACACACTCACACACACACTGCTCATTTCTGCCGCGCGCTGTTTATTCCGGATCGCGAGATCTGGTCAAACTTGCAAACACGTAAAGCTGGAAGCGAAGGGAGACACTAACTGTACCTGAAGAACCGGCACAGACTGGGCTCCTCTGTCCCCCGGGCTCCTCTCTCTTCTCCTCTCCCCGTCCTTGAGTGAAGGAGGCTGGAGTTATGGCCGTGCAGGACGGGGGAGTGTTTCTGTCTCTCCGGTCTGAACGCTGGCTCTCGCCCCTCTTGCGCACCGAGCGCGCACGCTTATAGGCCAGCAGCCGCACTGCTCTGGTGGGTCGATAGGGGGAGACTTCTTATAAAAAACACTTTCCTGGGGTGGGGGTGGGGGGTGGAGTGGAGACGGAGGGGCAGCAATGCAACTCTCGCGAGAAGAACCTCCGTTCATGTCCATTACCACAGAAAACTACAAGGCCAGTTGTTGCACAGTAATAATCAGTCCTTACATGACACGAGACTTACATTACAGGAAAGATGCTTGTACCGGGGTTGGGAAATATTACATTAGACATGGGTAAATATGTTTTGCAGAATTTGATTTTACAATGCTTATTTTCACAAAGATGACACCAGTGTCTACCAGCCCTGGTCCTCAGGCCCACTACCCTGCACATGTAGCTTTTTCCTTGCTCCCAACACACCTGAACTCCCAACTCCTCACTGAGCTGATTTAAAGCAAGTAAGGTGCTTGGACCAGTTTTGGAAAATATTACATTACACAGATAAAAAAATTGCATAATTATATTTTGCAATGCTTATCTTCATAAAGACCAATGAAATTGCTATGCACCACAGAAAACATGTTTTTAATGCATTCATATAATTTCCCATCTCCCATTTGGCAGCAAAAGGAGAGTGTTCCAATAAACTCCCTTTGCTGTAACTTGGGCTAAGTTATTATCTCCAGTAACTTCATAAATTACATGCATCATAAGATTAAACAACGGTTTGTCAGGGTTTGGGCTAGGCCCCTTACTTCCAGTATGCTTGAGCGTACCAAGAGAGTTTGGACAACGCCATGCTTCCAACTTTGTGGACACAGTTTGGGGAAGAACCTTTTCTATTCCAGCATGACTGAGCCCCAGTGCACAAAGGAAGCTCCATAAAGACGTGGTTGGATGAGGTTGGTGTGGAAGAACTTGACTGGCCGCACAGAGCCCTGACTTCAACCCCAACCAGCGCCTTGAAGAAGAACTGAAACTGAAATTGTGAGCCAGACCTTCTTGTCCAGCATCAGTGCCTGACCTCATAAATGCTCTACAGAATGAATGGACATACATTTCCCAAAGAAACTCCAAAATCTTGTGGAAAGAGTGGAAGCTGTTACAGTTGCACATGGGGGGACCAACTCCATATTAAAATCTATGTATTTGAATTCAATGTCATCCAAATCCCTGTTAGTGTAATGGTCAAGAGTCCCAATACTTTTGTCCATATAGTGTAAGTAGCAGGAATAAAGAGAGGGAGAGATGTTAAGGGAGGCCAAGAAAAAAAAAAGCTGACATCACAGGTTAGCCCCACTGCTAATAAATGTCTTTACCGGCGCCAAGGCATTTGATTAACCTCCTTTACTTTAGTTTAATCAAGCATGCCATTACAAAAGCAGCACCGTGGGGCACAAAATTGCATTAAGTGCTCATGGCATGGCAACAAAGAACACTTAAGTCACCAGACAATTTTTAGCAGAAAGGAGATGAATAACAGATCGTGAGACGTACAACTGCTGAAGCCTTATTGTTAAGCAAGTTGTTTGGGTTGTTCTGTTCAATTCCGCAAAATTGCATGGCAGCCTGAAAGCTCTGAAATCCTCCTGGAGTGAATTGATTATGTGTCTCTGCATATTCCAAATTATGGTGCCACTCTCCTTACCCGAGAGAGAGAGAGAGAGAGAGAGAGAGAGAGCGAGAGAGAGAGAGCTTACATTTACTGCTGTGTATCCATGTAACACCAAACCAAAGTACCATAGCTTCAGAATGAGCCTATTTTCAAACACCAATCAGTCTTCTTTCAGAGTCTCATGATAAATCACCCTACTATTCAGCTGATGTTTGAAGTGAATATTGATTATCTTGTTACAGTGGAACCAGTCAAGGGGTGAAATACACTAAATGGACAAGTAATGGGACGCCTGACCATTTCACCAACAGGGACTTTGATAACATTGCATTCAAATACATAGTCTTTAGGTTTAGGTCAGGGATCTGTCCATGCCAGTCAAGTTCTTCCACATCAAACTCATCCAACCATATCTTCATGGATTTTGCTTTGTGCACTGGGGCACAGTCATGCTGGAATAGAAAAGGTTCTTCCCCAAACTGTGTCCACAAAGTTGGAACAATGGCGTTGTCCAAACTGTCTTAATACGCTCAAATGTCTTTATGGAGCTTGCTTCGTGCACTGGGATACAGTCATGCTGGAACAGAAAACTATCCGCAAAGTTGGAAGCATGACGTTGTCTAAAATGTCTTGTCATGATGAAGCATTAAGGTTGTCCTTCACTGGAAGTCAGGGGCCTAGCCTAAACCCTCACAAATAGGTGTGTCCCAATACTTTTGTCCATATGGTGTATATTAGGCAGCAAGTGAAAAGCCAGTTCTTGAAGCTGATGTGTTGGAAACAGGAAAAAAGTGTAACAATCTGAATAATGTGAGTTGCTTATGTTGGATGAGAAGAGATGGCATCAGGATGCACTATGAGAAGAAAGTGGCCGCAGTGTGATGCTCTTTGCAGTGTTCTGACATTTGGGGTCCTGACATTCATGTGGATATTGTGAATGTTACTTTACACATACCACCCAACAAAAACAGCGTTGCAGATCAGGTACAGTCCTTTATGGCAGTGGCCACTTTCAGCTGCATGATGCACTCTGCCACACTGCAAAAACTTTTCAGGAATGTTTTGAGAAACAAAAGGATGGTGACTTGAGCCCCAAATTCCCAAGATCTCAGTCTGATCGAGCATCTGTAGAATGTGCTGGACAAACTAGTCTGATCCATGGTGGTACCACTTGGTAAATTACAGGACCTAAAGGATCTGCTAACAAGCAACAGACAGTTTCACTGGTTATAAAAAAATATTCAAACTCAAACAGAGTGGCGCTACAAACTGTCAAACTGTCTAAAGCAGAATCTGTACTCCTCTTGTTGCTATTTAAAAAGCAGCATCAAAAAAGGCTATACAATATGTTATCATAGATTATGAAAAAGCTACATAAACACGTTATCACAGATTATTGGACAGCTGGTTAAATATCTGTACAGCCTAATGGCAATGGATTTGTGGTGTCTAATTTAACCAAGAGATTCCGTCTAAAGCCTGATTAAGTATTCAACCTTACGTTTTCTCTCCACTGATTTACAAAGATTTGACGACAATGATTTGGAGGGCATTAAACGTGCCCTAGAGTTCAGTACATAGGTTTACTGGGTACCAAATAGGTTTACCAGGTACTAGAGGGCCAGCATGGATTTATAGTAGGCTAGGTGATACGTCAGTCACACACAACTCAAACAACCTATTAAAACATCAGAGTTGACATAACACAAATCAGTGCAAGTACAGTCACAAAATTTGAAATAAATTCAGAAATTTTGGTCTGAATGTCTGAGTTTGTAATCAATCAACGGAGGTCCAAATTTCAGTCAGTTCCTGCCAGTCAGTGTAACTGTATATAATCATGTCTTATCACAAGCTCGCACCTGCAGATCAAAGAAAAGAAAAGTGAAGATTAGCCAGATAAGCAGTGCTACCATAAAATGAGATAATAAAAAGCTCATGTTGGCAGCTAATGCAGGGGTCAACTTCAGTTTCGTGTCCAGGGGTCTAGAATTAATTAACCAGTCCATAATGGACATGGAAATTAAAGTGTTCATAAAAGAACAAGTTATATCTATGTGGAGTCTTTGAGTGTCCACATGCAATGAATAATTTCCTGATGTTTTTGAAAATCAAACATAAGGAGCTTCAGTTCTCATTTCTCATACACTTGGCTGGCTAGGTTGCATGTCATTCTTTGCTAATGGTCTCACTGGTTTGTGGTTTTTGGGATTTATTTAGCAGCCTTACAATAACTGCCACCACAGTATCAATAATGAAAATACAAGACTCCCAATACTTAGCAGAATAAGCAGATTAATATTCTGAAAGCCAGGGACAACATGTGAGTGGTAAGTATGCACCTCCCACACGATAGATGGTCTGACTGCAGTCTAGTGCAGGCTGTTTTGGCTTTTCTGCTGCAGCCAAAGGCCTGACTCTGTGAAGTTAGTCTTGTCTTGATTGGTGCACAGTTTGTGCTATTCCAGTGCCTTATGCAGTCCATTTGCCTTATTGCATTTTGGAGTTCCTGCTAAATCAGCACCAACGGCAGTGTCAGTGTATGCACAAGCCAAGCAAAGAGAGAGAAAAAACTGCATACCTGGAGACAGACAGATACAGCAAGAGAGAGAGGAGCCTCCTCATGGTAATCTATAATAGGGTCGTTAAAAGCACCAGTTTGCTGATCCAAAGCTATTATCTAATTGCAGGGCTACTGGTAATTTAAGGGGGGGGGCATCAATCTCAAGCTCTCCTTCTCTCTCTCTCTCTGTCTGCCCAAGTCCAAGGAAGCAATAGTCTAATGCAAGTAATAGAAAGAAACATCAAGAAAAAAAATAGGGATGAACCTGCAAGGCTAAACATGACATATAAGCCTAATTCACACTCATTCTTTGCTACGGGTTAGACAGTTAGAAAACAAAAGGCTCTACACCACCTGTTTCTGGTATTTATGATATTCCCTCTTACTGTTGCGTGTCTGTGGATCAGCCACCATTCAAACACTACATACAAAACCACAGTGCCATCGTGTGGTGATAAACAATGTAACCACTGGGTACTCTGGTCGAGTCCAGACCGATCCTTCATGTAAATAGTATAATTTATTATTTGATTTACCACAATCATAGAGTAAATCAAAGTCCCCTGTAACATTTAGTCAGATGTAAATGGCGGATAATAAACATGGGGGAAATGATCTCAGTTAAATCTAAATAACTATAATTTTCAAATAGTAATATATGAACTATATATGGAATAATATGTTGTATGTTAATAAAATGATTAGACTAATCAAACGTGTTTTATATTAATATTATTATTTTTGAAAATCAGGATATAAAGAACAGAAAAGATGAACTAGGACTGCTTCGCAATACATTTTTGAAAAAAGTAACTATAATATTTGAAGAGATTATGAGCAACAAAAATACTATTATCCAGTGAACTGGCTATTGTATATTGTGAAGCTAAACTGGAGTTATATATATATGTATATACAGTGTTCCCCCGCAAAGCTCAGAGTTTGCAGTCCAGTTGTTTGTGGATTTATCTTAGAACCGAATGAATAATTGTTGCGGAAACCCACGCAAACACCATTTTAGTGCTAAATTATAAAGAAAAATGTAATTTACTAATTTTGTAAATTCAGCTACATTTGCATATAAAATATAACTGTGTAAATCTTTTTAATACTCAGACAAAAGAAAACAACAATACATACCAAAGAAAATGTGCTTGCATGAATTACGGTACAGTGTAATACAGGGCTATTTTACATTCTAGCACTGCGGGAGGAAGAAGTTCAGTGTGATATATTAAGTTGAGTTAAAATGAAATTAAAGTGTTTTGGGAGAATTATCTGGGCATATTTAAGGTTTACACTATAAAAATATGCATTTCTAGGCATTTCTTTTACCACATCACAAATTCACTGTTTTTCACAATTCGAGGGTGCTCTTGGAACGTAACACCAGCGAATTTCGGGGGTCTACTGTATATATACAGCTCCGGAAAAAAATGGCAAAACACTACTAGAAGTACGTCAAAGGTAATTACTGCCATTTTGTTTAAGAGTGAACCAGAGATTTGTTTTCTTTGAATTATGAAGTTTTGTAAACACTGCATCATTTCTCTTATTTTGATGTTTTGTCATGTCCTTTAGAATTAAGCTTTAAAGAACAATATTTTTATTTGGAAAGTAGGAGAAATATTGTCATGTATGGTTTCATTTGTATATA
>JBBIGA010000011.1:12520316-12531270 GCA_037576975.1 Alestes dentex
AATGCTGAAACAGACTTAAAGTGACAGAAATATAGACAACAGTTGTATTTATATAAATGTAGCAGCAGTGTGTACAACATCTACTTGTGCGAATTCGTATATTGCCCAATTGTAGTACAGAATATTTCCAAGTCTTACTTTGACCTACTATATTTTCTGTTATTGGGTGGTGGAACCTAGTGGGTAGGATACTTGGGTTTGAATCCTACCATCAGCGCACCACCACTGGGTTCCCGAGCGAGACCCTCAACCCCAGGGAGACTGCCCCCTGTAGTTAGGGAATGGAAGTGGCTTCTGCAAGATCTTCCAGGATATCTGTTTCTCTCCGCAGCTGTCCAACATGCTCCCTGCCCTGATCGGCCCCATGGTACTGGGATCCCACCTGGCCACCACCTCCCTGTGGTTCACCGTGGCTCTGCTGGTCACCACCATCTCGCACTGCGGATACCACCTGCCCCTGCTGCCCTCGCCCGAGTTCCACGACTTCCACCACCTCAAGTAAGAGACTCAGGAACCTCGGGAACCTGATTAACCTTGGGGGCCTTGGGAACCTGAGGAACCTCAAGACCAACTCAGTTGTCTTTCTGCAAGAATATATTTCAAAAACTGTAGGAGTCTCTCACCAAGACACTTAGTAACTCACCGTCTCTCACTGAGAGAAGGGTTCTGGTGCGAGACGTCATGGGGGGACCACCTTTGCTTTTCTTAATGAGTGGGTCTTTAAAGGGGCATCATGGTGAAGAAGGTACTTGAGAAAATCCTGCAATTTTGTCAAGAATTTTCTACATTGTAGGTTCGCAATCAGGCATGTGTGGTGGTTCCCCAGTGGTCTTAAGAAGGTCTTGACCATGACCTGAAGGGAAGCAAGGAGGTCTAACTGATGATGTAAAAAGAACCGATGGTCTACGGCGCTGGTCACCAAACCTGGTCCTGGAGATCAACCTTCTTACCATGTTTAGCATCCTTGATGTTCCAGCCTATCTGGAACCTCTGGAGAACTGGTGCAGGAACTTCTCAGGAAGGTGGATCTCCAGGACCTTGACTGGTGACCACCGGTCAGTAGAGCAAGCCTCGAAATCCAGTAGGTGGTCCAGATGAATGGCCTTCTTAGTATCTTATGAACACCAACTTGGCTTCTTACCTTCCATTCCACCTTAAATGATAATGGATGGAACCATGACTGGTGGGCCATGACTTCTTAGCCTCATAGCAGGGACAGCTGGTGTCCTAGCAGTTGGGGAGTTGACTCTGCAATCAGAAGGTCATGGACTGCTAACGGCACCACTGAGCAAGGTACTATCCCCACACAATGCTCCCCAAGTTGCAGACCACACTGTGAAGCCAAAGAAGGCTCTGTATCCGGAGTAAGAGAGCGAGGAATGACGTCTCTTTTGAATCCGTGTCTCTCCAGGTTTAATCAGTGTTACGGCGTTCTGGGCATGCTGGACCGGCTCCACGGGACGGACGACAAGTTTCGCAAGACGAAGGCCTACGAGCGTCACACACTTCTGCTGAGCCTCACGCCCCTGACCGAGAGCATCCCCGACCCGCCCAAGAAGTCTGAGTGATGGCATCCGGAACGGACATGGACCTAGACCTGGACCCTCTAACCACTGGAATCTCTCCAGGATTAGTCCAGCACATCAGTTCAAGAGTAACAGTGCTCAAGAATAAAAGGTCGTCTGTGTAGACGTTTGAACCCCAGTCAAACGACGTTCAAGTAACAAAGTACATCGACAGACAACGTGATTGAAAATTACCTTTTTGATGCTACTTTTACTACGTCGATCAAGAAGATAAATGGACATTTAGGCACATTACACTACCAATGATTTTCTTCATATTTTTTCTCAGCTACATCGTAGATTCGTATTCGTATCTAACCTATCGATCTGACGACAGATGTGTGAGGTATCGACCTGGAACAGTGTTTAATTAACATGTGTTCTTCGTCATGAGTTCATAAATGAAATTTCTCACCTTGTTAATGTGTTTGGGACCATCAGTTGTGACGGTATGGTTGGTACACAGTTAGTAATCCTAAAGAAAAAAGAAAAAAATAATGGTCCATTGTTACCGTATTACAAATCATATTCAGTTTCATTTCGCTGTTTTTTTGGTTTACTGCATGATTCCATACGTTCCTTCATCATTTGGTTCGTTTTTTATATGAATCTACGACGTAGTAAATAATAAAAATGAAGAAAAAAAACATCGTCTGAACTTTTGGCTGGTAGCGTACATCCAAAAAATATAAAATGTGCCACCACCCCACCTACCCCCCCCAAAAAAAAATTCTACTCAGCAGTTAAACAGTAATTAAAAATTGTGTCAAAATATTAATGCAAAATCTTCAACGTGAAGATGTGCAAAGGTACTGTAGAGGAGATTCTTCAGAAATCAATTGTTCTTTAGAAGAAATACGCTGTGATTTCATCCACTATCAATTGCTAATTGATTTTTCAACAGTAATTGAGTGTATGTTGACATTTTTGCATTAGTTTATGCTGTTTAATAGATAGTCCTGCTGAAACTTTTCTTGCGTCTCCAGGTTCTTGTTTTAGTCCAGAAAAGTGGTCAGTAAAGTGTTTTCTCGAACGGTATTTGAAACTCAACCAGCAGGTGGCGTAGTAGTAGTCTTTCTGTAGACAGTCGTTGAACTTCTTGGATGCCGTTTTTGCACGGGATGGTGGTTTCATCCCCTTTTAAAGGAAGGTTTGAACGAAGGAGGCGGTTGTGATGATTAAAAAAACTTATTTCTCATTCCAACTGACTTAAATTTAAGCAGGTTTCTTATTTCTTATCCCAACTGACCTATTTCATATCCCAACTGACTTATTTCTGATCGCAGCTGACTTACATTTAAGTTGGTTTCTTATTTCTTATCCCAACTGACTTCAATTTAAGCTGGTTTCTTATTTCTGATCCCAGCTGACCTCAATTTAAGCTGGTTTCTTATTTCTGATCCTGACTGACTTCAATTTAACCCGTTTCTTATTTCTTATCCCGACTGACTTTAATTTAAGCAGGGTTCTTATTACTGATTCCAAATGACTTCAGTTTAAGCTGGTTTCTTATTTCTTCTCCCAGCTGACTTAAATTTAAGCAGGTTTATTATTTCTTTTCCTGACTGACTTAGATTTAAGCTGGTTTCTTATTTCTTCTCCCGACTGACTTGGATTTAAGCTCGTTTCTTATTCCCTTTTAGTCCTTTTCAAATGTGCTTTTTCAGGTCTTTTCTATGAATCAACGGCACCTCAAATCCATAGAGATCGTCCGATCGCTGCGTCCAGATCTCGACCTTCAGCTTCTGGTGACGTTCTGTCATTTTCATGAAGCCTTTTATGGCTTTAACGCCTCTCTAATCTACTGCGATTAGATTAATGCCACGAGAGGAAAGGAAAGTCCATCGTTCAGGGCCACAGTTCTTCCTTTCTTATAAACGTTTAAAAAAAAAGACTGAATTTCATGATTGAAAAAATTCTTTCCGTTCTTTTAGCTACACCCTTTGAAAAAAATCTTTTCAGTACTGCTACTAGTACTACTACTAATAATAATGTCAATGAATTTCGTTCAACCACATTTGAATGTCATGTTTTACTTAATAAACGATAATAATAGAATACAAACTTCGATCTGATTCTTTCTTAATCCATAAACTGCAGGTTTTTATTCTGGTTAAACCCGGAAAGTTGTTATAAATGTGAAAATGTGAAATAAAGCCAGTTTCCTTTCTAAGATGAGAGAATCTGTAACAGTGCAGGTCTGTCTCCTATTAACTGGTTGTTGGTGCTGCAGAGTCAAATTCTAGACTGTCTTTTAACTTTAAATGCACTCGTTACTGTTTCAGCACTTAGCAGCTCCTTAAATATCTAACACTCATGTGGAGATCCACATTATCAGTAGAATTATAATTATATTAGGGGTCTTTCTGTATGACAACATAGCATGTTTCAATTAGTCAACAGTCAGTGTTGCTTCCTAAGTGGACAGTTTGATTTCACAGAAGTGTGATTGACTTGGAGTTACATTGTGTTGTTCAAGTGTTCCCTTTATTTTTGTGAGCATTGTATGTACAATTAATATCAATTAGCCATGTTTCCAAGACCATTTTGGAGGTCTTAACCACTTTGGGCCAGGTAATATCAACTTCCCAGTAGACAATAGATACCCCACTATATAATAGAGTAATTGTCCTGATCCAGATTGATTTAATACTTGTAAGATCAAATGAAAACATGCAAAATGTCGCAATAAGAAGAATGAGACGCCACGTCTTCAAGTCCATTTTGGAGGTTTAAACCACTTTGAGCCAGGTAAATATCAACTTCCCACTATACAGCATCCCACTATGAGGAAAAAGTGGAAATGTTCTGGTCCAAGCTGATTTAATACTTGTAATATCAAATGGAATCATGGTGCAATAATTCTCATTGATTTGAATAGAATCCAAGTTTCCAAGTTCAATTTGAAGGTCTAATCCATTTTGGGCCAGGCAAATATCAGCTTCTCAGAATCAAGCAAACATCCTGCTATGAGGAAAAAGTGCAATTGTTCTGGACCAAACTAATTTAATACTTGTAATATAAAATGGAAAAATGGTGCCATAACTCTCTTTGATTTTAATAAGAAGCTAGGTTTCCAAGTCCATGTTGGAGGTTTAAACTACTTTGGGCCAGGACGATTCCACTTTTTCCTCATAGTGGGATGTCTGCTGTATGGTGAGAAGTTGATATTTACCTGACTCAAAGTGGTTTAAACCTCCAAAATGACCTGGGATTCCTGGCTTCTTATTCAGATAAATGTGCACAATGCAGTGGGAAACCTGAAGTGTGCTGGGAATTAAGCATTTCATAAATGTGTTCAATGTTAGCAATAAGATTTATAAGAATGAGTTGAACAAATAAACATAGACCACCTCACGCAGTACTTCATGGTTAAAACATTTTATTACATTTACAAGACGTGAGGATTGCGCAGCTTTCACTCCCGTGAACACTCTTCAAAATGACGCGGCGAATAAGGAGCTAAACTTCCGACACGGACTCACACGTTACCGGATAAGAAGCCAGACGAATCGGAAGCTGCGAATCAGTAGCCGACTTCAGCCTCGTACTACAGTTACTTTACTGGACACAGCATTTAAAAACACAAGTTCTTGTGTGCAAGTGAACTCTAAGAAGTACAGGTCCAGAAGCATGCTCCCTGAAAATGCTCCAATCGAGAGCGAAGTCTTTCTAAAAGATGATTAAGCAGTTGTTCCTAGAAAATTACCAATAGAAAAGCAAATCCATGATAAGATCTGGTGTTTGGCTTGTGCAGTTTATAATAATACTTGAACAGTTCATGCCTATTAAAATTAAAAATGATTGCACCGTTCTGTCTGGTAGCTGCGTGGAATGTGGTGTCTTTTCTCTCGCGCGTCCGCCCCGATGTGGATATAAAAATGAATATAGCCGTGAACGGCAATGAGCGGGGTCCAAGCTGTTTGCGCCCAGTCCTCCAAACCGCAATGCAGACAGGTTAAAACGCCGTCAGCTGCACAGCCCATTCATGAAGTTTATAGAAGATATCTAAATATCCTATTGTAGCACCTCCAAGTGGCTGATGTTCACAACAGTTGGCACACATTCTTGTAGTATCAAAAACATGCATATTTCTCAAGTTGTGACAGAGGGCAGAATTTATCAGTAAAAAAGCGATTGCATGTGTCACGGTTCATGAGTTATAGACAGAAAATCACTGCAATATTTGAATGTGTACCAAGTGGTACAATGTGAGTATTTTGAGGATGGTCTGAGTTTGGTTACATAGCATGAATTTGCACATTTTGGCATTGTTTTCGATGGTAGGGTTTGATTATGTGACTGAAGTGTTAGTCATTGATGGACCTACATCTTAGAGTTCAAAATGTATGAGTGGTTTGAGGAGATAGAAGCAATAATGTCAAGGCAGAGCCATTTCATGAGCCATTGTGCTATTTCTTGGCTGATTTTGACATGTCTTGAATGGGCTGCTTAAAGCTTCATCATACATGTTTGTATGACGTTTGGTGACAATAGGACTGAGGGTTGATGAAATATTGCACTTTAGCTCAATGTACGCAAATTCACCAACATTAATGTGCATATGGCAGGCAGGTTGTTAGCAAATTCACACCGGTTTTTGATGATTATTGACAAGAAGCCTGTTGTGAGTTTGATGAGACTATATTTGTGCACAAGAATTGAACAAGAAGACAGTATTTCAGAAAAAGGGATTTTGCATAGTATGCACAGTAGCAAAAACACTTTTATAAAGGCCGTCATTATAGGGTCAATAAAGGCTGCTGGGCGTAGATTTTCTACGACAGTTATATGCCTTAAAAGGTATACATTACACAGTAATTATGGTATTGTCGTCATGGGGCCAACGTTGTGTTTACATTTAAGTAAGGTGTTTATTATTGCCTAAATGGTATGTGTTTGTATGAAAGCCACACATGTTTTCCGGGTGTAGGTTTTGTATATGGTGAGTGTGTAATGTGATTGGCAAAAGGATTGGTGTGCGTGTTTGAGCGTGGGTAATAAGACAAGCATATATGCCACAATGAATATATGGAGCAATGCAATGTTGTGTGTGTAAACCGAGCGGATAAACAACAATCAGACCACAACTGCTAGTTTACAAATTTGTTCTTTTATTACAAAAATAGAGGGTGGGGGTTACACAAAACAATAGCACCGTTCCAATGGACTGGCCACGTAATTTATTGGATTCACTCAGTCATACATAAGTGCTTCACCCACTGATCGTGCCTCTCACAAACACACGTGTTCAATTCATAGTGGCATACACATCAATTCATACTCTGTGACACTGCAAATGTATCAGAAAACCGTGTACACTTCAAACGTATGTCAGTATGACTTGGTAACTTTACCATTGGCCAGTTCACAAGTGCTAACAAACAAACAAAGACAAAAGAAAAGAAAAGAAAAAGAAATCAAAGTTACAAAAAGAGCAGCGGCAAACCTAACCCAAACAAAGCCGCCATTAGCACACACACAAACAACTACATCACAAACATTTAAATAACTGACTACATAACTGACTTCATCCAACCTACCCGCATCACAACTCATACTAAAAAAAATAGAAAGGGATTACTTTAATGAACTAAACCATTAAAACATTCCCTCCTTATCTATAAAAACACTGCTTACTACCAGATGCAGGCATGCTCTCACACACGCCGGAAACAGTCAGTCGTCACTGAAAGAAGGAAATGAAGGAAATAAAAATATAAGAAATATATTAGAAATATAAGAAAGGCTATCTTTTTAAGTGTAAAAAGTAGCAGTCCAGTAGGGTTTCCATTACGCGAAGCCTCGGCACATTTCGCAACATCACTAGGTGGAGGTAAGATGTTGCTCCATGCTAGTTGACTGTTGTTATGTATCAGAATCAGAATCAGAAAACTTTATTCATCCTGGAGGATTGCTTATGTGTTTACTGCCAGAAAGCACAGGCACAGAGAGACACAAGTCACCAGAATAATGTAAAAACAAAAAGTAAGATAAAATACAATAATAAAATAAAATAAATAAGTCTAATATAAGTCTAAATAGAATCTAATATAAATCAAAATGAAATAAAGTAAAATTTTGTCGAAAGAAAACAACCAAAATATGAATATAAGTAGTAATACTGCACACAGTATATTGCAGTAGTTAAGTGATTTAGCGCCATATGCAGGACAACATACGATATTGCACATAATATTTGGTACCTGGTAAGAATATTGCATAGTATTGCACATAGACTGTTGCACATCACAGCAAAATAATGCACATAGTCTTCCACATAATGATAGTTTTTAAACCCGTAATAAGAAAGTAGCAGCAGCAGGCTATTGCACAGATTATTGTGTTGGTGTGTGACTGAGGGAGGAGTTGTAGAGTCTTATGGCAGTAGGAAGGAAGGACTTTCTGTGGCGTTCAGTGGAGCACTTTAAGCTGGTCAGTCTGTGGCTGAAGGTGTTTCTCAGATCGTTCACCACACTGTGGAGGGGGTGCTCTACATTTTCCATGATGGACTGCAGTCTGGACAATGTTCTCCTTTCAGCCAAAGTTTCTATGCTATCCAGTTCCTCACCCACCACAGAGCCAGCTTTCCTGATCAGATTCAAGATTCAAGATTCAAGATCTTTATTGTCAATACAAAAATATACACAGTATACAGCGTATCGAAATACTGTTTCACCCCAAGCCCCCCATGGTGCATTTATAAGAATATCAAAATATATCTACAAGAGATATAAAACTAGAAACTACTACTAAATAATAACTAACAAAATTTAAGTAAGATTGAAAACAAATAAAAAAGTACTAATTCTAGCTACATCTATGTACAATAAACAAAGACAGGACAAGAGACAATACAAAGTGATCATGTGCAGTTACAGTAAAGTGAGATGTTGTGCTGGTGGTATTTGAAAACCAGGTTCACATTATGTTCAGGATATTGTAGACAAGACAAGACAAAGACATGTGCAAGTTGTAAAATGTGCAAATATAACACGGGATAGATGTGTTCAGTAACCGTGTGACTGAGGTATGCACATAAGCATATTGTTCCAAGGTCCAGTTTGTAATGCATTTGTGAAAGTTTGTGTTGTTATTGTTGAGTCTTATGGTGAATATTGTTTGAAAGTGGGAATCCAGTTTGTGGTGATTTTTGTGTGTACAGTGCTTTAATGTATATTGTATACTAATATATACATATTGTATATATGTATATTAATGTATATAAAAGTCCAGTTTACAGTGTCTTTCTTTGAGTTGATTGTTTGTAAACAATTAACACAATCAATACTTTATGTTCGGAAAAGTGTTTGTTTGTGAAAGTCCTTATGTTTGTAAAGTGTTTCTGTGCAAAAGTGTTTATGTTTATCAGTCCCTTGGTGGCAGTGAGTTGAGGGCTCTGACTGCTTGGGGGAAAAAGCTCTTGCAGTGTCTGGCAGTTACAGTTTTGACGCTGCGAAATCGCCTGCCAGATGGAAGGAGGGAGAACATGCATGTGAGGGGTGGAAAGTGTCCTTCACTATGCTGTACGCACGTCGGATGATGTGTTTTTCGTAGAGGTGGGAGACGGGTGGGAGAGGGCCTCCAGTGATCCTCTCTGCTGTCCTCACTATCCGCTGCACAGACTTCTTTTCAGTGAAAGTGCAGCTCCCGCACCAGATAGTGATGTAGCAGCAGAGGACGCTCTCAATGGTTCCCTGGTAAAATGATATGAGGAGGGAGACTGGCCTTCTTCGGCTTCCGAAGAAAGTGAAAACGTTGTTGGGCTTTCTTTGTGATGGTGGTGGTGTTCAGGTTCCAGGAGAGGTCTTCTGAAATGTGCACTCCCAGGAACTTCACACTGTTGACCATCTCAACAGCAGATGCGTTGATGTGCAGTGGGGTGTGGGCCGCTGGGCTCTTCCTGAAGTTAACAACCATCTCTTTAGTCTTCTAAACATTTAGAGACAGGTTGTTGTTCTGGCACCAGTCCACCAGGTGTCGTACCTCCTCTCTGTATTCGGACTCATCGTTGTTGGTGATGAGATCCACCACTGTTGTGTCATCCGCAAACTTGATGATGTGATTTGAGCTGTACTGAGCAGTACAGTCATGTGTCAGCAGGGTGAACAGCAGTGGACTAAGCACACAGCCCTGTGGCGAGCCTGTACTCAGTGTGAGGGCCCTGGAAGAGTTTTTTCCTATGGAGACAGACTGGGGCCTGTCAGTCAGGAAGTCCAAGATCCAATTGCAGAGAGTGGTCCAACTTCTTTACCAGCTTCTGGGGAATGACTGTGTGTTCAGTGCATTGTTCAGAACACTCGCTGCATTCCTGCACCAGCTGTTACTGATGTAAATACACAGTCCACCGCCTCGCGTCTTACCCGATGATAAGGGGTCTCTGTCGGCGCGGTAGCTGGTTAGCTCGTCTAGCTGGATAGCGGAGTCTGCAATGCCTCCGTGTACCCTTTTTCAATAAAAATAAAGATACAGCAGTGTTCTATTTCTTTCCGGGAGCTTAGTAGTAATCTTAGACAGTCCAGTTTATTGTCTATAGAGCGCACGCTGGAGAGCAGAAGTGATGGGAGCGCCAGGCGGCTCCGGTTAGCCTTTAGCCATGCACGGATCCCGGCTTGCTTACCGCGCTTCCACCTCCTCGCACACCGCTTTCGACGAACTTCCGGGCGACGTTGAGACGCAGTGGCGCGGAGCTCGCAAAATGCCGCAGCAGCACCAGTGTGTCTCCATCTGGTTGTGTTTGCTGGTGTTTTCCAAAATCCAAAAGCTGTTGGCGGTTATAAATATTTTTGTCTGTAGCTCCGACGGACATTACAGCTTAACAGTAATCCAGAACTTAAATAGAATTTGAATTTTTAAAGAATCACACCATGGTTTGGACGCAGTCACTTTGTTAAGTCTCTGCCTGTCTGCCACTTTCATGCTACCACCCCAGCACACCAAAGCATAGAAAATGGCACTGGCCACAACAGACTCGTAGAACATCCTCAACATGGTATTGCAGACTCTAAAAGATCGGAGTCTATGTAGGAAGTACAGCCTACTTTGACCTCTCTTGTAAGTGGCCAGAGAGTTCTTAGACCAGTCCAGCTTATTGTCAGCGTGTACACCAGGATATTTACAGTCCTGAACCATCTCCACATTCATCCCTCTAATGGACAGAGGGGTGACAGGAGATCGTGATCTTCTCAAGTCCACCACCAGTTCTTTAGTCTTTTTGGTTAAGCTGCAGTTGATTAAGGCAAGGCAAGGCAAGCCACGTTTATTTATATAGCACATTTCATACACAGAGGTAATTCAAGTGCTTTACATAAAAATCATAAAAACTATAATAAAAACAATCACAAAAAAGGAAGTAGAACAATCATAAAAACAATGATCACAACAATAAA
>JBBIGA010000011.1:12531370-12553135 GCA_037576975.1 Alestes dentex
ACACAGGAGAGAGGAGGGGGAAGAGACACACACCCACACAGAGGGAAAGAGAAACAGAGAGAGACACACGCAGAGGGAGAGAGAGAGACAGAGAGAGAGAAACACACAGGGAGAGAGGGAGAGAGAGAGAGAGAAGGAGAGAGGCTGCTTGAATGACGTTTGAGGGGTACGTCGTGCCCACCAATTCACTGGGGGCGGGGCTTGTGGGCGGGGTTTCGCCGTGATAGTCTATATTGAGAGCCCGTGCCGGCCGGGGGGTGTTAGAATAAAAAATTCTCCCATCATCAGCTGGGTGTCCTGCGTTTCACTCTGCACCTGTCTGCCTGTCCCGAGACCTGTCTTCTCCTCCTTATTCCAGGCGCCTTTCAAGGTGGGTAACATTCCGCGCGCGTCCGTGTTTCACTGTATCCTCCGTGTCGCGCGCCTCCTTCCAGTCCATCCAGAGGGGGGTCTTGCATGCTGCAGGCTGCGGGGCTTTGTGCATTTCTTGATGTGATGTGATCGTCAAATTATAGCTCGTTTTCAATTGCTCTGAATACCTTAATTCATTGAATGCATTCGGATATCTTAATACACACCCCCAACACACACACACACACACACACAGAAGCCCCACCACCACCCCAACCCCCAACGGCCATTTTGTATGGCCCAATTATGGGATTTCGCAGAGAGATTGAAAGGAAAATGGCTCAAATGAGCAGGAGCTGCTTCTTCTGTTCGACTATTCGTCTCGATCATTTTGAGTTCTGGCTGAAAGCACGCCCCGCGCGAATAGTCGGACAGAACATATTTCCAATGTACAGTAACCTGGACGAGCAGCCGGTTTTGTGTCTCGTTGTGGACCTCAGCATGATCGAGCCGAATAGTCGGACAGAACATATTTCCAATCTATAGAATTCTGAACGGGCAGCTGGTTTATGTCTGATCATGGGAGGTAGCGGTAGGCTAGATGCAGGTCATGCACGGGAAGGAGGATGCTCTGAGCCATAGAACCCCCTTCACGCCCTCAAGCTCGTGACCTTGTGTCCATTCTGTAGAGCTGAATTATGTAAAGGCTTGTGCTGATTTCTCTATTAGTAATCGTGCGTTGTCCTTAGAGACCAGGACACACACACATACAGAAAAAATGAGATTATGTCCAATGGTAGATTAGATTGCCTTCTGTTTCTCTCTCTCTCTCTCTCTCTCTCTCTCTCTCTCTCTCTCTCGCTCTTTCTGTGTGTGTGTGTGTGTGTGTGTGTGTGTGTGTGTGAGAGAGAGAGAGAGAGAGAGAAAACCAAGGTGTTAGGTTCTGTGCAAGCTGCTCACATAAATATGTATGTCAGGTGCATAATCATGTTACGCCATGCTTTATTTTTGCACACCGTATCTTATTTATTAGTTTAAAATATATTTTCCCCCATGTATGAATGCCTTTTGACATTTGCTGCCACTGTGCATGCCTTCTGAAAAAGAATTAGTATGTTTGAATGAATAAAGCATTACATATTCATAATTACAATATGAGCAATAAAAAACTCTGTTGATAATGTAGAATATACAGTATTCATGTACTGTACACAGTTTGTTCTTGATATGTCTATTTAAGAGGTGCTCAGTATGACTAAGGTGTAGAATTATTGTTTTTTTTTTAAATTTTCTGTTTAAAAGAAGACCGTCTGTAACCCAGATGATCCTGTTCTCATTTTCAATACACAGCAGCGCACTTTACTACTACGTAGCTGTGTTATGGGGACAGTCCAAGATTAATGGGCTCGGGTGGGGGCAGAATGCTGCAGTGATGGAGGGCAGGCATCAGGGTCGTGCTTGGCCAGTTTTTATGACTCTTGCTTAGTTCTGGTGCAGCTCACAATGCTGCAAAGTCATTTCAATGATCAGGTCATACTGTACGCACTAATCAACGAGTATGTGTGCAATGTCGCACTAGCTCTTTTTTTTTCAGGAAAAAGGTTACAATCTTTAACATAAAAATATCTTGGTAAAAAAGATGTAAAAGACACTTTGAGAACAGCAGAAGAAACTTTGGTTCCCTAAAGGGTTTTTAAGTGGATGATTCTGTAAAGAGCTCTTTTTTAGGCTGTGTGAGTGGGAAATTCCACTTAAAGTAAAGGTTCGATACCAACAGAAGATTTTTTCCTAGAATTTCATGTTGAAGCCAAGAGCCAATGAGCATTAATCTTCCAATTGTGAATGTCTCTCTTTGCTCCACTTCACATGCATCATGATTGGGGTCCAGTTTCTTTTTGACACAACATGTAAACTATGATGCCACTGTCGTGAATGGGTCTGGACTCATTTTCTGAATATTTCTCTCTGTTTTTAAAGGAACCCACTTTATCACTCATGTTCATACTTCTTTTCACCATATGTTTGTCTGCTATTGACCAACAGTGGAGTCTTTATGTTTTTAGGTAAAAGGTGGTTGCTATCACAACATTAAGAAGCACATAAATAACAACGGAACCTCTGAATGGAGAGACTATATTGAAACACAGAAACAAGCTCCAAGACGGAGGTCTGAAAAGCTGCTTGATACTTGATTCTTATCCTATTGGGCCGTTCCTAAATCCCCAAACAGTTTTTGCGTTCGTGGGTATTGCAGGCATTAAAAATCTGGAAACATGAGAGCAGGGACTTTATTTTGGTCATTTGAGATCTGCATGCTTAATCTGCTTTAATGATCCTTATGTAAACACATGGGGAGAAGACTGTGATGCTGTGGTATAAGCTGTAAACACAGATCTGTTTTTCAGCAACAAGTAAGAACATTGAGTAAATGACAAATATAAAAAAGGGAGAGAATGACATATTAAATACCTGACTACCACCTGCCTGGTTTATAATGTGTGATATTATTCAGTCTGTTGGATTGATTCTTTTTCCATCACCTTAATCTTAAAAAACGTTAAATAATCTTTTCTAGGCCGTATTCTATTTTAAATCTTAATCGTGTCTGAATTATGGAGAGATTTGGAACCCAGATGGTTGTGAACTCTGAACTCTGAGAGGATCACAGGCTTGGGAAACGTGTGCCAGTATGCAACGCCAACGGATTTTAACAACGATTGACAAATACTCAAGTTATGTAAACACACAACAATAAACAAGAGAGAGAGCAAGAGAAAGAGAGAGCTGTACTAGTGTTCCACTTTTTTCTCCTTTCTTCCAGCATTATTTTTCTTGCTGTTCTTCCATTTACTATTTTTCTATATTCCATTCGTTCCTCTTTTCTTTAGTGATGTGGTCGCATGTGCATTCATGTCTGTTATTTACACATCTGTTTGACAGTGAGAACATTGCAGTGGGATGATGCAGGAAATATGTGGATTCCTGAAATTAATGTAGTTGTAGGGCTGAAAAATGAATTGTTTTTATGTCTAAAGAGTATTTTTTAAACCATAGGAGCTGCAGTTATCTATGAAATGATCACACACCATCAACAACATTGCCCTCATTTTAATAATTAGACTTTTATTCAAATGACCTCTAAAAGATATTTTATGAATTCAGTCCTATGGAAATTTCTGCCAGGTAGCTTTCATGGTATTTTTTTTATCTCACTTTTCTAGTTTATACACAGAATTACATGTTTGTGAGCTTGACATCATATAGTTTTCTGTATTTGATGTTACATATAACAGAAGGTGTCTATGTATTGTGAATGTATATTGACTTTTCAGTCAGTATAAAACTATTACAACTTAACAAAGGCCCTAATAGGAGATGCTGACAAGTGACATGCCTTCTCCCACAATAATTCTTGTAGTGTGGATTCACAGCTGTGTTCTCACCATAACATTGGTAGAGGCTGAGTATTATCTGGGACTTTGCTACTCCTGAAAATGCATAAATACATATCCACAAACAAAGTGACCCCCTTTTTTGCACCATCTTTAACTATCTATGACATGCAGGTCAATGAGTAAAGACAGGTGTTGTGTTGCACAAGTCACCTAACCATCATTGCTGGCCCTGCTGAGTTTAACTATTCATATAAATATTTCATGGTAAGTAATTATTTATCATAAGAAAGCAATTATTAATGTGTCACACATAGTTCCCTTAACAATAGCTGCGCTTCATACTTTCATGGTGGTAAAGCCTTTATTGACTTAGTAATCTGACAGAATTTGATAGATGTCCCCGTAGCGTTTCTGGGCTAACGGAATTTGAGGTTAATAATGGCCAGACAGTGGGAGATGAGACAGCATGTTAATTAGGCCAAAACAAGGGAATGAGGCAGATTCACAGCGATTGATTAGGGTCAAAAGAATGATCTGACATCTAATCAGTAAAAACGCACAATCCAGTACAAATGGAAGGGCGAATGAAGGACTCAGTTAGAGTCACATGTGCATCTGGAAATCAAATTGCACTGACCACAAGTGAATGAACCATGAATGAAAACTTTTGTTACACAAACAAGCACCATAATCTCTTTGTCTCTTGGTTACAGCCAAATAAGCTGTCGGAGAACCCGCTGATAGGCGATACTCCCCTCACATGCTTGCAAATAAGTAGTCTACCGTAATCCCATTGTTTCTGCACTGTGCTTCGATAAGTGTCGCATTTCGACACTGTACTGATGGAAAAACACAAGAGTGTTTTTCATCCAGTCTACCCTGGGGGGCTAGACAGTGTTTTGTCTGGGACTTGTCCATCGTTTTTCTCCCACTGTGCAGATCCAAAGTCTTTCAGTGAGTTCAATCCCTTCCACTCCTCTCTGCCCATGCATGCATGCCTGCACACATCTGTCTGCCCATCCGCTCTACCTTTCCCTGATACCATTCTTGTATATCTCATCCCATTATCTTCCTAGGCCTGAAAAATGTGTTTGTTTTCTGAAGGGAGCCAGGCCTGAGAGGCTGAGTGGGAATTAGAATGGGGATTACGGGTTTTGGCAACAAGCGATGGAGATGTGGAAAGAAGGGCAGGGAGAATTTGGTTATGGTTGCCAGTTGCCAATGGTCATGCCAACCTTCTGCCAAACTGCACAGGGACGTAAACAATCTCCCATTTAACACGAGGCTTCACATGACCGTGAGAGGCATTTGCCATTTTGTAGTTCTAGGGCCACACTGGGGATCTTCTGAAAGACTTGCCCGTTATTAATTAGGCTCAATATGAAGTACACATGACTGACATGGAGGGTTCCATACATGGTTGGTAATTGAAGACATAGGAAAGAGGTTGACTTGAGAGGAACCATGAAGGAACTTCCTTTATGATCGTCAGAAGGAGCTGAAGCCACCGTCCAAACTGATCATCAAGTAGAGCTGAAGCCACAGGAATTAAACCTTGTAGAACATGCCTTTCATTTATTCACCCAATTATTCAATTCTCCCTCAGCAATAAAGATGAAGATTGAGAACAGCCTGCCTTGCCAGCAGCTCCCTGAGGTGCATCCCCAAACTGGGCTACAGTTCACTGTGGCCACTGAGGAGGACTTTGATGACATCATGGCCATGAGCCAGGATATTTATGGGGGCCTAGACTACCTTCCCACTCGCTATCATTCTTGGCTGCAGGAGACCAACCGCACGGTCATCCTGGCTCGCAAGCAAGGCAAAGTGGTAGGACCATACACCTACTTTTTTTGCACGTTACTTCTGCATTGACAGTCATTATTTGTAATTTTGTAATTTAAACATTAAAATGGCTAATTTGCTATTTCTTAATTTGTTTTTCTGGACAGAGACGATTTTCCCAAACGATTTTTTCCATAACTAACATAGCTTTGTAACTGCATGCCATAAATCAAGGAATACTTGCATAATTAATGTTTAGAGTTGACACAAATAAGTTTACAGAACTGGACAAACAGCCCTTCCTTTAACTATATTCCCCAGATTGCACTTGAGTCAGTGTGTGTTATTGATGATGGAGAGACTATGCTGGTGGAGGGTCTGCGTGTGGCCCCTCAGGAGAGGGGCAAGGGTGTGGCAGGGGTGCTGCTCCGCTTCTGCTCTCAGCTTGTGAAGTCCAAGTATCCTGATGTTAAAGTTTGTAGATTGACCAGAGATGATCAGCTGGGACCCAAGGACTTCCAGAAGTACAGGCTGATCACAAAACAGGTAAATTACCTGTAAATTACATTTTCCAACAATAAATGACAACTAGGACTAAAAAAATGGCATACTTCATTTATGTAACCTTTATATAATACACCTAAGATACAGTGTGTGTAAATGCAGTGTAAGCCATTTTTGGATTACATTTTTGAACAATAAATTACAACTAGGATTAAAAAATGGCTTGTACCGCAAATCTATAAACTTTATATAATACACCTAAGATACTGTGAATGTAAATACTTGGATTCTTTTGTGATATCACAAAATGTGGTGGGACATTGGTAGGTACTGTTGAGCCCATCATCCTCACTGAGAAAAATATATAGGTGTGGTTGATACCTTAGCATATGGACCAGGCTACCATCTCTCATTCCATAATTAAACTCCTGTTTCAAGGCAATCCTCCTGGTTCGCTTCCGTGCAGAAGACCTAAAGCTGCATCTCGTTGACCTTGGGCTGAATGCAGGCATTACAGGGGATGGCCTGTCCCCTTCCAAGGTTCCAGTGCATTTGACACCCTCTGAGGTTCACCAGCTCTTTTTGAGCAGTGACTTGATGCAGGATGTCCTACCCAGTGCCACCATTGTGCAGGACTGGCAGCCCTTCAAGCCTCTGCCCAGCAACATGGTGATCCTGATGAAGAAAGACATTGATTGGATGGTGGATGACATCAGATGCCCATCTATGGTTAGCCTGTGCACCTTCCCCTACCATGTGCCCATTGGTGATGACTGGTACTACCTCAACATTGACATGTTTGGTAAAGATCTGGGCCTGGCTACCCAGCAGCTCCTGTGCCACTTGAGACGTCACACCGAAAAGCTAAAAGGTCATGTGATGTGCCAGGTGTTCCTGGACCCACCACTGTGGAAGCCCATGACTGAGTTCTTCAGGGAGACCCTGAAAGTGGAGCTGGTGAAGGAGTACACTGAGCAATGTGTGGTGGAATCTGACGTGTAGCAACAGGAGGGATGGATACAGCTAAGAACGAGGATCTGAAGACACCCCTCTCCTCACATCCAGACGCCAAACTACCATAGAAACTGGAAGAGCTTTGACATCTCTCAGATGGTTTCCTTTCATATCTTGCCCCTGAACAAAACTTTAACCTTGTAGAGATAACACGCTGGGGACTAAAATGTCCTTGCAGAATAATTGAAAAATACTTGAAGTCTGACAGTTAGTGTAATAAGGATTCAATTGCAAAAAAAACAAAAAACAAAACAACATACAGTTAAGAAACTTCATATGCAACAGTTTGTTTGAAAGTTCAAGCTACATAATTTATTTCAGTATGCAGTACAGTGTGTGTGTATTTACACATGCTGAGTTGCAAATGAGACTGCACAATCTTTAAGGCACTTTATGATAATCTAAATGGAATATCTCACTCCCAATAGTGAGGTGGTTGCTTTAGAGACTATTTTGTCTGAATGTTGCACTGTAGCTGCCAATGTTGAGGGTTAAACAAAATGTTATTTCATCTCATTTTTATTTGCAGTATAACCAGAAGGAAATCTAGGATACTACAAAGATATAATGATTAAATTCATATAACTTGATGTGATTAGCATTTCCTCAGGTAAAAACTAAGCTTATCTCACATAAAAACCTGAAAAAACACAGCTATCAATTCTATTAGGTTAGTAAAAATAAATTCCAAACTTATTGACTCACCTTTCCTTCAGAAATGCTTTGTAGGCCTAACTAAACGCACAGTAGCTGATGTCAGACAGAGAAAATTGCTCATAATTTTAGATTACAGTCTTAAGTGTTTGCTTTCTTTTATGCACTTGACCTTATTTGCTAGTATTTTGTGGCATCTCTATATATATTTGATATATTTGACAGGAATCGCAATATGAAGAATATAATTTTATTAAAACAAATGCACTGTAGTTGAAATGTGCAATTTGGAATGTACACTACAACATTACTAATATCATTTGTTAGGTTATTTGTTACATAATTAAAGGTAAATAATAAGAATAGCCAATAACATCAGTTTTAGGTTTTAATCAATAGGTGATTTATCATGCCACTAACTGAAAGACTTTGAATGACAGGAGAAGACAAAAAAAAAAAAAAAAGAATTCTGTAATAGGAAAATTACCTGCAACATAACTTTAGTGGGCTTTTCATTGTTAGCAATCCATTTGAGAGGATCTACACAGCACCTAAACAAGTTTTTGAAGACCTTTGAAGATCCATATGTGAGATATTGGACCTAGAAGACCTCCAGTTTTTTAATGCACAAACAGTTTTGGTACCCGACTGGTCAAAACGTCTAGTGACTGCAACCACTCATTCCGAAATAATTGACCTCTTTGTCTTTAGTCGACTCAGGGGATACAACCACCTTGTCAGGAAAAACACAAAACAAAACAGACTCATTTTGGAAAGAAAAGGAGAGATGACAGCCACATTCAGTTTTGACTCACGCAAAGGAAGAAGAGCATATTTTTTCATCGGCAAACTAAAACCTGAAGAACATTGATCAACATTTCCAATATTTGGAACCTCAACAGATATATGGAGCAGAGATGGGAAAAAACGAGGACAGTCAGTCTGTCGTTAGCCCAAATTCAAAACAGTCTCCCTCTGGAAGAGCTTGACGGAAGCAACTGCGAATGAACGCAGTGCTGAATCTTTATAAATAGCACTGGAAGTGCCACAGAACTGAGCCCTTTGCAGGCCCCACGGCGGAGAGATGAAGAGATGCAGAGTATGAAAAAAAAACAGCACAAGAGAAAGAAGAAGGAAGAGTCACCATAGGAAGAAGATTCTCTACCACGATTAAATTGCTTCTCCAGTAAATTCTCTCAAAAGCTGAAAGAGCACCACCCATGCAAGAAATTATACCGTTCCCGCTACCTGCATACCCATTTTGCCTTGGCAAAAAAAATATCAAATTATGATCTCTAAAGGAATGAAAGGGTTGCATTAAGAAAAGACAACCCATTATAGTATCCATACTGGCCATTCTGTCAATGAAAATGCTTCTTTTTGAGTTTTCAGAAATTCAGATATGATAAGAATGAATGAAGGCAACATGTGATGTCTTTTTTTTAAGTATTTATCAGACGTAAAGTTGGACATTTCTGATGAATGTCATCTTTTGCTGGTAAATTGGTTGTAATGGTACATTGTGGAGTATTTATTCTGAAAGTGCAATTTTTATTTTTGTCATATTCTGTTTTTTGTTTGTTTGTTTGTTTGATTTCATTTTTAATAACAAAAGACAAAATGGCCAGAATGGCTTTTAATATATGACATTTTCGCCCTTTGGGAGTGTCTAACCCAAAACATTAAAGTACACTAACATATTAATTACTCTTTCCATGTCTATAATATGCAAATCGAGAGAATCCCCCAATGACCATTAATGTTCCACAGTCGTTTATAACTTGTCATGATGGTGGGACAATTTTAAATAACTCTCTACAACCACAAAGGAACAGGAAGTTCTCCTCTTCACCTTCATTGGACTGCACTGCATGTGGTTCTTGTTACAAGGTGCAATGTTATACAGAGTCCTTAGAGTCCCAGAGTCATTAGGTCATCTGGCCTTTCCAGGTCTGTTTCTTGCCAGTGAAATTCAAAAACCATGTATAATTTTGAGCTCTTAATTTATTTTATGTATTTATTTCTTTTCTTTTCTTTTAACTTATTTTATATTTGCTGCTGTGATAAGCCAGAGGGATAATCCAGAAAAGGTCAGTTTAAAAATGGGCAATTAAATATTGGGATCAGAATTACCTGGCAATGAACAAATCTACTACTAATACAATTCAAGAAACATGATTTTCTAAAACTCGAGAAATTGAGGCTCAAAATCTTGCACATATCACATATCTGGAAATCTGTATTATTTTGAATTGAAAACATGCAAGGTGACTAAGCTGTAAAGTGAAGAATTGTTGTCAAAATATTTCCGAAGCCTGTATAGCACCTGTTATTGCCTAAGGTGTTACAGTATGTGTTGGTCTATGAATACCGTAATATTTGCTACTGTATGTAAGCTGGATGCCTAAAGAGAGGAGAACAATCACAATTACTAATCATTCATAATTTATAGTAAAGCAACAGAACATGTTGACCATAAAAGTCACATTTCTCAGAACATAAATTGTTATTGGTTTTACACTATAAACTCTCATCCCTCTCTTTAAAGCTCACAACATTTTGGTTAAAAAAAGAAACTATATATGGATGGGTGACAAATTAAAGGAAAAGTGTCATAGTAAGGTGTTGTTTCAGTACACCCTCTGCAAATCTCCAGAACTGTACTGAAGGGGCAAAACACCTTTCTTTCCAAAGATATTCCCTGATTTTTTGTTTTGATGGTGGTGGAGAACACATCCAAAATCTACAATAACACAACCATTCATGGACCCCACTGTCATCTGAGATCACTCCCATCAGGATAGAGGTGTTTTATTATAGGATAAAGAAGATGATAGTATCAGTCATAACTTTCAACTTGTAGAAACCTCTCTTGTCTATTGACAGAGACACCAGAACCCCCTCACTCCAGGGGTTAAACAATTAGGTCTAAATCAAAATATAGTGAACACTACACATGCACTCGTCTGCTTACTGAGAATATAGTGATTCGTTGACTTATCTGACCATATTACTGTTTTCTACATTTGTGTAGACCTGTGCTGTAAGACTCAAAGATGGTCATTCATCTTTGTAATGATGGTTCTACTATAGTATCCCTCTCTATTTAGTTGTGGATAGACTGTTTTTACTCAAAGTCACTCAAGGAACTCAGTGCGTGCTTTCCTACAAAATTTCCAACCTGTTTGCGGTTGTCTTTCCCATGGATGTAAATGCAGATGTACAATTAGTAACCATTCCTGTTGAAAAACTAGCCAACTGAGTGACCACATTTTTAGACATTCCTGCTTCAACAATGAAGCCCAATTTCAAAGTCACCAAGATCTTTTCCTCTTTCGTCTTGATCTAAATTTGAAGTCCACTGGCCCGCTCACCATTTTTATACTAGCCACAGAGGATGCTAGTGTGTTAATTGCTTAACTGGATCATGTACAATTATTAAATTTCTTCACTTGTGCTCTCTCCACTCATTTATTCAGAATTATCTTTCAATTTGTCACCCATCTATATTTTTCTTTTTTTATATTATACATTTGGAACATGGCTTATACTTTTGTACTTTTATTTGTACTGTTGTACTTGGTATTGACCCCAGATCATGACTGACAGCACTAACCTAGCCAGGTTTGGTGATGGAAGGTACAATTATTAATTCGTTTTTAAAGCTACTTAAGAAGAAAGAAGGAGTAAAATCCACACAATAGCTCCTTGAACCTAAACATAGGTAGTTATACTAAGTATGTGATTTTTTTTTGATATATCATATAGTATACTGACACGATGTCCATGTCACTATACCATACTGTCTATATTCATAACAGGGGTCACCATGTCAGCAGCAGGATGCCCCTCTGCTTGACTGATGGTAATGATGTTAACTTAAAAGATAATTTAACAGCCAAAACTGAAGTGAAGTACCAGCTGTAATGGATATGCCTGTGATCTGTTTTCTTTCTTTTCTTTACTTTTTTTGGTCTTTATTAGTCCCATATCTCCCTTGTGATCTCAGTTCATCACATTTTTAAAATAGAAAGAACCGTAAATCTATGCATGCGCCACAATACTGTTGCGAGGTTGGGCAAGCTTCACAGAACACCAAACAAAATAGAGAATTTTTAAGTGTGGATAGTTTGCATGATAGCAAATTAATTCATTTCAGAGCTTTTTTAGTTCAAAAATCAGATGTAGGGAGGTTATAAGCGAAAAACATCTTCCAGTGAATGAGCACTTTTATAGACGGAGTATGAAGAGGTCAACTGAACATAGTCTTGAGAAGTGGTGCACAGGAATTTCTTAAAGGTGCTTTTTAAGCATTTAAATCTGACAGAGACATGTGGCTGCCTGATATTAGGCATATGGTAGAGATATGTTGCACATTGGTTCACAAGCACATGTGAAATGACCCTATCACTCACAAAATAGGCTTTAGGTTGCAAACCTAGCAGAAAGACTGAGCCAGGCTAATGCGATGGGCAGGTGTTAAGGGTAGGACTGGAGAGATCGTGTTACGAAAGAACAAACAGTCTGCACTGGACACCAAACAGGCAAGTTACTGGTCATAGTATAATTCTAATTTGAAGGGAAAGTCCTTATAATATGATATAACAATGAAATAGTGGAATTTTACCAGAAAGACATAGTTTACGGAACTCAAACACAAAGCCTTGTTTTGTCTTGCCTCTCAGAATGAAACAGGATCTAGTGAGAGCTCTGTGGTGTCGTCTTGCAGAAACAGAGCTCGGTTGGGTTGGAGTTCCCTCACCTTCCACCTAAAACTAAACCTAGCTAGCACCCCTGGAGGTTTGGATGGAAAGAATGAGCAAGGGAGGTCAAAAGAGCAGTCACTGTTATGCTAATGCCCGCTCACTGGCTATTCACTACTGTTGGTCTTCATTATAGAATGCATCCAATTGATCAAGTCTGGGCTCTGTTTCTTTGATATGGTGAAGCCTTTGCGATGTTATATTAGGGTGTTACTTGATGTGAGCTGGTGAAGGAAATGAGCAGGGAAATAGCAGGAAGCTTTACTCCCTTTAACTTGTAGGATTCCTCAAATTCAACACGATGGGGCTTCTGTCTCTCTGTTTATTTCCTGTATAGAAATGGTGCTTGAGAGTCACATCACAACAGCGTGCAAATGTTATTTTTCCCACTACAAGACGTATTGACGAATGGCATTTCATCTGCTTATTTTCCTGTGTTGGAAATAATCTGCGACTGGATGCCAGTGCATGTGTTTTCAGGTCATGCTATGTGAATGACATTGATTTCAGATTGGACTAGTGTACAAGCTAGTGCTCTGCATATATCTGCTATGCTTTAGTCTGACAGTTAATCTAAACACAAAAACTTTGACGCTTCTTTGATATTTAGGATACATGCACTGTTGCATCCTAAGCACAAGAAATGGAGGATTTTAATATAACGTTCTGTACCAGTCATGGTCATTTAGTGGTCTAGATAACTGCTCCTCAGGTAGTTCCTCTAGAGACGCCGTTATAGACATATTTTTAGGAGTGCAACTCAATTCTAAGGACAGTTTGTATCAGGTACATTTCTACCACTGCAGTGGCTTGTCCAAACTTATTTTAGATCATACCAAAGACTTCAGTTTAAGACTTAAGTCGAAGGTTTAACTTGGACCCCATGCGGCCCTGTCATTAATCTGCTCTGTTTAAGAGCAATCAGGATAGATGCCCTCAGTAATTCTGTCTTAACTGTAAGGGAGCAATGGCAATAACTGATGTGCCTGTTGAAGGTTTTTGTGATCTGCCTGAAACGAGTTTTCGCAGACGTGGTCGTTACCGTCATGACATCGCCATTTCTTTTACATCTTTGCTGTTCATAGGGTCCAACTAAATGACCATGGTCTGAATGAACCAATCAGTGTCCTAGATGATTGAATTTGGGGGTAATGAGCACGCCAACTCCTACCAGTATAGAAGGAACTTCAGTTTCCTCTGCAAGGTAGGAGTTTGAGTGTCTGTGTAGCGCATTCCCTTGATGCCACAGTAGCTGCTGAGTTTTTCTTTTTTCTAGAGAGTCACACCTTTGCCCATACAGTTCGAGGAAAAAAATGTAATTGATGCAGAACATTTCATTATATGGAGGTTCATTTTATGTCAGAAAAGGTCTTTAAAGCATTAATTTAAAGATTCTTTGGAGACCCAAAAGAGGCAAAGAAGATAGGGGGCACCCTTATTTTTTGTGTAAACTGTGCATTCGGAGAAGGATTTCTAAAAATGGGTAAACCTGGGCTAATTAAAAATACACTAAAATGGATGAAGGTGGTTTCCTTTAGAAAACTCAGAGTGTTACTGTTCATCAAGGGTGTGAATATACAGTTCTAATGCCATTCAGAGGCATTATGATATAATTTTTTTTAGAGTATACTTTTCTGTAACCCAACAAGACTGCTTATTCTTAAGCAGTGATTTCAATGAAATGAAAAGTATTTTGTTATTTTCATTTGCTTTTTTTTTTTTTCAAAATTTGTGAGAGATGCAAAGGTATTTTAAATACAATATGTTTTTTTAAAAAAAACCTTTCAATCCCTGAGAGATCTTTGGGATGTGCATGTTGTGTGAGTGAGGAGGGGGGGTGGGGGGAGTGTTTAACATCAAGCATGTGGCTAGGTTTACACAAAGCAAAAATAACTTTAAAGTAGTTTTCTGTTTCATTGTCATAGAGATTTATCGGATGCTTAGATTTTTCTCTGCAGAGAACGTAAAGCAACCACTAGGGTAGTAACATTGTGGGGAGTTAGTGGTAGGTTTACCAGCATTAATTACAAGGAATTATGTGTTCATATAGGGCATCATAACTACATATTCATATTCACAGAAACAATGTCTATTTGGTGTGAACCTAGCCATATACGTGTTTTTTTCTGAAAGCTGTACAATTCCATTTTAATAATTGTTTAAAAGGGTAGACATAACAGTAACATTTTATTCGTTTTCCTGCTTGTGTTATATTAATATTGTATAGTGCTGTAATTGTTTGCATCTGAGCATACCTCCTTTTCTTTATATAATTGATTAATAGCTTAACTAGGAGCAGTTTAATGAACAATATTATTCAGTGTCATATATACAAGTAATTGTAACACACTTAAGGAAGAGAATGCGGCAGCACAGACAGCTTTTGTAAGTTGTAGATGATGTTGGGGTAAGAAAACGCTTTCAGATCAGACTGAGCCCCTATGCTACCAACGTTTAGATGTCATATTTTTCCAGGGAAAAAAAACAAGGAGCAGGACAATTACACAGTGATTCAGAATGATGGACTTTAATTACCTTGTTTTCAGAAATTCTTTGTTGATTTTTTTCTTATATCTTATTTTGAATCCCTCTGTTTGAAGTTTGTTCACGAAGGTGTTAAAAATGAGAGAAAACGGAAGTGCATGTTGGAATGTTAAGCCCCTCGTTATACAAAACCTGCCATTTGTTCAACTTACATCTTTTCCATTTAAAGAGTCAAAATCATTTGTATAATAATTGTTTTATAAATTGCCCACAACTAAAAAATGGCCATCAAAAATTACTTTATGCATGTTTTATGCAAACATTGTGAAAGTTTAAGTTAGTGTGTCAATTTGCATTATGCACTATTTTCAAAAGTGCAAAGCTTTTGGCCTGATTCTGTCATACAGTTTTTGAAAACACTACAGGAATTAATGTCTCTCTACTTACTGAACTGTATATTGCAAAATTTCTGCAAGAAAATTAAGCATATTTTACAGTATATATAAATTAAATTGTTAAATTGTTGACTTTTATCACTATTGTCACTGAACCCATCATTGGGTTCTCTGAGAATTATTCTAACCTGTTTAATCAATTATTCTAACCAGTTTATCCCCTACTTTTTAGATATTTTCCAAATTTTCATTTAAAAAGCCTGTAGGTTATTGTGTTGTTATACACCAAGATATACAACTGAGCCACGTGCAACTCATGCTAAAATTCAATGTTATCACATTTGACATTTCCACTTTCTGCTTTCCACTGCGAAACTATGAAATCAATTAAGTCGTCAATGAAATGCTGACATAAAAAAGTTTATAACTTGTGTTCGACCAACACCATAATGAGTAAATGTCATATGTGATCTGTATTAGATTGCATGAGACTTTAGCGATGCACTCCTGAGAATCATAATGGAAACTGTTTACTTTTTCTTGTTTGATGTTTTTTTTTTTTCTTTTTTTTTTTTTTGAGATGAGAGCAGTATTTGTCATGCTTAAAGTCTGGTATGACTAAAGGATTTTGTAAAAGATCTAAACACGCAGACCCCCAGTGAATAGCTACAGTCTATCTGTGTGGAGCATAATGGGTGATTAATGGCATATGGTGCCATTCCAGGCTATCAAAATACAGTTGCTGTTACTATTTTGTGCAACTTTTTGTTAGTATCCTGTAGTGTTTGTAAATGCTACTAATGCTGTGTCAAAAGCAGATTAGGGCCTCATTCTGCCTATTTAGAGAACTGCATGATGAAAACTGCTTATGTGCAGTCTTTTTAATTCCTAAAGCCGCAATTAGGGATTTCAGAACGACAAGGTGATCACTGATTGTTCTTTGTTTGGCTCATTACAGGGTGGAATAGTAACAATGGCAAAAAAAGAACCACCTGAAAGGTGTAACGTTTGAAAATCAAGTTGATCATAGTGAAGATTGCACATTGAATCCCTGATTGCGGCATGAAGACAGGGGTTTTGCGTGTTTTCCATCATGTCTGTAGCACTCATCTTTGTAAATGTAGCATTTACAGAGGCTAATGAATGACTGTGTATGACAACCAGTGGTAAAATAGCTGGCATTTCTTTTAACGAATGGCTTTGTAAAGAGCTGGTACGTATATTGCTGCTTGCTGTGGTTGCAGTGTGGCATACTGACGAACACCACAACAATGTTTCCTTGTAGAATAGCATGGCAATGTTAACCGTAGTCTGTGCTGATAGTGAACCATTTTAAGTAGGTTTTCTTTTAAATGGCCATGAAACTAGTCTTAGTAGTACATATTTTATGTGTGTACTTAATTTGTGAATTGTACTGCGCCACCTAACAATAAACAAAGAAAAAAAAGAAACAAACAAAAAAAAAAGTCAAGCAAAAAGAACATCCCCCAAAAATACCTCTCTCAAAAAAAAGGCATACTCCTCACTGAACTCAGATACTTCAACAGTGAGGGGTAGTCTGTATACTCTAGTGGTCGTTTCTTTATTGCTTCATTATTTGTTCTTTAAACAGTTCATGCCACTTTTTTCTCTGGGTGTTCTCATTACACAGACGTGGAAAGGCATTTGTCACCTGTGAGAAATGCACAGTGTATACACACATGTATTCAGTGTGAAAGCAGAATGCTGGTTATGGTTTTGTGGGGCATGGAAATGGAATACACGTGTATTGGTGGTTTTGGAATTAGAATTCGGCTGCGAATGATTTGTCAGTTTAGATGGACTCATTGATCACTACTTACATGTTTATTGGTATTTCACAATCATGGTGGAGTATAAATGTGGTCATCTGCCAGTGGGCAATACTGATCCCTAGAACTAGAAATTTCCAAAACATCAACACTCGGAAAAAACGATACTGACATCATAACTGGGGGCTGGATAAAAACAGCTTACAAACAAACCATCATTCACTGCAAAATAATTGACCGTGATGCATAAAATCCTATATGTCCTTGTAGTCAGAGTAGAATACTGTTTAAAAGCATGAAGCCATAGAATGCAGGTTCCCAACCCAGGTCCTGGAATACATTATAGTGTTTTCCTGCTCGAACACACAAGGCATGTTTGTTTATTACCACTCCCAGCACCTGAGTTGAATTCTATAAAGGGCAGAGGTACTCCAGGGCAGTGGTTGGCAACTGCTCTCATGAGACATGGCCACTTTCGGTTCCTCAAAGTACTTTTCATTGGGTGGTTTTTGACAGAACCAGTTTTGTAAAAAGTAAAACATGCAGAAATGTAACCCACAAGCTATTGAACAAAGCACCATTTAGGGTACAAACAAAGTACCATTTAGGACCATTTAGAAGAGAAGATAAGAAAAGAGATGGGGCTTCTACACTGGGATAAAACTGAGCTGCAGGGTGGTCTGCAGAACAGCAGATTTAGGATGCTTTATATATTTCAGGCAGCAACAAGTGAAGAATGTAAGCGGCTGGTCAGCTTAACTTTGTCTGGCATGAAAAGCAGGTGGTAGGGCTAACACTGACCCTTGACTACTGACCTCTGGCCTTCTTTCCTTCCTATCTAGAGGTACATGTGGTTGTCCTTTACATTGGTGTCATATTTATGTGACTTAACACAGCAAAGAGGCAACCAGCTTTTCTTTTTATGTACTAAAAAATATGTTTTTATGAGAATATAGTGAAGACATTCCTGAAGAACCATTATGTAGGCAGTTTTGGTCCTCAGAGAATCCTTTCAGTTCTTCTAGTGTCCCAACAAGCTTATTCTGGTATTTTAGAAATACAGTAGTAAGGCCATTGGCTATAATCAGAAACTTTCAAAATAAGTTATCATTGGATTACAAGTATTTCCTAGACTTGGTCTTGCTAGCACATTTAAAAGTTTAAAAAACATGGTTTGGATAATTGCTTGTAGTTCAAAATTCCTGTTCAGGACTGTAAAGTCTAATTTGAATGAAGAACCAGCTTTGAGTAGTTTCCTATTCAGCTTGAACCATTAATTGGTTGAATGAAGACACACAAATTGGAGATTGTGTTCAGAGCTCAGACACATGACCAATTTGGGCCCTAATGGGAGAGTATTCAAATTCCTCAATGTGAAACATGAGTGGACATGTTTGTAATCTTTTATGGATTGCTTTTGTGATCAGAGGCTAAAAGCATTTCAATCAATGGCTGCTTTGCTCAACACAAGTAATTTACTAAAATGTGTACAGAAGAATATTTGAGGCGTCTGACTGATATGTGATAGCCACATTTAAAATAGACTAGATATTAAAATAGAGTAAAATTAACTGGAGCTATGGAGCTCATCTATTCATTTCATTGGCTGCTGGCTCACACTGCACGAAGACTGCAGACATATTTTAACACCAGAGCTTAGCGCTAATATGTTAATTTGAAAAGACCAGTGCTGTGAGCAATGTATTTGACGTGAATGAAAGCTCCTTTGGCCCTGTCACTCAAATACAGTCTTGCAGGTTCACAGAATACGGCCTAATTTTTCTTGTTACACAGATCTTTTAACTCATTTCAATGCCTAAACAGCTGATGTGTTTCACCAAGTTTAAGTAATATTGTCTTATCTTCAAATGTGATGCTCAGAGCAGTCGATGAACACATCATTTTGTCTACAATCTTTGGAAAAAATAGTCAAAATGGGATTTTACAATGCTGGGATACCGAGATATTATATACTGTTTAAGACAGCCTCTAGTGGTGGAAAAGAAGTTAAATGGTATCAAACTGCAGATTTCCTCTTTGAAATCCATTTAAAAATGGGCTTCACTCCTGATGATAGTAGCCCATAGAAAGTCCAGGCTGAGACTCACAATAAAAGCTGGGCAGTTCACACCATTGGCAATGAATGACACAGTTTCTGAGTGGAATTTACCCAAAGCCGTCCTCAAGCACTTCAAAACTAGGGGAGTGAGTGGGGTGGGGGTGGTAAGTGGGAATCCTTCTTTGTGTGTGTTTGTGTGTGTGTGTGTGTGTGTGTGTGTGTGTGTGTAGAGGTTTAGAATGAACCCTAGGAGAGGGGAGAAGGGAAGGGGGGGGGGGGCGAGCTGGCTCGGAGACACCAGCTGGCTTTGTCTTTTCCTAGGCAACCATGCCAAGCACATAACAATGCAGAGAGAGAGAGAGAGACGAGGGAAAAAGAGAGAGAGAGAGGGAAAGTAGAGCAAAGGATAGGAAATGTCACTGTATAAAAGTGAGTTATGTAATGTGTTTCCCTTCTCTGAGCCCTTAGCCATTCCCCCTTTTTACTACTGGTCACTCTGATGAATGAAAAGATGACCACACACATGGTCGGGTACCATTAGGACATTCCACTAGGTGATAGTGGGTGATAGGTGATACTATATCTGATGATAATACATCTATGCCTGAAAGTTACATTTATGGTAAAAAAAAAAAGGCACATTTCCTTGTGGTATTATGATTATGGGGACATTTGATACCAACAGAAAAGACACCTATGTCTGATATCACAATATTTTTGAGGACATTCCATGTAGTACAACCTAAATTTAACCTTAGTAACCAAAAGGTGTGCTGTCAGCTCCTGAATTTGTGTTAAAAACAGGACATGTCCCTGTTATGACTAGGCAATGTCCCCCTTCTATAGATAATATGGTGTTTTTTAAATTAATATTCACAAAGATATGAATACAAGAGCACACAAACACACACACACACACACACACATACAGTTCAGCATTATTATATAATATTATATAATATTATAAGAACATTCACATAATACTGTATTTTGTTAATATTCCATCTACATTTAAAGCTCACCTAGCCTCACATGATCTACACCTCTACCTTAAACCAAAAGCCTTGGCTTTTAGGACCAACAAAACATTGTGAGGACCAGTAAAACATCTCCCCTCTACATATATCCCTATCATTATTATTATGAGGACATTTGTTCCCCACAAAGGTATAATTACAAGCCCCTTGCAAACACACACCAAACATGATGTTTGAAAAATACAATCACACAGACAGTAGCAGCAAAGAAAAATAGTGTATGTGGGTTTTAAAGGTGCAGCGTGTTCCTCTCAGGGCACGTTGAGTGTACACACATGAGGAATAACATAGCTGCATCACTACACCTCACATTCAAAGCCCATCAGAGGAGCCTGTGTAAGAGCTGAAGTGTATTCACTAAAGCAGCAGCAATGAACATGCAGTTGTGTGAAAGTGCTGCGTGTTTGCTCAACACTGCGGCACACCATCCTCACAGTGAGATATCCTGCAGTCACGACACACACACACACACACACACACACACACACACACACACACACACACGGCTTTCCTGTATCCTACTCTCCTCTGGAACGGACAGATGGGCAATGGGGGATGGGTTGTGAAAAGAAAAGAGAGTGAGCTGAAAACAGTAGAAGAAAAAACCCAATAATACTTAATAACAGTACAATAATACTAACTGCTTTATGCCATTGCAAATGAAACTGGGATTCAATGACGAGGTTGAAAGTATTCGAAAATAAGAGTGTAACAGTATATATTTTTGGCTTAGTACAATTTTCAAACCACAGATTAAGATATGCTTCTTTTTGGATATTTTACGTGTTAAAAATTCTCTATTCTGCAGAGTTCTAATTATGTACTCTACAGACACGATTCTCTGACAGCCTTTTTTTGTACCACTGACTGTGCTTTCCATGAATGACAGCAAAAAGAGATCTTCAGATAAGTCCAAATGGTGTATCAGTCATACATATTTATTTTCAATACACGGTTCTGAGGTTCTATATTTTCTTATGCTGTATTTAAATTACAATCTTTATGGAAAAAAAAGGAAATACATGACTATATATATATATATATATATGCTCTATGGACACAAGTATTGGGACACACCTCTTAAGGTGGCCCCATACCCCTTGCTTCAGCAGACCAAGGCAGTTTGGACAACGCCATACTTCCAACTTTGTGGACACAGTTTGGAGAAAAACCTTTTCTATTCCAGCATGACTGTGCCTGAGTGCACAAAGCAAACTCCATAAAGACATTGGCTGGATGAGTTTGGTGTGGAAGGACTGGCCCTCACAGAGCCCTGACCTCAACCGCATCCAGCACCTTTGGGATGAACTGGAAGGGAGTTAGTGCCTGACTGCATGAATGCTCTACAAAATGAATGGGCACAAATTCCCACAGAAACATTCCAAAATCTTGTGGAAAAGTCTACCAAGAAGAGTTGAGGCTGTTATAGCTGCAAAAGGGTGGATTAATTCCATATTAATGGCTGTGTATCTGAATGCAATGCAATGAATATCCCCTGTTAGTGGAATGGTCAGGCGTTCCAAAACTTTTTATT